>CM076579.1:1231915327-1232021292 GCA_034641835.2 Pinus albicaulis | reverse complement strand
TCATTTGAGTAAGCCCTATTTTTAAACTTACCCTTGGAAATAGTAACGGAAAAAAATATTAACGGAAAACTCACCTTGAAAATAGTGAGAAAAAGATCAGACTAGTAAATATTCTAGTTAAAAATGTTTGTGTTTTAATTTTTTTAATTTTGGTGTTTGGTATGGTTTTTACTCAGATAAAAAATTATTGAAATCGTGATTTTGAATAGTGTATTTCATATAATTTTATTCTGTAGAAATTTTTAAAAATTTAAATTTATTTATAAATTAAAAATAATATTTTAAATAATAATAAAAACACAATCTCTTAAAAATTGTATTACCACTTGTTAATAACAAAGAACAAAACATAAAATAGTTAAACCATCCCTTAAAAATCAATGTTCTTGTTAATATCGAGAGTATTACGTAACAATTGAATTTCAATTGTCCAATTGATTAAAAATATGTGCTTCATTGCATCTGACATTACTTTCGGTGCCTGCGTAATTTTCTCACATTAAAACTAGTTATAATTTTTTTTATAAGTTGAGTTTAAATTAGAACTGATTTTCATGTTGGATGAAAGAATAATTTATCGATCTGTGAAATGGTATTTTCAAAATTATGTGAGAATTAATGGAGGTTAAACTTTTTATAATATAATATTTATCTCCATAAGTAGCTCTCATTCTTAATCCTCCCATAAAATTTAAAACAATAATCTAACTAAACCCCAAATTAACTAATTTATAAATTATAAACTTAAAATTAGAACATACATACTCCTTAAACAGTAACGCAAAATGATACATTTTTTTAGAAGAAAAAGAACTAAATTTCATTAAAGTAAAAAAATCAATTTACATTTGTCCACACATTCCCCAAGTATTTATGTATATGTCTATGACTCATAGCACATCAAGCATATCATAAAAACACATCATGAAGAAATAGAAGCTCCCGTACATATCTATTTCTATCATAGTGATCAGGATATTACTATTATAATTAACATTCCATATACAAAATCTATGTGATTTTTTCAAAAACATGAGCCTAACATCAAGTCATTTACCATAAACATATATGTAAAAATTTCTAACAAGAACCTAAAGAAAAGATGCAAAAAGATAAAAGCCAGTTATGGAAAAACCACTCCGCCATTCTCCAGAATGGCCCCTTGGTAGACATGAGATAAATATATGTGCAATCCTTTCTTAGATAGGGAGTCAGCCTCCATATTAGACTCTCTAAATATGTGTTGGATGTGAAATGTGTGAAAAGTTTGAATGAGTTCAACTATATGTTTGCACCAGTTCCTTAATAGAGGAGGATAAAATGATGTATCACTAGAAATTCCCTGTATGATGGTTTGAGAGTCTCCATATACATGGATGTGGTCCATCCATTTTTTATCTGAAAACCATAAAAGTCCCCAGAGGGCCATCCGTTAAGCCTTTGTATTTGTTCCCAGACCACTTGACCATCATAATTGGTATTTTTTATCCCTGTCAATGTAAAGTGTTTCTCCACAACCACATCTTCCATCATTTTTTGCTCCATCAAAGAATCCTGACATGTTGATCACAGGTCTAATGTATCTTATAGAAATATCCTTATCCTGATGTGGATGGAGAGTCATATAATTAAGCCATCCATGGATCTTAAAGAAGGTCCTAAAAATATTCAGAGTTCCACCCATAAAATTGACTTGATTCCTAGTCTTCTAGGTTTCCTAAAGCACAAACAGGGGAATGAACAATTGAATTCCTCTTCCTTCCACTGCCCACTTTAAGCGGAATTCGATAGAGAAAAAAACTCTAGTCGGGATATGAAAGTGATGAAAGATTAATTTCCATTCATGCATTGTAAATGAGCAAGTGAGAAATAAATGAGAAACATTTTCAACAGTCTTACCACACAATCGACATATGCCTAGACCCAGGAATCCCCTTTTGCAAAGGTTGTCACTAGTGAGTATTTTTTTCTTCCATGTCATCCAAACAAATGATATAATTTTTAGGGGTGCATGTATCCTCCATGTAGGTGCAAAACAGGACGCAAATGTGCCTTGTATGGAATTGAACATGTATATGTAGTTTTCAACAACAATCACAAAGCCCCTTCAAGTAGTCCCATCCCAGATAATCATGTCACCTGTCTCGTTCCTACACAGTCCAACCTCTTTAAGTTTTCAGACATAGGAATTTCATTCCTCTACCTCGTGCACCTATGGACCAATTTAAGAAGCATCCTTCCAGCACGGAATGTTCTCATTCCACCCTCCGATAGCATGATCCGAAAACAAGATACCTCTACAATGTATGGCTTCGATGGTATTACCAAATAATATGGAATACTCTGATAAACCTACAATCCCATCACTTCCAATTAATTTAAAATTACATCTTCCAAATAACCATTTTACTCTTTGAAATAACCACGAATTGACCTTTTGAAAACTCGCCCATATATAGGAACCCTTTTTGCTACCAATATCCGACTATATAAGACAGTAAGGGAAGTGTAAGTTCTTCATGTATTCATCAAAGATAAGACGACCCCATAAACCATGACCAAATAATGCCCTCCATAATGACTTCAGAAGCAAGGAACATCCACAGACACGGGTATCTAGAATACCCCACCCATCATATTGTTTCAGTTTTGATAGTGATTCCCAGGCCACCAGATGGTACTTATTATTGGACCCTGAACCTAACCACAGAAAATGAGTAATTCTAAATTGGATCATGGAACAAATGTGAGCAGAAATAGAAAATAGATGCATCCAATAAGTCGGTAGTTGTTGGAGAACATATAAAATCAAGGTATATCATCTACCAAGTGAGAGGTATTTGTAGGACCATGCCTGAATTTTTTTGTCAAATTTTGAGATAAGCCAATCCCAATCAACCCTCGTATAATAGGTAGGATCTAGTCTAAAGCTTAGATATGAAAAACCAGCGTGAAGTATTTTCACCTTCACGCCAAATAGGTCCCTAATGTAATTGATCTTAGTCATATCACAATAATAATAAAAGAGACAAGATTTGTGGCCATTTAGGAGGAGGCTTGAAGCCTCTCCAAACCTATGGAATATGTAATGTTGAACCTACCATTGAGCCTGATAAATTTCCCCAAAAGGAGGATATCATCTACAAAGAACAGGTTATATATGCATACTAGAGGTGCCAACCACGACCTCTGAAAAAGATCCAAGTCTCAAGCAAAGAAGATATTTCTACTGAAACCATACATGACCGAAATGAATAGCAGGGGAGATAAAGAACAACCCTTTCGCAAAGCTCTGCATGCACGAAAAAATATGTGGGTAAACCATTAATGAGGACCGCAAGCCAAACGTCAGAGACACGCGCCATGATTCACTCCATATTTCTATGATCCAAACCAATATGAATGAGGATGAGCCAGAGAAACCTCCAGTCCACACAATCATAGGCTCTCTTCAAATCAATTTTCAGCACACTGGCCTCCTTTTTCTTCGTATGTACAAAGTGTATGCATTCTTGTGCTATGGTAATAACATCATGGATAAATCTGCCCTTTTAAAACCTAAATTTCTCCAAGGAGATATGAGCAGAGATGGGGCCTTTCATCCATTCAACAATAATCTTTGAGATAAGCTTATATAAAATGTTACACAAAGAAATAGGCCTAAAGTCCATGAAAGTGTCAGGTTCACCCACCTTGAGAATCAAATCGAGGAAAGTTGATTTTAAGGATCCTGAAATGAATCTTATAGTCCTGGATTCCTCAACCATATCACGAAGAGTCCCACCTATAAGGTAAGAAATGTAGAAACAATTCTACCATCCAACCATCAAGACCTGAACATTTGTCCTTAGCAAAAAAATTTAGAACAAAGTGTACATCCTCCAAAGTTAAAAGGCAATAGATGGAGTCATTTTCCTCCTGGTTGAACATAACAAGGTATTCCTCAACAAACCACAACTAATCATCTGAATTGACCGCATCAATGTCCTTGAATAGACCACTAAAGAACTTTACCACTTCCAGTCAAATATCCAAATCAGAGTATTTGTAAGATTCATCCTCTCCCCTAATGCACCAAATCGCAATAGTATTCCTACGTTGGTTTGAAAATTTGTGAAAAAAAATAGTTGAATCTAGGTAGCCCTACTCTTCAATCTCCAAGTGTTCCCTTGAATTAATAGGATTTGTTTTCTCTATTTCTCATGAAATTTCAACCGATTTCGGGATTGCCGACAGGGGCATGTCTCCAAGAGATAGCGACTCAAATCAGGTATTTCATCCGAAATATTGTTTAGCTTAAAATATAGTCGATTCTTCTTACCCTGTTCCCATATTATAACCCTGCTCTTGAGGGCATCCATTATCTCAGAAATAGTTTTCATGGCCGATAGTCCCCGTAAACATTCAAATGACCTCCAGACCTTAGTCACCAAATTATTGAACTCTTCATCCTCAAACCAAATCTTGCTAAACTTAAACGGGATACCCATTTTCTCCTTTTATTTCCTCCACTGTAAAATGATAGGGCAATGATCTGATACAAATGATTTCACCACTAACAACCTGATATTTCCCATAATTTCAAAGAGGCCTTGATGCACTATAAAATAGTCCAATGTCTTCCCCACATAATCTGCCCCACAACGGCCATTATTTCAGGTGGGCACAAGGGGCGAAGGACATACATAAACCAAATGATTGTCAAAAAACAGAGAAACAAGATGCTTAGAGAGAGGATCCCTTTGTCTCGAAGAACACCAATATTTGCCTAGAGACAAAGTTGCATTATACTCACCTATAATAATCAGTCATCCAATGTTTAGGATGTTAGAAGATCTGATGTGGTCCTATAAAATCTGACGATCTTTATAAGGGGAATACAAATTCCAAATGTGAATCCTCTCTCTCGAGCCCTTGAAATGGCCAGAGAGAAGTACGCCCACAAAAAAATTGTATGCCTGAAATTTCGCCCAATAAGGCTTCCATAAGGCCACCAATCCCCAAGAAATTCCATTCGAGTCCAGAGTAGCAATACACCAATTTTGGTAGATGAGTCTAAAATAATCCAGAGATCTAGAAGAGTCGGGCATGGTTTCCTAAATGAGGATCACAATCAGGCAAAGAGAGAAGAAAATATGGCGTAGAGATATTCTTTTAGTTGTTGGGTATGTGTTATATTATATCCACGATTAGTCACATGCATGGGGGTGACATACTCCCCTATACGTTGCGCTGGGCGCAGTAGGGGGGTCACTGGGCAGGCGTCAAACCCCCCTGTCTTTGGGTTCGCAGGGGGCAGGTAGCCCACTGCGTGGGGTCTAGGGCAGTGCGCCGAGAAAAAAAAATTGGACCCTATTTTTTGGTGGGCGGACCCGCCCATGGTTTTGTGCATGGGTTTGCACATGGTTTTGGAGCATGATGGTTTTCAGCCCCTCGTATTTTTTATATCCGATCAAGGGAACTACGGTTATGTTCTAATCCAGGGTTAATGGATTAGGGTTTATGAATGCTTCGGCATGTATATATATGTGTTGTAACACTAAAAGGAACATAATGAAAAATCAAGCCAGTAGTGTCGATGTGGGATCTAGGGGAAAATCTCTGTGTATATATGTTTTATGTTTAATTCTCTCGCTATTGTTTATTTTATGTTTTTAAGATTCATTTGCAGATAATTTATGTATAGGGTTAAAAGCTACATTTGGTATCAAAGTTGTTTCGGCTTCAAGAGGACTCCTTTGCTTCTGAGGGATTTCTTGCTCAAACCTGTGGTAGACCCTGTTCAGTGGGAGATCTGTGGGATCGATTCTTGCGGTGAAAGAAGATGGAGAGCAGTGGAAATATAGATATTGAGAAATTTAATGGTCAGAATTTTGAGTTTTGGAAGCTCTAGATGGAGGATTTGTTGGTGGATAAAGATCACTGGATCATGGTAGATCCGGGTACTAAACCAACGAAAATGTTAGATGAAAACTGGAAGAAGTTGGATCAGAAGGCAAAGAGCACAATACGGTTGGGTGTCTCAGATTCAGTATTTTTGAATGAATTTGGGGAAGCTATGGTGAAGACTTTGGGGGAAAATCTAGGGACTTTGTACCAATCTAAGTCTCTTGCAAATAAATTGTCCCTGCAGAAAAAGTTGTATAACCTGAGGATGAAGGATGGAGACTCGATGACAAAGCATTTGAACGCCTTCAATATTGTTGTGTGTTGGAAATACTGAGAGGGGGGGTGAATCAGTATTCCTTATAATTAGTATTATTATTAATCTTTCAGAGTGTTAGTTAATATTCAATTATTATCTGTGTTTGTAAAATGATAGCAGTAAACAAAAGGAACACAAATGCACGCAGTTTTTAAGGTGGAAAACCCCTCCGGGACAAAAACCACCTGAATTATTTTCTAATAATTCTTTAATATTCAACTCCAATTGAAAAGAAAGCTCCAACTTCCTAGAATCTAGAAAATCATTCTTCTCCATCTCTCATTGGATGGACGGTCCAACACCCAAGATTCTTCAGTAGTCAACTGAAGAGATGCCCCAACACCCAATGACTACATCTCACCCTAACACCACCCTACCACCCTGAATTTTCATAGGCTTGAACCTGTTGGTGACTTCATGCACCAACCTAGCAACACCGTACCACCCTATAAAAGAATGAAAGAAGAATGGACTCCCGTACCAGGGAAAATGGTCCACTTTAGAATGATATAGAGTGATGTAGAAGAAGAACACACAATAGACCATAATCCCAAGTATGACACAAATACCTAATGATGATCCTAGACCTCCCGACACTACCTCTTCAATTCTTGGTAGATAGACACTTGTACAAATTTTACAATGATGATTTTACAATGACTGAGTACAATGATACCTTCACAATGGTTGTATTCAGTGTTGCCCACGTGAAGACTTCATGTGGTGAACTTCTTGCTGATGTTCTGCACCTTAATTGCTACTCTTGTAATGCTACCCTTTCTTACTCTTCATAACATTAGATCATGCATTGAGTCTTATCTTGATGAATATATAATATCTGCAAAAATTCTTCAAGGAAATACCCATCACATGATAATAGCAAAACTTACCTCATCTTGTAAAGCATATGTCAGTGCTAAACAAAAAAAAACAAATTAGAATACAAAGTACCTAATGCAATTAAGAGATGAACATGCATATACAGAATATAATTACCTGGAGCTTACCTCTGCTGCACCTTTCTTTGCTCTGCTGCCCTAGAAAGTATGGTCCTTTGCAACCCTTGACAACACATGATCTAGCTTTTTCTTACCTTCTAGGAGCTTGATATTGAATCTGGTGTATCTCTGTTATTTCAGATCACCAATATTTGATTTTTAGTCCTGTAGTAGTCCTCTGAGTCTTATTTCCAATGCCATAGGTCTGACCCAATTTGGATTCTTCAAGGAAAATTTATGCCCAATCTCTCACAATGACCTAATTATGGGTTGGTTCATTAGAGTGAACTTGTACATCGTGCCACGTGTCACTACTTATTCAGCTCTGAAATTAATACACAAAAACTACAGTACATGCAATATCCACCACTTTTTACATAATTCCAATCTGATACTCAGAGAGAGAGTTATGATGATTTTGTTAAACACCATGTTAAGCACACACATGGTGTATGAGGAAGATAAACACACACACAAGAGACTCAACACACAATGAAATATAAGCGTGAGGCTTTCTTATTTTCCATTATACAAAGATGTACATTTATAGTAAAATGGTGTGACTCTTGGTTTCATATTCCAAGGTCACTTGGACTCCATTGTGACTTTTCGCATTCCACACCTACCCATGTAGGATTAGGTGTTCCAACATCCCCCCTTAATCTGAAGGGGTATGTGTGAGTCCAAGAAAAGAGTTGTAATACAAATCTACAAAGTATACATGGTAGCACTTGGGCTGAATCAACTCTCTGAAATGTTGGAAAAAAGAGATGGTTTAAGGATGACCACCAACACTGGAACGCAATACTTGTTGCAGTTCCCGGAACTCTTCCAAAACTGGCAAGAAGTTGAAAGCTTCTGCTAGAGGAATTGTCCCTCATATAAAAGGGAGACCTTCAACCTAAAAGAAGGGAGGTATACTACCTGTGATGGTTTTAGGATTACCAACAACTCTGGAATGCTTTGAAGCATTTCTTGAAACTCAACCAAAGCTGGCAAGAAGCTGAAGGCTTCTGCTAGAGGAAATGTCCCTCATATATGAAAGGGAGACCTTCGACCTAAAAGAAGGGAGGTCTGCTACCTGTGGTGGTTTTAGGTTATCCACCAACCAAAGATGATGGTTTAAGGTTATCCACCAACCGAAGGCATGCTCATGGGCATCCGTGTCTCTGGCTACATCTCTGAATCTCGAATGACGAATTGTGGCTCAGGCTCGCTTGAACTGTTGTGTCTCTGGCTACAACTCTGAACATGGAATGAGAGATTGTGGCTCAGGCTCGCTTGATCTGTCGTCGAAGCTTGTACATGACCACCATTTTCCCCCCTGTCAGGGACAAGGTGAGATGATGGCGAAAACTCAACTGCAAATTTGCTCAATATCTGTGAACATGTTCTAACATGCGACTTAAACATCTTCTTGGCTGCTGATGCCCATTGCCAAGAAGCGATCCATCCAAGAAGAATCTTGGTTCTTGCAGGAGGCTTGTTTCTGAAGCATCTGTCTGAAGAATGGGTGTGTCGACCACAGTGCTTGCATGGATGAAGATCAAAACAGTGATCTTTCATGTGGCCAACTCGATCACAGTGTTGGCATTTTTTAATCTGTTGTTGTTGTTGTGGATGTGGAGCAGGATCTGGAACAGCGGCAGGTGAACTATCATACATGAATCCGGCACTCTGAAATATGATGGGCTTGGTGTAGTCTGGAATATGAAAGGACACATCCTTGTCATATCCAAGACCAGTTCTGTGCTTGTTGTGGACAAGCTCTTCCCAAGGTCTGATGATGGGCTTGAGAAGTGCAGGTTGAACTGCTGCATCTGCATGTAAATCTGCTCTTGTACAAGGAACTGAATGGGAATCAACTTCAACTTTACTGACTTGCTGCTGATGGGACTCTTTCACAATGTTCTGAACAAAAACAGGTTCAGAATGGTGACTCTTTTGCTGAAGTTCATCTCGCTGAAGCTGAGATTCCAACTGCAAAAACTCAATCTTTTCTTGTACATCTTGTAAACAACTTTGAATGTTACAAAGAGCATTCTTACTCATTTTTATCATGTCATCAACATTTGAATGAATGAGGTTATTCAACAACTCTAAAGCCTCATTGATTTTAGCCATTTTCAACAATTTAGACTCAAAAAATGAAAGGGTGTCGGCTTCAACCAAAAATGCACCCGTTTACAATGTGATGCAACAAGAAATACAAATGACTCAAAAGAATTTCCAACTATGGAATTCTCAAAGTACAAAATCTGCTCCTCAAATGATGGAGGGCAATCAACAATTTTTTAATAACTCAAATACTGATTGCAGCTATGAATAAGATGCAAATTGCACTCACAATACAATGTCAACACAATACATTATCTCTGCAAAATATGTGCAACTGAATTTTTTCTTCAAATAACTGTTTTCAATGATGGCAAACTTGTCTTCTCATGTAAAATTCTTCAGAAAATCACCCTCTTATATATGCCACAAATCATAAAATGTCAAATCTGCAATTTTCTCTATATATTCAGTCCATATTCTTCATATTCCATTTCCTTCATTTATGCTGTTCATATTTTCTCTTCTTCCTCTCTCTCTGCTGTTTTTTTTTTTTTTTTAATTAAAAATTAATTAAAAAATGATTTTTTTTTTTTTTTTTGAGATTAATTAAAAAATGGGAAAGGGATTATAATAGAAATGGAAGGGAATTTAATAATGGAGGAAGGGATTTTAAAAAGGAGTGAATTTAAATGAAATTAAAATTTGAATTAGTTATAAATGGAATTAATTTAGTGGAAGGGGAGGGAAATTTATTTAAAAAGAGGAGGGCGGTATTAATTATGAGAGGGATTTTTTTTTTATTTTATTTTTTTTATTAAAAAGTGAGTCGAATGGAATGGGGGGAGATTTATTGGGGGTAGGGGAGTTATTAAAACTATAGAAAATCCAAATTTATTTGGGGAGGGGGGGTAACTATATGGTGGGGGAGGTTTATTAATGTGGGGAGGTGGTATAAATTTTTAAAAATTTTAAAAAATAAAAGCCCAGATAATGAAACGGCCGTGGACCTGTGAGGTAAAGGAAGGGGCGAGGAGGCGTAGGAGGGAGGAGCCGTGGCATATAGCAGGTAGGAGAAGCGAGCAGGGCATGGTGAGGAGGCCGCGTAGGCGGGATAGTGAGCGAAGGGCAGGGCTGTAGAGCGGTCCGGAGCGTGAGGGAGGTTACCTGGTAAGAGCTCGAGGGAGTAGCCCGCGTGGGAGTAGTCGTAGGTTGAGTTGGGAGCGGACGCGTGTGAGGTTGCAGCAGTGTAGGCGAAGGGAAGTGTACTGGGGTGGGAGGACGTGCGTAGGGAGCGACTCGAGTGTGAGGGCATAGGGGAGGCAGGTAATGTCGTGGGGTAGGGGTGGAGGTGTAAGTCGACGGGAGGGGGTTGTCGAGGGGAAGAGGGGTGTGAGGAGGCCGAGAGATGTAAGGGGTCGGCTGTAGGGAGTTGTGAGTGGTAAATCCGAGAGCAAAGGGTGAAGGGAGCGATGGGAAGAGCGCTTTTGTGAGGAGGAGCAAACTGTTGGGTAGGAGCAGGCCGAAGGGTCTCCGTGGAAGAGTGCAGAATTTTTTTGTTTTTTTTTTTTATTTTTTAATTTTTTAATTTTTAAACAGCAGAGGAGTAAGAGCCTTTAAAATAGCAGCGGATTTTTTTTCTAAATACTCAGCAGAACTTGTAGACTTAGAAGTAGCAGGAGAATAATTTTTCCAGCAGTAGAAAATGCAGAAATGAGGGCAGCTACAGAATTTTAGTCTTCAAAACAACAGATTTTTTTTTTCAAATATACAGCGATCTACTCCATTGCAGAATTTAACAGTATTCAGAAATATTTTCCATTAAAAAAATCCAGAAATTTCTTCTTCAGAAATCAACTTTAAACAAATTTTCCAACAGCTCTCCAAAATGCAGAATTTAATGGGCAGAAATTGCAAAGAAAATTTAGAATGAAAACCTTCATATGGGCAGTGCTGCCTTTCTTCAAAGCCAATGCCTGAATGCTGCCAATTTCTGAATGCTGCTCCTTCTCCAAAACCACTTTCTGTTGCAGAAACTCTGAGTGCTAAAAAAATGTCAAGAATTTTTGCAGATATGCACAGGCCATAAACACAAATGGCTCACTCAATTTGGAGCAGGGCCAGCAATCGCCCACTCTGATACCATGTTAAACACCATTTTAAGCACACACATGGTGTATGAGGAAGATAAACACACACACAAGAGACTCAACACACAATGAAAGATAAGCGTGAGGCTTTCTTATTTTCCATTATACAAAGATGTACATTTATAGTACAATGGTGTGACTCTTGGTTTCATATTCCAAGGTCACTTGGACTCCATTGTGACTTTTCGCATTCCACACCTACCCATGTAGGATTAGGTGTTCCAACAGATTTTCCCAAGGTCAGCTCTTTGAGATGAAGTTCAGGAGCCTACAAAAACCCTAACTTCCACAGATCATATCTCCGAAAATATTGCGTACCATGATCTAAAATTTTTACATGAGTGTCCTCAGGATTTTGGCTTTGCCTCATAAAAATTTTAGCTTCCGAACCTTCGTAGAAAGAAGGTTATAGCAAAAATTCCACAATGACTTGTTTCAAGTAGTGAAATCCCTTCATGAGGAGGATATGAGGATCATAATTTATATAACTACTTAGGTTGAGAGTTTCTTCAACAAGTGAACGTGGGAGTGATTTTAGGAGCTTAAAATTAATTAATTATTGACTATTAAATGACCACAACCAATGATTAGTGTCATGCCACAACCCCATGGGGTTTTAGCCCACTAACTGGGGTTACTAACTTCAAACATGAATATCTCTCAGACCATGAAGAATTATGTGGTGTGCCATATATCAAAAAAAACATATCGACAATTATAAACCATAAAAATATCATTGACTTGGAATATAGTAATATGGTAGGTCAAAATTCCCATGCAAGATTGGGGTAGCCCCTGGTGCTACTTGGGTTAACATTAATGACAACCACTGATCAACAATCTCCCCCTCTGGCATTGATGAAAACACAGGTACTCCCCCTATGATCATGACACCTCTTCCTACAACATTCTCTCCCCCCTTGACATCAATGGCACAGGGTAACTCCCCCTAGCACACAACCATCCTATGGACCTGTACACACTTGCACTCCCCCTTTATATTCTGAATAAGAAAAATCTAATGAGAACTTGGGAGAATCCCAAGCTTCTGGCGAAGATATTAAAATGCTTCATGAGGTAAAGGTTTAGTGAAGATATCAGCAATTTGTTCTTTTGTACCAACATATTCAAGTTTGATATTCTTTTCAGCAACTTGTTCTCTAACAAAATGATATTTGATCAGAATGTGTTTTGTTTTTGAATGCATGGCAGGATTTTTGGAGAGATTGATGGCACTGGTGTTATCACATAATATGGGAATAACCTCACTGAATTGTACTTTAATATCTTGCAAAGTTTATTTCATCCAAAGGACTTGTTGTAGATAACGAGATTGAGGTTTGCTTTTCTCTCAACCATGATATGAGACAACCACCTAGATAGAATTTTTCTCCGCTAGTACTCTTACGATCACCAATTCTTCCTACCCAATCTACATCTGTAAAGGCTTGAATAATGAGATTGTTACCCTTGGGATACCACAAGCCATATTCTATTGTGCCCTTTAGATATCGAAGAATTCTTTTGACGGCAATAATATGTGATTCTTTTGGTGCTGCTTGGAATCTTGCTACTTGTCCAATTTCTTGCATAACATCTCGCCAAGAGGTTGTTACAGATAGAAGACTACCAATCATAGATTTGTACAACCTCTGATCCACATCCTTAGATGAGTCATTTATGCTCAATTTGCAACCTGTTACCATCAAAGTAAGGACAGGTTTGCAATCTTCCATTTTGAATTTCTTGAGCATTTCCTTAATGTACTTGTCTTGACATATAAATATTCCTCTCTCTTGCTGAGATATTTGAAGCCCTAAGAAGTATGTCAGCTCACCAAATAAAGACATCTCAAACTCACTTTGTATCCTTTTAGCAAAGTTCTTACTTAATCGATCATCATTGCTACCAAATATTATATCATCCACATATACCTCAACGATTGTTAAATTATCTTTATCTATTTGTACATAAATATTGCTATCAGGATTACCTTTCTTGAACCCTTGTTGACATAGATATCCATCAAGACGAGCATACCATTCTCTGGGAGCCTACTTGAGACCATATAGAGCCTTCTTTAACCTGCAAACATAGTCTACTTTTTCTGATAGTAGAAAACCTTCAGGTTGTTCGATGTAAACTTCTTCTTCTAATTTTTCGTTCAGAAATGTTGAATTAACATCCATTTGGTAGACTTTGATTTTTCTTGAACATGCATAGGCGAGAAACATTTAGAGGGCTTCCATTCTAGAAACTGGTGCAAATGTTTCATCGAAATCAATTCCTTCCACTTGTGCATATCCTTTGCAAACCAATCTTGCTTTGTTTCTGGTAACCTGTCCATATTCATTCAATTTTCTCCTGAACACCCATTTAGTCCCAATGACATTTTTATCTTTTGGTCATGGAACTAATTCCTAGGTGTTATTCTTCTCGATTTGATTCAATTCTTCATTCATATCTGCTACCCAATGTTCATTCTGGCTGGCTTCCTCAAAACTACTAGGCTCAAAGGTTTCTAGAAAAGCAATGTGAGCTTGTTGTGATAAACGAAGTTGTCGACCTTCATTTATGTCACTAATGATTTGATTTTATGGATGGTTCTTTTGAATCCATTATTTTGTTCCCTTTGGAGGAGCTTCTTGTTGTTGTTCTGGTATATATTGATGATCCTTATTTACTTATTCCTAGTTCATAGTTACTTCTTGTTCTAGAATTTTCTGTGTGTCTTTTTCAGCCTCTGTCTCAAGTTTCAAATATTCTAGATCCTCATCACTATTCGTTAGAACACCATCTTCATCAAATATAACATTTATGCTCTCCACCTTCTATTTCCGTCTTAGACTATAGTATTTATAGGCCTATATTTTGCGTGAGTAATCAACAAAGATACCTTCATCAACATGTGATTCAAACTTACCAACTTTTGATCTTCTCTTTTGATATAACATTTGCTTCCGAAGATTCTGAAATATTTTACATTATCCAGTTTTCCTTTCCATAATTCATATCAGGTATTGTTGCAATTATTTCTGAGAAGAGTTCAGTTGATAATGAATACTGACGTATCAATTGCTTGAACCCATAATTCTTCATCCAATTTTCAGTCCTTCAACATTGTTCTACCCATTTCCTGTACGGTTCTGTTCTTTCTTTCAGCAACTCCATTTTTCTAAGGTGTTCGTGTTATTGAAATTTTTCTTTTTATTCCATTTTCATCACAGTATTACTAAAATAATTTGGAAGTGAATTCTCTACCATTATCTGTTTTTAAACACTTTATTTTCAAATCAATTTCATTTTCGACCTACTCCTTGTATATCTTAAAGCACTCAAATGCTTCAGATTTTTTCTTTAGGAAACTGATGGTTTTCATCCTGGTATATTCATCTATCATTAACATGAAATATAATTCTCAATCTAGGCCTTCTGTTCCCACGGGACCACATATATCAATATGTATGAATTCCAATGGATGTGATGTAAAGTGTTCTTTTGTTTTAAATTTGACTTTTGTCTGCTTGCCATGTCGACAGGCCTCACATAGTGTGTTGGAAGGTTTTGAGATTTTCATAATTTCTCGTACTGCTTCCTTTTTTCTTATCTTGACAAGATTGTCAAATTTTATGTGACCCATTCGTTTATTCCATAACCAGCTTTCATCTTCTTTAGATAGTAGATATACTTTAGTTGCTTCATATAGAACATATATGTCGTTCGGAGCTTGACTTGTTATAGCCACAATTTTACCATACCTACCTTTCCTGATTTCACATTTTCTTGAGTTGAATAGCATTTTGTGTCCTTTATCACACAATTGTCCAACACTGAGCAGATTGTGATTCATGTTTTCAACCAATAGAACATTCTTGGCTAGAACATCTTTACTTATGAGAGTGACAATACCTGATCCTATAACATTTGAAGATCTATCATTTCCAAAGGATACAGTTCCATCCTTCTTCTCTTTCATAGATACAAATTTCTTTCTATCTCCAGTCATATGTGTTGATCAACCGTTATCAACATACCACACATATTTGTTGTTTTGAGCCTTGAGAGTGAGAGCACAATTATCATTCTTCTTCTTCTTCCATGTTTGTTCATTTTGTGACTTCGAAGATTCTTCTGGAGGATTTTCAAGTATGCAGTCTCTAGCTATATGTCCAAAGTTTCAACATTTGTAACATTCCATATTATTTCTTAAATGTTCAAATTTATTGATGTTTCATTAAGCCCTAAGAGGTTCATATTTGAAAGATCTCCTAGAATTGTATTGGTTCCTAGGGTACGTGCGACATTCTATAGCTTTATGACAAAATTTTCCACATGAATAAAAATAGCCATGAAAAATATGTTGGTACCTGGATGGAAATATTCATCGAGGAACTATCTTCCAAGGTTGTCCTTGTGAATCTTGTCCAATGAAGTCTACATGCATGCCAGATCTCATAGGTTCATTTTATTTTTTTGTAGAAGGTCCTGCTTCTTCTTCTTTGTAACTGAGGCCAGTTCTGTCATTATAACATCGTCGATTTTTGATGAGTTCTTCCAATGCCCTTGAGCTGTTGGCAGATTTTTGGACAGATTTTCCCTTCTTCACTTCCTTACGCAGCAAGACTACTCTGGCTTCTAATTCTTCCCTTTCTTGGTTGCTTTCTTTCAACTTCTTTTTAAGTGACTCTTCAATAAATTTGTATTCTTCAACTTCAATTTTGATACCTTGAACTTGTTCTTCAAGAGTATTGGAACGGATCTTCTCAGACTTGAGATTTTTTATAACCCTTTCCTCCTTAGAAAATTACTCTATGGTCAACCCTTCTTCTTCATTGTTTGATACCTCTTGCTTATTGTGCTTGGCTATAAACAATAATCTCTCATTGGCTTCTTCTTCACTGTCATTGTCTTCATCAGATGATCAGATATCTTCTTTAGAGAGAAAGTTACTTTTGAATCCTTTCTTTTTTCCTTGCTTGTTGAATTTATTAAATCCTTTTTTCCCTTTTGAGTTGCCATCACTTCTGTTCGGACATTTTTCTACGAACTGCCCAACCTCACCATAGCCGAAACATGTCAATGGAAGTTTACCTTTGAATTTTTCCTTACCAATTTTTAGTTTTCTTGTAAAGTAAGCATATTCTTCATCTGAAATACCTTCTTCACCATCTTCCTTTTCTTCACACTTGCAAGTGCAGGTATTTTCATTTGAAGGTTGTTTGTCCTTATTGGTTTTATTAGATGCAACAAATGCAGTTTCTAGATGCGAATTACCCTCTTCTTCATCAAGTCTCATTTCATATGCTATGAGAACTCCATGTATTTCCTCTTTGTTGATTTTGTCCAAATTTACATTGTATTCTAATACCAATACATTTGGGTTGAATCTCCCTCGTAGCCTTCTAAGAATCTTTCGTATAACATTCTTCTCGTCAACAGGCTCTCCCAATCCTTCCAGAGTGTTGGTTATTTCATCAACGTGTTAGAAGTATGTAGCAATGTTGTCATCTTCTTTCATTCTGAGTTGCTCAATTTTTTCTCTGTAGATTTGAAGCTTTGCTTCTTTGACATTTGATTCACCTGCATATATATTCTCAATCTTTTCCCATACATTTTTGGCAGTTTTACAACCCAACACCTTATGATAAGTAGATTCAATAAGTCCACGGATAATGTTATTCTTTACTTTTGCATCGTTTACCAAATTCTTCTTACCTTTTTCATCCGCGGTTGGTGTAAAGCCATTTTGAATAGTGTCCCATATTTCATAACCTTGCACCAAGATATAAACCTCCATTCTTCCTTTCCAGAGTGCATAATTATTTTCATTGAATAGAGGTACACCATTCTTGGTATGCTCCATGACCTCGTTCCAGTTGTTAAATTGTTATTGAAGGAACCAAGCTCTGATACCAATTGTTGGAAATACTGAGAGGGCTGGTGAATCAGTATTCCTTACAATTAGTATTATTATTAATCTTTTAGAGCATTAGTTAATCTTCAATTATTATCAGTGTGTGTACAATGATAGCAGTAAACAAAAGGAACACAAATGCACATAGTTTTTAAGGTGGAAACCCCCTCCGGGACAAAAACCACCTGAATGATTTTCTAATAATTATTTAATATTCAACTCCAATTAAAAATAAAGCTCCAACTTCCTAGAATCTATAAAATAATTCTTCTCCGACTCCCACTAGATGGACGCTCCAACGCCCTAGATTCTTCAATAGTCAATTAAACAGATGCCCCAACACCCAATGAGGTACAACTCACCCTAGCACCACCCTACCACCCTGAAATTTTCACAGGCTTGAACCTATTGGTGACTTCATGCACCAGCCTATCATCACCCTACCACCCTATAGAAGAATAAAATAAGAATGGACTTCCGTACCACGGAAAATGGTCCACTTTACAATGATATAGAATGATGTAGAAGAAGAACACACACTAGACCATAACCCCAACTATGAAACAAATACCTAATGATGATCCTTGACCTCCCGACACTGCCTCTTCAATTCTTGGCAGATAAACACTTGTACAAATTTTACAATGATGCTTTTACAATGACTCAATACAATGATACCTTTACAATGACTATATGTAGTGCTGCCCACATGAAGACTTCATGTGGTGAACTTCTTGCTGTTGTTCTGCACCTTGATTGATGCTCTTGTCATGCTACTCTTTCTCACTCTTCATAACATTAGATCATGCATTGAGTCTTATCTTGATGAGTATATAATACCTACAAAAATTCTTCAAGGAAATACCCATGACATGATAATAGCAAAACTTACCTCATCATGCTGAGCATATGTCAGTGCTAAACAGAAAAGAAAAATTAGAATACAAAGTAGCTAATGCAATTAAGAGATGAACATGCATATACAGAATATACTTACTTTGAGCTTACCTCTGCTTCACCTTTCTTTTCTTTGCTGCCCTAGAAATTCTGGTCCTTTGCAACCCTTGACAGCACATAATCTAGCTTTTTCTTACCTTCTAGGAACTCGATATTGAATCTGGTGTATCTCTGTTATTTCAGATCACCAATATGTGATTTACGGTTCTGTAGTACTCCTCTGAGTCTTATTTTCAATACCATGGGCCTGACCCAATTTGGATTCTTCAAGGAAAATTTATGCCCAATCTCTCACAATGACCTAATTATGAAACTTGTACGGTGTGTCAGGTGTCACTGTTTCCTCATTCGGATTTGAAATTGATACATAGAATACTACAGTCCGTGCACTATTCGCCACTTTTAACATAATTCCAATTCGATACTCAAAGAGATATTTCTGACTATGTTCCCAAGGTCACCTCTTTAAGATGAAGTTCAGGAGCTTGCAAAAACCCGAACTTCCACAGATCATATCTATGAAAATATTGCGAAAAATGATCTAAAATTTTTACACGAGATTCCTTGGGATTTCTTCTTTTCCTCATAAAAGTTTTAGCTTCTAATGGTTAATAGAAAAAAAATTATAGCGACAATGCCACGATGACATGTTTCAAGTAGCAAAATCCCTCCATGAGGAGGATATGAGGATCACAATTTATATAAATTCTTAGATTGAGAGGGTCTTCAACAAGTGGGTGTGGGAGGGGTTTTAGGAGCTTAAAAATTATTAATTATTGACTATTCAATGACCACAACCAATGATTAGTGTCATGCCACAAACCCATGGGGTTTTATCCCACTAATTGGGGTTACTAACTTCAAACATGAATATCTCTCAAACCGTGAAGAATTACGTGGTGTGCCATATATAAACGGAAACATATCGACAAGTAGAAACCATAAAAAATATCCTTGACTCATAATATAGTAATTTTGTAGGTAAAATGATATAGGTGGATATTGGTGGCCACCTACCTATTCCACTTGGGGCCCCACCATTGTCTCTTTCAGTTTTTCAATTTCGGCACAACTTACTATTTTTAACAGTTTTTCGGGTCCTAAACTTCCGGAGCCGTTGTAAGGCCCTAAACGACATTTTTTGGGCATCGTTCGTCTAGAAAATATGATTCTTTTCCAAAATCAATATTCATGGCAACAGTTGTAGTCCTCGGATAGATATTTCTAATAATGTATCATGTGCGTCAAACGGAGATAGTATGCCGAAGTTACGTCCCCGGGAAGTTGAAACACCAATTTACCCAAACGAGGCCCATAGTTTTGGCACTTCATCTCCTAGGGTTAGGTTTTTGGACGTTTAGGGTTTTCCATTGTTTCTGAATAATAAATAGGCCCTTGAGCCTCATTGTAACTCAGTTTAGAGGCATGTATCTGCGACATCTCTTCTTAGAGATAAGCTACCAACGCCCTAGCTAGTTTATTTCCATTCTGTCTGTAAGCAAATTTCAATTCTTTGATATTAATGAAATGAAGTGTTATTTCTACTACATCTTTGTATTTATGGTTATATATGTATTCTGTTGCATTCCTGCATAAATTCGGATCATCAAAATTCCTATGCAAGATCGGGGTAGCCCCTAGTGCTGCTTGGGTTGACATCAATGACAACCACTGATCAATAGTAAGTCAATTTTCATTTGTTGATATTAAAATATTAGATGAATATAAGTGCATCATTTTGTTGTGTTCTCTACCAGATTCATGGGATAGACTAGTTATTGCAATAGGTAGCAATAAAACTACCTTGAATTTTGATGAAATTGTCTCAGTCTTGCTGTCGATTGAAATGAGACGAAGAAATATGGAGGGCTAGAATGGAGATGCCTTATTTTTATGAGGAAGGTCCCAGAACTTAAAAAATAATATTTTTTCATGTGGGAGATCTAAATCTAGAGGGAAATCTAAATCTCCAGGTAATTTTGTAAAGGTGTGCTGAAAATGTAGAAAGGAAGGGCACTACAAAAATGACTGCAAATCTAAAGCTCCTAGGAAAGGAAAGGCATCTGATGATGTTCCTTATACAAAGGAAAAACCCACCTCAAATGAAGGTGGGGATGTGTATTTGGCTTCTTCTTCAAATATACATGTAGATCATGAGGCATGGTTGATTGACTCAGGTGCATCTTTTCACTTCACTCCCCATTAGGAGTGGTTCTACAAGTATGAGAAGTATGACGGTGGTGATGTCTTCTTAGGGGATGATAGTAAGGCTAGAATCGTCAGATGTGGAAAATTCAAGCTTACAAGGTGGAAGGATTATAACACTTCTCGGAGTTATGCATATTCCTACATTGGCGAGAAATCTGATTTATAGAAGCAAGATGGATGATGCAGGTGTAAAAATTATGTTCGAGAAAGATACCTGCAAGATGGTTTGGGGAGCATTGGTATTAATGTAAGGATTTTGGATTGGAAATATGTACAAGCTTCAAGGTAGCACTATTATTGATGGGTGAAACAGTTTTGTGGTTCCTGAAAGTGGATCGGAAAGCCTAGCAGTCTCTGGACAAAAGAATATGTTATGGCATCAAAGGCTTGGACATATTGGAGAGAAGGGCCTTGTGATACTTCATGGAAATGGTATGGTAGAAGGTACGTCTAATTGCTCTATGGATTTCAATTTCTGTGAACATTGTGTATATGGGAAGTAGAATAGGACGATTTTTCCTTCTAGTGCTAAGAGGGTGAACAAGATATTAGAGCTTGTGCATGGTGATGTGTTTGGACTTGTGTCAATTTTGTCACTAGGTAAGTCTGTGTACTATGTTTCATTCATAGATGAATTCTCAATGAATACATGGATATATTTCTTGAGGAAGAAATCTGAAGTCTTTGACAGATTTAAATAATTTAAGGCTCTGGTGGAAAACCAAACAGAGAAGAAAATAAAGGTTCTAATGACATATAATGGTCGAGAGTTCTGTAAGAAGGAATCTGAATATTTTTGTAAGAAGTGTGGTATAGTATGAGATAGGACTACTCCATACACACCTCAGCAAAAGAGAGTTACAGAAAGAATGAACAAAACGTTGATGGAAAATTCAAGAAGCATACTCAATGATACCGGGTTAAGACAGGAATTCTAGGAAGGGGTAGTGGAGACTGTATGTTACCTGGTTAACAGATCACCTTCATCAGCATTGGAGGATAAGACTCCATGTGAGGCATGGATTGGTAAGAAACCATCTCTTTCACATCTGAGGGTATTTTGATGTGATGCATATGTACATGTTCCAAAGGATAAAAGGACCAAGTTGGATAATAAATCTAAAAAGTGAATCTTTATTGGGCATAAGGATGGTTTAAAAGGTTACAAGCTTTGGAATCCAGAAACAAGGAAGGTAGTGTACAGTTGAGATGTGGTTTTTAGAGAGGTGAAAGATGTTGTTACACATGAATTCCTATCGAAGGAACATAAGAAGATAGATTTTGAGCTAAAGGAGGATGAATCATACTCTACAACAGAAGAAGATTTAGAAGAGGAAGAGCCACAAACTCCAGTTGTGAGAAGATCAATTCGGGAAAGAAGACAACTAGAAAGGTATACTCCATCTACTTTTTGTTCAAATTTTTCTTTAAATATCATTGATGATGATCCCAGAATTATCAGGGAGGCAGTGGATTCAGATGATGGAAAACTCTGGAAGGAGGCCATGGTTAATGAAATGGCATCCTTGCACAAAAATGAGGCATGGGATCTAGTGGATTTGTCAGCTGGAAGGAAGCCCATCGAGAGAGAATGGGTGTTTAAGAAGAAGATGAATGTAGAATGCAAGGTGGAGAAATACAAAGGTCAGTTGGTAGAAAAAGGTTATTCCCAGGTGTTGGGAATTAATTTTGGTGATATTTTTTCTCCTCTTGCCAAGGTTACTTCTATTAGATTTCTTTTATCTGTTGTTGTAGCATTTGATTTGGAGGTAGAACAAATGGATGTGAAGACAACATTTCTTCACGAGGATATGGAAGAGGAGATCTACGTGAAGCAAACTAAAGGATTTATGGTGAAGGGTAAGAAAAAACTTATATGCAGGTTAAAAAGGTCTTTGTATGTGTTAAAACAGTGACCAAAGATGTGGTATCAGAAATTTGATACCTATATACGGGGACTTGGCTTCACTAGAATAAAAGAGGATCACTGTGTTTATTTTAAATTAATTGGTGACCGTTTTATTTATTTGGTCTTGTATATGTATGATATGTTGCTGATTGGAAATTATGAATAAATTATCCAAGATTTGAAGACCAAATTGTTCTCCAAATTCGACATGAAGGATCTTGGTGCTGCTAACTATATTTTAGGCATGGAAATTAAGAGAGATTAGGCAAAGAGGAAGCTCTGGTTAAACCAAAGGAAGTATGTCAAAACAATATTGCAGAGGTTCAATATGCATGATAGTAAATGGGTGAAGGTTCCTATTCCTGTAGGTGTAAAGCTATATGTTGAATAATGTCCCAAGGCACAAGAAGAAGAGGAGGATATGTCCTGTGTTCCATAAGAAAGTGCAGTGGTAGCCTGATGTATGCAATGGTATGTACTAAACCAAACATTGCACATGCAGTGAGGCGTATTGAGCAGGTTTATGTCAAAAACAGGGAAGGAGCATTGGACAACAATGAAGCAGGTTTTCATATATTTGCGTGGCACTAGTGATTATGGTTTGTGCTACCAGACAAAGTTTTGGACATTCGTGGATTTGTTGATGCAGACTAGGCTAGATATCTAGAAAAATGAAGATCTACAAGTGGGTATGTGTTTAGACTATTTAGAGGTGAAGTTAGTTGGATGAGTAAAAGACACTCTGTAGTGGCTCTTTCAACTACAGAGGTAGAATACATAGCAGCCACTCATGCAAGCAAGGAAGCAATTTGGTTGCAAAGATTATGTTCAAGTATGGGGTTGGTACAACGAGCTATAAGGATAGACTGTGATAGGGAAAGTACAATTTTCTTGGCTAAGAACCATGCTTATTATTCAAAGACAAATAACATTGATGTTCACTATCACTTTGCAAGAGATATGGTTGAGGATAAAATGGTGTTGCTAGTAAAGGTGGACACTTTGAAGTCTATGAGCACTCACAATTTCTCTTGCCATAGAGAAACAATGGGTGTTGTAGAGTTGGAATAATGACTAATATCTCTTGTGGCCCCCTCCGGAAAGAAAACAACAACCGGGAGAATGTTTGATATGTGTTATATTCTTTCCACGATTAGTCGCACACGGGGGATCGCCACCCCTATACGTTGCGCCGGGCACAACAGGGGGGGTCAGAGGGGGGGAGGAATTCCCCCTGTCCAGGGGTTCACAAGGGGTAGGTAGCCCCCTAAATGGGGTCCAAGGCAGTGCCCCATGAAAAAAAAAAAAAAAATTGGACCCTATTTTTCGGTGGGTGGACCCGCCCATGGTTTTGTGCATGAGTTTGCACATGGTTTTGGGGCATGATGGTTTTCAGCTCCTAGTATTTTGTATATCCGGTTAAGGGAACTACGATTATGTTCTAATCTAGAGTTAATGGAATGGGGTTTAGGAATTCTTCGACATGTATATATATTTGTTGTAACACTAAAAGGAACATAATGAAAAATCAAGCTGGTAGTCCCGATTTGGGATCCAAGGGAAAATCTTTGTGTATATCTATTTTATGTTTTGTTCTCTCGCTACTGTTTATTTTCTGTTTTTAAGATTTGTTTGCAGATAATTTGTGTATAGGGTTAAAACCTACATTAGCGGCATCCCCCAAGCCGTGAATATTATGTGACAAGATAGTTATCAGGAGCAATAGGTGGGGGTCATACCAACTCTAATAGCCCCGGGAAAAGAATTTTTGAGAACAAGGATATCATGGAGGTCGTAGGAGTCAAAAAGAAACATTTGTATGGCCTTCTGACCCCTAAAATGTCGTCTACCTTGTCCCTCCCTTATACGGGTGGTTATATTTTTAGTATACATAGGGATAATGGCGGGAGAGAGGGCCCCAAGATTTCCTTTGTGCACAGTGAGAGCCACCAAGTCCATATTTGTATTATGTTTGAGAAATTCAAGGTCACTATCAACAAATTTGTGAGGGGAGGGTGGAGCAAAGGGTTCAATGGGAGAGGAATGGTCGTCCCGAGGAAAAATGGAAGAAGTAGGCCCTGATGTTCCAAGTAAATCCACAGCACCTCCAGTGGGGGGAACAAGCAAGGGAGTAGGCGGGTCGGGGCAGACATGAGGGGAAATGGACAGGTCCAAGAGGTGTGAAATAGGTAAAACGCAATGAGATGGGTTGGAATAAACATCATGAGAAGAGTAAGGAGATGTAGAGGAAAAAGAATCATCGTTATTAACACAAAGAACAGGCTCATAGAGAGACGTATAGGTACCTTGGTCCGACTCGGAGCCCAACCGGGAGGCCTCGTGATCTAGTCCCTCAGAGTGGTCGCCTTAGGCCTAGCTAGGATGTTCCACCTCCATGAAAATGGCAAGGACAACATTCAAGCAGGTGGCCGGTGTGATGAAAAAGTAATCACCAGAAAGGAATACTCTAGTAATCTATACGTTGTAGGATGTGTAAGGTCCCCTACTGTAAAATGATATTTTCCATTAAACCTCCTGTGTAATCCACTTCAACTAAAATCCATGCCAGTCACTTGTATCTAGCACCCAAAACCCTCGGATACATATACACGAAACTTCCAATCGCATTTATGATTTCCTCCAACACCTTCCGAGTCCAGAACTCCAGCGGAAAACCAGGAAATTTTACTTAGGAAAAATTATTTTTAGGAGTATTAGAAAGAGGGTTAAACGCCACATACCACTTTCTCAGCAATAAGAAATTCCTTCCGCACACCCGTGGAGTCAACATCACCTTCTCAACATCAACCTAGTGTAAAAAATGAAAACTATACCATTGGTTCAACAGATGACTCACCTTCAGGGTATAGCCCAAAATGGGCTTCCACTGCATAAGAACCCATCCCTCCATGTCCAAATTTTGGGACCCCACAAAATACAAATGCCCGACTAAAGCCCAATTCTGCAAACTCTGAATTTTGTCCCGAATAACGCCATGCCCAAAACTAATAAACTTAGGTTCCACAACACTTTTTACATTTTGATTCTGACACCTTCTATGTCTAGGCAATCGAGAAGGAAACTGTCGGATAATCCTTTAATAGCACACCCTTCCCATGCACCCCTTTTGCCAACAGATGTTCATCAGATGACACGTCGACCGTGCCATGAGTGTGTCCAGTGTCAGTCAACTTTCACCTCAACCTATCTACCAACGAACATTTCGTGTGTAGTGTGGTACATAAGAAATTTTCTTGTGCAGAGATGTATGCATCTAAATATGAAAATTAAGCCTCTGTCATAAACAAAAACAACCGTCAAAATTGACGACGTGGCCCACGCACCGCTCCTCAAATAAAAAAGAGAAATGTCAGCCTACGGACTCGAAAATATCATCGACCGAGGACAAAACCTTAAATGAGACCATAAAAGAAATGAAATGGAAAACGACAAGTCCAAGAAAGGAAATATCCTCCCTCATGTTCCAAAGGAAAGAATAACCTAGAGTATTCAGTATGCCATCAAATCTGGGTTAGAGAGAATATGTATAAATTAACCACGGAGCAAGAAATCAGTAATGTGTCGTCATCATCTAGGAAGTACACCAACCAAACATAAGAAGTTAGGAGCATAAAATAATCGGTGGTGGAGTCCCGACCGGAGATCAAATTAATTAGATGCATTGATCCCAACAAGTATTGTAACCCAAAATCCAACATAAGATCATTCGCAAGGCACGTACACAATGTAGCAACAACACGTCAACCGGGAAAATAATTACCGCACCCACCCACACTAGTTAAAGAAATCAAGGAGAAATATGGGAGCCTCCCTTCGGCAAAAAAATAGCCACCCCGAGGCGTCAAGTGCTTCAACCTAGCACTACTAGTTAACATCCCCCTACCCCTCCTACACAATTTCCCAGCACCACCGAATTGCCTCCAGTGCAACGCTCCAGCACCAAAGAACACCACCTCCACCCAAACACTATTATTCACAACAGCAGCAGCACCAGCATCCCATTGTATGCCACCATTGATTAAAAATCCTCAAAATGATATCCCTAAAAGGTTTGGATATGATAAAAGAGTCCAACCACTTTCTCCAAAGTTTTGTAAAACTTAAATGTTCATATTGTTCAATATCCGCAAACACCTCACCACATATGTTCCTTTTAATCGTGCCTCTTCAATATATCATTTTTCCTATGGAAAGAGGGATGACTATGTTCAAACAAAATGTGAACCAATATGCCAATAATGCAGAGGGACAAGATGAATATATGAATCACCTGCAGGATAGGGGATGTCAACATACCCACCAAAGCACTCCAGAAAGTCAGAGGTACACGAAAAAACCTACAATAGTGGAGCAACTCCCGCACACATACAATGCGCCACTCGTATCAGTCTTAGTCTTAGGAACATACACCCAAGTAGGATCAAACACCTGACCCGACACTCGTTGCTCATTAAAAAAAATGAGTTCAAACAAATACAATTCGCAGTATACATGCTTAAACAGATATAAAACCCTGGAGTATAAAGAGAGCTCCAAAGGTACCACAGACAACACACTCAAGAGAGAAGAAAAACTTGTAGAATAACCCAATGACCCAACTACCAAAAAAGGAACAACAAACCCACAGTATAGCAAAAAGAAATGCAAGGCGATATGTGGGAGGCAAGGCTATACATGCATAAACATGCAGCCATTAAAGACGGCAAATAATCACCGATAGCATCGAATCTTCGTAATTGACAAACATCATACATTAGAAGCTCACACTTTCCAAAAACTAGCATGGTAGTTTTCTTATGTGTTCTGAACAAAACTTTGATGGAAATAAGAATGATTATGGCCAAATTCATTTGGGGAGGGGGGAGAGAACACAGATCCATTCATTTAGCGAGGTGGGAATGTCTAGCAATCCCAAAAGAAAAATGGGGCTGGGGTATTTTAGATTTGGAGGTTTTCGGTAGTTCCCTTATTATTAAGTCCCTGTGGCGGTGTTTCCATCGTAATGGCATTTGGCAAGACATTGTAAAACAAAATTATTTGGGGCGGGAGTCTTTGGAGGACCTAGTCATCTCATGCTGGAAAGAAGGCAGATGTAGATCTTATATCTGGAAAGGATTTGGTAAATTGTGGCCAATAATCAAGGAGCATCTAAAATGGCATTTCAGGAATGGGTTTAAAATCCTTATTGGTTGTTGTAAGATGTCGGGTTTTTAAAACCAACATTTTTGAAATGAGGCATTAATCAATCTCTTAAATCATAGGGGTGTCTTCTACTTGCAGTAGTTCATCAAAGGCTGGGTTGGGGAGGCTTCGAGATGGAAAAACATATCATATCTGGATCTGGATCAAAGATGGGAAGATGTTTGGATGAGTTTTACCAATATGCTCAGATCGATGGGGCTCTGTAGATCTGTAGAGGATGACAGACTTTCATGGGAGGGCACTATATCAAAGGAAGGGTTGAAAGTAAATGGTATTTACATCACCCTGATTAAAAATAAGCTGAATCAGGATTCAGATTGTTGGTTTAAGGTCATTTGGAAAATGAGAGTACAAGTAAAAATGATCATTTTCTTATGGCTAGTATGGAAAGATAAAAGCATAACTTGGAAAAATCTGTAGAAAAGAGGGTGGCAGGGGCCAGGTCTGTGTTTTCTATGTGGTGTAGAAGAGGAGGATAACTCACATATTTTCTATTTCTATCCTTTTTCCCTTGAAACATTGACTATCCTATGTGAAAAACTACAGATACAATCTCCTACATATAGATCGATGGAGGATTGTATGAGATGGTGGCTACAAACAGGTAAGACCTTTAGGGCTTTTCCAATCCTGTTTCATTAGTATATCTGGTGCAGTTGAAATAGGAAACTTTTCAAGGGCATGCCATGCTCTCCCTTAAATACAGATTTTCAAATTTATAGTTCATGGGAATGTCTAAAGACCGGTCAAAAGCCTCCCAGTGATTTATCCAAAAGATCCACCCTCACAAGGCTCATTTTCCTCTCGGATTTTTTGATGGGACCTCACAGCATTCTATATGTGGCTGTGGGGTTTGGTTAAAGATGTCTCCATGTTATCATTACAAAATCTTCTGGAATGGTGGGAATGGAACGAATATGAAGGCTGAATGTTTGGCTCTCTAGGGGCCATTATGGTTTGCAAGTCAATTATATCTGGATAAGATCTGGGTAACTGGGGACTCAAAATTCCTTATCGACCACATGAACCAGAAATTCACTATAAATACAAGATTGCTAACTCACTAGCATGACCCTCACCAAGTGTGGCTAGAAAGAACCAATACTTTAAAGAGTACCTTTTCTTCTATTTCTTTTCGTCATGTTTACAGGGAGAAGAACAATGTTGTTGATCACTTATCTAAGAAAGGACTAGAAGGCATTTTTGGATAAATGCATTATCATCTATTCAACTCTGATGGTCTTGGAGCAGCTGGAAAAGTTAATTTCTTTTGAGCTGGAGCTACCCTTTTTGTATTTGTTGGTTTAAACTTATGTTTTTTGTCTAATTTAGACTTGTTGGGTCCTCAAATTTAAATTTCTGTGAAAAAGATTTTTGATGTAACCACCTGTAAGAATACTTTCTATGTACAATGATCTTAGATGGGACGGTCTTCTCTTTTGTTTTGGTCATTATGACAGGAATAGACAATGCATTTTTTAGCAAGAAAAAGGAATGTAAATTGTTTGGCTATAACGTTTTTGTCTTGGTACAATATATAAACCAGAGTATTTAACCTTCCTCAGCTAATAAAAAGAGACAAGTTCATTGCATTGCCCACATCTCTAAGACATCTCTAAGACAATATGATCAAGTCAATTTATAAGAGGACTCTCTCCTTCCTTTATTTCTATAGGAAGAAATGAGCTTAAATATATAAGGTGGGACTAAACCTAAGCATCCTAACTATATATATATATATATATATATATATATATATATATATATATATATATATATATATAGATATATTTGCAACTACAAGGCCTCTTTCAGTTTCCAAAGTCATATTTTGAGCCATTAGTATCTAATAAAATAGATTCACCCACAAAAGTATAGCATAGATTCAAAAACTGAAAGAACTTAATCATGCATCAGTGGGTCTCTGCAAACTATGAAAAAATTTCACCCCTAAAAGTGGTGATATGGTGGAAATTCTTGGGGAATACGGAGAAAAATATTAGAAAAGAAACCCAAAATCTAAAGAACACTTATTGGATATTAAAAACAGGGCTAGATGGAAATAAATGACACTAAATTGGAAGAGGGGAAAAATGTGTTTGAACTGAATATTCATTAATTGTCTCCTAAAAAGGCATGGCAATAAAGAATATATCACTGTTTAGGATATAATTAACTAAGTCAAAACTAGACATCAAGTATAGACTTCTTAAAAAACCAGGCTCATTCTACAATCCAGTATGAGGGGCATGTGTAAGTATGTCATGTCCTCAAAAAAAAAAAAAAAAAAAAAATTGTTCATCTAGCAAAACAAAAAAACAAAAATTAAATAACCATAAAAATAAATAATTAAAAATCTATTAACACCACAATTAATTCAATTGTTGATATTTCACTTTCACTCTTCACTTAAATAAATTGTTTGAATATCCATATTAACAAAGTTGCATACTATCCATATACAAATTAAAGACAACTTCCATATTAACTAATATATTTCATTATAAACTTTCTTTTTGTAAATAGTTTTTCAAGTTTGAGATTTGATCCCTCTAGGATCTTGGTAGATCCTACAGCCCAATGTGAAGGGGATGTGTAAGTATGTATGTCCCTCTTAAAATAAAAATAAAATATTCTATAAATAGAAAATCAATGTCGGCTATAATAAAAAAGAAAATATATATATATATGGTATGCATTTTTAATTAGTTTTCCATATGACCTAATAACATGTAAAATAATTCGAAGTAAAAAAAAATATATGTGAATAAGATATTTAAACCAAAAAATATATATGTGAATAAGATATTTAAACCTTATGCTTTTCAAAAATATGTTAATACCTGATATCAACTTTATATATATTTATACTAGCACAACCACATTATATTTACTAATGTGGTTGATATGCACCGATAGGCGTATATAAAATAGATTTACAACCACATTTACCAATGTGGTTGATATACGGCAATAGGCCTATATCCACTACCCATCACATTAATTTATATATCAATAAATAAATATTATATATAATAATTTTATTATATTAACTTGAAATATATATATTATATATTAATAATAATATTTATTAATATATTAATTATGATTAAAATCACAAAAATATTTTATATATATTAATAATATTGATTGATATATTAATAATATTATAATATTTATTAATATATTAATAATATTAACTATATACATACTATATATTAACTTGAAACATATATAATATATATTAATAATATTTATTAATATAATAATAATATTAATAAATATTAATATATTAATAATATTATAATATTTAATAATAATATATGCTAATAATAAATAATATTAAAATATTTATTAATATATTAGTATCATAGATGGTTATATTATTAATAAACCAAAAGAACTAATAATATGTTAATAATATATATTAATATATATTATATCATAGTTGGTTATATTATTAATAATATTATAATAATATTAATATATATTATTAATAATATATATTAATATATTAATAATATTAAACCCAAAAACATAAGAAAGTAATAAATTTTAAGAATTAATATATTAAACTCAAGAGAGTAATAAAGCATATGAAACAATATTTAAAAAAAAAAAACCTAAGAGATTAATAAACCCTAGCAATTAATATTTTAAACTGAAGATATTAATAAATCCAAGGGATAATTAATAATACAAACCCAATGTCATCATAAACCAAAGGAATTGGTGAACCCAAGGGATAAATATTATAAACATAAGGGATCAATATTAAAAACACAAGAGATTAATAAACCGTAAGAATTGATATTTTAAACTAAAAACCCTAATAAATTAATAATCCATAAGAATCAATATTTTAAACATAAGATATTAATAAACCAATGGGATTATTAACATTATAAGCCAAAAGAACTAATAGACCCAAGGGTTTAATATTATAAACCAAAGGAATCAGCGAACCCAAGAGATAAATATTATAAACCTAATGGATGAATATTAAAAACAATAGAGATTAATAAACACTAAGAATTAATATTTTAAACTGAAAAATCTAAGAAATTAACAAACCCTAAGAATTAATATTTTAAACTCAAGAGAGTAAGAAACTGAATGTGTGATTAACGTTACAAACCAAAAGAACTAATAAACCCAAGAGTTTAATATTATAAACCAAAGGAATCGGTGAACCCAATGGATAAATATTAAAAACCTAAGGGATCAATAAGGCTAAGGGCAATATTAAAACAATAGAGATTAATAAAACCCAAGACTTTAATATTATAAACCAAAGGAATTAGTGAACCCAAGGGAAAACCATTACCCAACAAATTATAAGCCAAAGGAATTGGTGAACCCAAGGTAATTGATTTAAACATTGAGACAATTGTTGTCACAATGCGACGTTGGACCAACTATGACCAGGGTTGGCCATGGGTGATTTTCATATTGAGACAATATTTGTCAGAATGTAACATTTGATCATGGATGAAATTGATCAATTATTCATATTATAAACCAAAAGAACTAATAAACCCAAGGGTTTAATATTATAAACCAAAGGAATTGGTGAACCCAAGGGAAAACCATTACCCAACAAATTATAAACCAAAGGAATTGGTGAACCCAAAGGAATTGATTTAAACATTGAGACAATTGTTGTCACAATGCGACGTTCGACCAACTATGACCATGGTTGGCCATGGGTGATTTTCATATTGAGACAATGTTTGTCAGAATGTGACATTTGATCATGGATGACATTGATCGATTATTTATATTATAAACTAAAAGAACTAATAAACCCAAGGGTTTAATATTATAAACCAAAGGAATTGGTGAACCCAAGGGAAAACCATTACCCAACAAATTATAAACCAAAGGAATTGGTGAACCCAAGGGAATTGATTTAAACATTGAGACAATTGTTGTCACAATGCGATGTTTGACCAACTATGACCATGGTTGGCCATGGGTGATTTTCATATTGAGACAATGTTTGTCAGAATGTGACATTTGATCATGGATGACATTGATCGATTATTCATATTATAAACCAAAAGAACTAATAAACCCAAGGGTTTAATATTATAAACCAAAGGAATTGGTGAACCCAAGGGAAAACCATGACCCAACAAATTATAAACCAAAGGAATTGGTGAACCCAAGGGAATTGATTTAAAAATTGAGACAATTGTTGTCACAATGCGACGTTGGACCAACTATGACCATGGTTGGCCATGGGTGATTTTCATATTGAGACATTGTTTGTCAAAATGTGACATTTGATCATCGATGACATTGATCGATTATTCATATTATAAACCAAAGGAATTGGTGAACAAAAGAGAAAACCATTAAACAACAAATTATAAACCAAAGGAATTGGTGAACCCAAGGGAATTGATTTAAACATTGAGACAATTGTTGTCCGCGGTCTGTGACGTTGGACCAACTATGACATAGTTGGCCATGGGTGATTTTCATATTGAGGACAATATTTTTGAGAATGTGACATTTGATCATGGATGAAATTGATCTATTATTCATATTATAAACCAAAAGAACTAATAAACCAAAGGGTTTAATATTATAAAAAAAGGAATTGAGTGAACGAAATTTGATTTAAACATTGAGAGAATTGTTGTCACAATGCAACGTTGGACCAACTATGACCATGGTTGGCCATGGGTGATTTTCATATTGAGACAATATTTGTCAGAATGTGACATTTGATCATGGATGACATTGATCGATTATTCATATTGCAAAACCAAAAGAACTAATAAACCCAAGGGTTTAATATTATAAACCAAAGGAATTGGTGAACCCAAGGGAAAACCATTACCCAACAAATTATAAACCAAAGGAATTGGTGAACCCAAGGGAATTTATTTAAACATTGAGAAAATTATTGTCACAATGCGACGTTGAACCAACTATGACCATGGTTGGCCATGAGTGATTTTCATATTGACACAATGTTTGTCAGAATGTGACATTTGATCATGGATGACATTGATCGATTATTCATATTATAGACCAAAAATTATAATAAACCCAAGAGTTTAATATTTTAAACCAAAGGAATTGGTAAACCCAAGGGAATTGATTAAACATTGAGACAATTGTTGTCACAATGCGACGTTGGACCAACTATGACCATGGTTGGCCATTGGCGATTTTCATATTGAGACAATATTTTCCAGAATCTGACATTTGATCATGGATGACATTGATCGATTATTCATATTATAAACCAAAAGAACTAATAAAACCAAGGGTTTAATATTATAAACCAAAGGAATTGGTGAACCCAAGGGAAAACCATTACCCAACAAATTATAAACCAAAGGTATTGGTGAACCCAAGGGAATTGATTTAAACATTGAGACAATTGTTGTCACAATGCGACTTTGGACCAATTATGACCATGGTTGGCCATGGGTGATTTTCATATTGAGACAATGTTTGTTAGAATGTGACATTTGATCATGGATAACATTGATTGATTATTCATATTATAAACCAAAGGAATTGGTGAACCCAAGGGAAAACCATTACCCAACAAATTATAAACCAAAGGAATTGGTGAACCCAAGGGAATTGATTTAAACATTGAGATAATTGTTGTCACAGTGCGACGTTGGAACAACTATGACCATGGTTGGCCATGGGTGATTTTCATATTGAGACAATATTTGTCAGAATGTGACATTTTATCGTGGATGACATTGATCTATTATTCATATTATAAACCAAAAGAACTAATAAACCCAAGGGTTTAATATTATAAACCAAAGGAATTGGTGAACCCAAGGGAATTGATTTAAACATTGAGAGAATTGTTGTCACAATGCGACGTTGGACCAACTATCACCATGGTTGGCCATGGGTGATTTTCATATTTAGACAATATTTTTCAGAATGTGACATTTGATCATGGATGACATTGATCGATTATTCATATTATAAACCAAAAGAACTAATAAACCCAAGGGTTTAATATTATAAACCAAAGGAATTGGTGAACCCAAGGGAAAACCATTACCCAACAAATTATAAACCAAATGAATTGGTGAACCCAAGGGAATTGATTTAAACATTGAGAATATTTTTCACACAATGCGACGTTGGACCAACTATGACCATGGTTCGCCATGGGTGATTTTCATATTGAGACAATATTTGTCAGAATGTGACATTTGACCATGGATGACATTGATCGATTATTCATATTATAAACCAAAAGAACTAATAGACCCAAGGGTTTAATATTATAAACCAAAGGAATTAGTGAACCCAAGGGAATTGATTTAAACATTGAGATAAATGTTGTCACAATGTAACGTTGGACCAACTATGACCATGGTTGGCCATGGGTGATTTTCATATTGAGATAATATTTGTCAGAATGTGACATTTGATCATGGATGACATTGATCGATTATTCATATTATAAACCAAAAGAACTAATAAACCCAAGGGTTTAATATTACAAACCAAAGGAATTGGTGAACACAAGGGAATTGATTTAAACATTGAGACAATTGTTGTCACAATGTGACATTGGACCAACTATGACCATGGTTGGCCATGGGTGATTTTCATATTGAGACAATATTTTTCAGAATGTGACCTTTGATCATGGATTACATTGATCGATTATTCATATTATAAACCAAAAGAACTAATAAACCCAAGGGTTTAATATTATAAACCAAAGTAATTGGTGAACCCAAGGGAATTGATTTAAACATTGAGACAATTGTTGTCACAATGCAACGTTGGACCAACTATGACCATGGTTGGCCATGGGTGATTTTCATATTGAGACAATATTTGTCAGAATGTGACATTTGATCATGGATGACATTGATCGATTATTCATATCATAAACCAAAAGAACTAATAAACCCAAGGGTTTAATATTAGAAACCAAAGGAATTGGTGAACCCAAGGGAAAAATATTAATAACCTAAGGGACCAATAAGGCGAAGGGAAAAATATTAAAAACACAATAGCTTAATAATCCCGAGGGAATATTAATAATATAAACCAAAAGAAATAATAAACTGAAGGGTTTAATATTCTAAATCAAAGGAATTGGTGAACCTAAGGGAAAATTATTAAAAACCTAAAATGAAGTAAATGATTTACAACAATCTACATAATATGAGGTTAGCATGTTACTAATAGTAATAGTAATAGTAATAGAAATAGAAATAAAAATAAAACATAAGGGGATGATCATCCCACAATTATTGTGGATATATTTATTTTTTTAATAGAAAGGAGTTATTATTAGTGTTACAATTTTTCTTAAATTATAAATTTCTTGTTAGAATCACTAGAGGAACTTTTCAAAAAAAATGTGATTGATGGAGTGTTGAAATAAAAAAAAATTTAAATGGATTAACACTATGAGGAAAATCCAAAACCTTGATAATAATAACTTATATTTCCAAAATTTTAAACTGGATTTAGCTAAAATCTTACCAAATTTATCATTATCGTCTAAAAAAAATTATGACCTCACTAAACTACTCTCAAATATTCATATAAAATTTAGTTTTAGGAAAAATATTGTGATTTGCATAAGAGTAGGGCTTTTATTAGCATATTGAGATCATCAAAGAGATTTCCATAATATTTCATTCCTATTTATTTTTCCATTGTCAAATAATTCAAGGAACATGCATGCATGAGCAACTGGGTTGTATAATAATTTGTGAGGGGTTTATTATCACATAATATTATATATTTATAAAACAAATTAGGTTTAAGATAAATTAATTATATTAGTGTACTAATTTAATATCTGAGTAAGTATTTTAACTATACCTAAAACAAAAAGCTAAGGGACAATTTCCTCACAAAACATCACATAAAAATTATAATAACCAATACTTTTATGATAAAAATATTACATATTAATTTGAAGATTCTAAAAACTAATAATAGTTATTATTTGTATCCTTAAGATATTTCAAATCAAATTTATTAATTAGGAAAGAAAGGCTTATAAAATTCTAAACTTTGGTTTATAAAACCTTGTATCATAAAACATATGATATGGCCATACATAAACCATATGTATATATCTGAGTTCTTTAAAAAAAATACCACTCATTATAAAAATAACATTATACGTTGATATCATAAAAGACATATCATGTCTGATGGTATGATTCAAAATTCACTTTTAATAACACATTAAGATAGAAAACGATAACTAAATTGAACATCACTAAATGGAATGATGCCTATTCAAACAAATATATTTTTTTCCTCATGTCACGTTGTTTCAGGAACTAATGCCTCCAATTGCACGATTATCAAACCAATGCGTGTTCTTTCTTTTGGTGAACCTTGGCACATTGCGCCTTTATGTGTCATCTTCACATGCCTTTAAAACTCCATATCATTCAATGATTACGATTCAAAGAGATCGAATGTTTGTGAGAATGACTTTGGAAACGACACCAAGAATCCAGACAATAAACTCCACGACAAAACACAAAGTTGAAAGCTTCTATCGCAATCATACATTTACAAATAAGTTTCTAACGCGTAATTACATCTCTTACAATCAATTTTAGTTAGCAAGAATGTATACTAAAACTGCGTCTTCGTCTAAAACGTTGCAATATCATCCTATTTGGTTTATACGAAGGGTCAAGTGTAGAGAATTTTCCCATTAGCAGAATGAACCTACAACGTTCTAGCATCCCTGTAAGCACCTCACATCGCAGTTACACCATCATTCTCAGTGAATTCATTAGAAATTTGTGATAACATTCAACGTGTGACAAAGTCATCATAATCCTGCAGTTCTTTGTTTTATGAGTGTTGTCACATTTTATTACTCACTGCTTTGTCATGAGATTCTGCAATTTTATTATTTGAGTTGGACGATATTCCTTTTGTCAATTCCCTATATTTGTCATTGCGGTGAGCTGCTCTGCAGTGAGTCTTATGAATATTGCTGACACTATCTGAATTTCTCAGTTATTGAAACTCTGTCACAAGGCACATCACAATTTTCGATAATGACAAATCATTAAGTTTCCACCGCATTTTACCAGTGGAAGAATGCAATGGAGAGAATCCATATCATGGCACCGATTGTGACGTGAACATTGTGACGACATGACAATTCATCGTACCCTATGTGTCAAAGTGGCGATGGTCAAAGAGACTTCTGATAGCAATGAAAAGTTAATGCTTGACCTCTCATAATCGTATATTACAATAGCGATAGAAATCAATCTCTTCAGCAAATTGTAGCTCACAATCACCACTAAATAGATCACAACACTCTAGGCACCTCAAGATTTTATCACACCTTTATTGCGATGTTATTGTTTTCACTGGTCACAAGATTAAACTTTGATTCAAATCGTGGAAAATGTCAAACTTAATACGTCGACAATTTTTTAATTCGACCCTCAACATGTTAATTCATTTCATCTTCAGGTTTCAACTTTTAAAACCTATGCACACTTACCAATAATACGGCCTCAGCATTTACGAACACATCGCATTAAGTCCCGGATAGATCCAACGGTTGATCTATTATTGCATCAAACATCAATGATCCGATGAATATTGCATTATGGAAATGCACGAGGCTTAATTCTTAGAATTCACGCGATAAAAATGGTTTTACCCTTACTACTTTTTACACGCGTCCATCAACGGATGATATCACGTTCTTTCAAGCAAAACCACTTACCAGTCTTGTGGTCGTGCGAGACCACTCATTGGTTTCTTCAAAACCACTTCAACGCTCCCCGGACTCACGGTTCCGTTTCCTTTCATGATTCTGCCATTATACTCATGCACATATTGAAGCGCACTTTCATACACTAAAATCTCATATTTAAATGGTTTCAAATAAAACACGAATATAGGATTTTTCCTGCAAAATATAACAGACTAAATTTACAATAAAATAATAATACAAAACAAATACACATTTTAAAATAAAAATTGAAAAAAAATGCAAATAGTAATAAATAATAAATAAAACACTCCGTTCACATAATCATATATAAGATTTCGGTAGAACCAGGTAAAAAAATTTAATTACTGGAAAACAAAATATAGGGTTATCGATGCAGAAATCTATATAAGATTCCAGTAGAACCAGGTAAAAAAATTTAACAAGAGCCAGATGAAAAACCAATACTATTTTTAACCTCCTTAAAAATAATTTCTTTCTTTCTTACATATATTATAAACTCCATATAAACTCTTTTTTATTATTGAAAATTATTTGCTCAACTTAATAAAAAAAGAAGAGAAATTTATACCATTACACTTGATTTATTTCAAGTCCAACATTGTATAATTGATCCCCCTCTAACATTTATTAGAGCATAACAAGGTGATTATTGATCACCATTGAATTTTGAGGTTTTTCATGAGATCAATCTCACGGGTTTTGGAGTCGAAAGTCTTTGAAAATGCCATAGAAAGAACATGGAGTCAAAAGTCTTTGAAAATGCCATAGAAAGAACAAAAGCACAATAAATTTTGGATTTAATTCATAATTCCGCTCTAAGTGAGCATAGGTCTCTACGCTGGTTCTATCATATTAAATATCAGAGATGAAAATGCGGCGTTTTCCATAAAACAAGTTAAGACTTCATCGAATCCCATCGAACCATTCACACAGGTCAAGACGCAGGAAATATTCAATTCTCGACGAAATTTTTGTACAGTGGGTTTCATATAAAATCCAATACCGATTAGGATCCGATTGGCATAATCAATGGAAAATGCCCTCACATCAACCAACTTGATTACATGCACCTCAAAACCACCTTCCTAGAAGCTTTCGATAAATTAACTTTAGGGCATGGAAAACTTTTGTTTCAGTTAATGCCTTGTAAATTCCCTTTCTCACAGATTTATTATGCGGCGTTATGTGTCTGGTTTTTGGCTTATAAACTAACAAGAGTAGGATTGAAACATAGAAGTGAGCACTGCCTAACATAGTATTAGAAATCTGAGCACAGGGCAATAGCTTCTACCGAGAGCTTAAACCGAAAAAACAATACCCAGCAGTTCCCCAATGTATGAATAAAGCATAATTTAACTTAATGGGAAAACCATAAATATAATGGCGTAGCTTAAAACACAAATAAAACGAATACTCACAGTTTCTTAGCCTGTTCCAGAGATCACGCATGCCCAAAGTGAAACAAATCATAAATTCCATCTGCATAGACCCTAACGAGCTTCTCAGTCCTCTCGCTCTTCACGGGATCAGGAGATGGGTGTGGTTCGAATCTCACCGGGGGCTCATAGACAGTTTCTGCACAACTCTGCTACAGGGGTTTTTCATCCACCTACAATGAATCATTTCTCTTGATGGCGGACCTCTTTTAATTCATGCGAACCATCGCTTTATCCTTCTCAATTGTGTAAAATACCACTGCAATCGCCAAGGAATCGAAGCAAAAAATCCCTCATCACTGGAAACGATCAGCTTAAAAAAGATCAACTCGTCTTAGTTCAGGATGGGATGATCTAATGAAAGATCGGGCAGTACTGAGCCCTCCATAATTTCAACCATCACAGCCGTTACAGAGTCATGTCATCCGCGATTGTTCAGTAGCGTGATGTGATTGTGATAATTTAAACCATCAATTATGTGGAAAATCACAGCTGTTACAGAATCATGTCATCCACGATGGTTCAGTACTGTGATGCGATTGTGAGAATTTGAACCATCAATTAGGTGGCAATTAAGTTTGAACTATCACTTGTTAATCTAGATAGGTGGCAATTAATAAATGGTACAGCAAATTTTTAATCAAGATTTGTAAAAAATTAATTTAAGTACGGTTTAAACATGTGATTTAAATATGCAAGGAAGTTAGTGGGGTAGATTTGATCCATTGATTGAGTGGCGACGACAAGAATATAGCAGCATCTTTCAATCTAGACCATCGGATGAAAAAGATTAATTAGCATAATCACTAATGAAGCGATTTCCGATAGGGGGCTACGCCTATCGGCGTAATAAAAAAAAAAATGTTAAAAGAAAATATTTGAATATAGAATAAAATATTGAATGTGAGTTATGAATAAAATATTTTAATATGAATTAATATAAAATGACTCAATACACATGTTATGTAATCTCTATAACATTAAAAATGAAATTTAAATAGTAAAAAATTACACATTTTTTTTTGCACTCTAAAATAAGTTTGCAACAAAAGAAATTTGATCCCTCTCGACTCGTGTTAGATTCATGGTTTACATGGATCTATGATGGTTCGACAATCCAATATGAGGGACATGTGTAAGTGGTTTACATGGATCTATGATGGTTCGACAATCCAGTATGAGGGACATGTGTAAGTATGTCACGTTCTCAAAAACATAATAAAAATAATTTTTGTTCATATCATCCAAATTAAAAAACAAAAAATAAATAACCATATCAATAAGCAATTAAAAATCTATTAACAAAACAATTAGTTCAGTTGTTGATATTTCACTTTCACTCTTCAAGTTATAAATACAATATTTGGATATCTATCTTAAATAATATAATTTTATAGAGATCAAATAATTAAAACTAATAATTGCTCCAGATGTTGCAAAGGAAACATCCTAAGGCATAGATTAATGTCGTTCAAAGTTATAAGATAAAGAGAAATTACTTACATTATGCCAAATTTACATATTCTATAACCTTTACAACATAGATTGCCTATTGTATTTTCCATTGGTTGTCCTTGCTTAACTCCTTTTGGGGATTTGGACTAGTTTGTGATGGAAGAGGTTTATATTCAAAGTTTTTCCATTGGATGAACAAGTTTCAAACATAGCTACGAAATAGATATATCAATAAAGCTAGTCACTGAGATAACAACTTTACATTGTTTGATAGGAGAGAAGTGCATATTTTGTTGAGGATTGATAAAATAATTCTTTTAGCTTACATAGCAACCTTAATTCACTATTTAGAGACACCATGGGGAACTCTTATGGTAGAAGTTGTTAAATAATAAACATTTGATTTCTATGTCTCATTCATTGAATTGGATTACATTTATACTTCAGAAATTAGTTATCACTAAATACTAACTTCCTAACTACCTAATTGAATAGGACCCTTATGATTCCTGTAGAATTACAACATTTCCCCCCTTAATTCGAAGGGACATCTGACATGCCAAGTAAAGAACTAAATTTTTCGAACTTTTCATGCCCTAATACTTTGTTAAAAATCTCTACAATTTTTTCAGAAGTTGGACAATTTGCCAGATGAATTGTTTTTGCCTCTACATGATGTCGAATCAAATGATATTTGGTGTTGATATGTTTGGTTCGATCATGAAAAATTGGATTCCTGGCCAACTAAATTGCAAAAGAGTTTTCAAAAAATAGAGGACGAGTATTTTTCGAAGCCAAATGATTTCCTTAGTGGCTTGAGCTGCTGCAACATATTCGGCTTCAGTGGTAGAAATAGCAGGAACAGATTTCTTGAACGATCTCCAACTGATGGCTATTGATCCAAGATTCATCGAATATCCAGAAGTTGAGAATCAATTTTCTTTATCTCCATCAAAATCTGAATCTGAATAACCAGTAAAATGGAAGTCTAAAACTTTGGAATATTTGATGCCGTAAGTTTGAGTTCCTTTTAAATACTTCAAAACTCTTTTTGATGCTACCCAATGCCCTTCACAAGGATGATGCATAAACCTGGAAAGTATTCCGACAGTAAAGGTATATCAAGACGAGTAATAGACAAATAAATCAAGCTTCCAACAAGTTGCTTGTGCTTTGTTGGATCTTCAAACGACTTTCCTTCTTCGGAAGTGAGTTTCAAATTCTGCTCCATTGGAGTAGCAACAGGATTACATTCTGTCATACTATATCTGTTCAATAATTTATAAACATATTTCTTCTAAGAGATGAAAATATATTTTGCTTTTTTATCAACTTCAATTCCAAGATAATAATGAAGTAAACCTAAATCTGTCATATCAAAAACCTTTTACAATTCCTTCTTTATAGATGATATGTATTCACCATTGTTTCCTCTGATCATCAAATCATCAACATATACAACTAGATATACAACTGATATTCCAACTTTCTTAACGAAAAGAGTTGCATCATCTAGGTCAAAATATTTTTAGTTTAATTTAAGAAGATGTTTAGTTAGCTTCACATACCATGCTCGTGGCGCTTGTTTCAAGCCCTATAAAGACTTCATTAGTTTGCAAACCTTTTGTTCTTTCCATTTAACGGGAAAACCTTCTGGCTGAAACATGTAAACATCTTCTTTCAAATCTCCATTTAAAAAGGCAGTTTTGACATCCATATGATGAATTTTCCATTCTTTCTAAGTTTCAATAGAAAACAAATATCTAATAGTGCCCCATTTAGCTGTAGGAGCAAAATTATATGTATATTCGATACCCTCTTTCTGTGCATATCCCTTCGCTACAAGTCTTGCTTTGTACTTTTCTAGCGAACCATCAGCTTTAAACTTAGTTTTATAAATCCATTTGCAATCAATAGGTTTTATGCCAACAGGAGGATCCACCAACCTCCATGTGCCATTTTTTGTGAGAGCATTATATTCCTTTTGCATTGCATCTTTCACTGTTCATAACTAACAACTTCTTCAAATCAAGTAGGTTCACAATCCACAGAAAAAATAAATTCACAATGAGAATAGTTACCTGAGGAACTTCCAACCTTAAACTCATCATATTTCTTTTGAAATGTTTGAATACAAGTTGACCTTCGCAAAGATTGTGTAAGAAGTTGTTCAGGAAGTTGCTCATCTTCTTCATCTGGCTCAGTTCTTGCCATTTTTGTCATTGTTTCAGTAGAAACACTTGCATCAACTAATTCCTCATCAGCACCAACGGAATTATCATCATCAACCAATTTCTCATCATTGAGAGAAGGAAACTCCACAGACTGATCTAATATAGGAATCCCCCCTTCAGGATGGGGAAGTATATTATCGGATTCATAATAAAACTTTTGAGGCACAAACTTTTCTATTTGATTAAGTTGTCTATCAACAGTGGGAGTATCTTTATCAGTTTCAATAAAAATTACATCTCTTGACAAAATAAACTTTTTGTTCGCTTCATCATATAATCAGTATGCTTTAGAAGTCATGGAATACCCTAAAAATATGCATTTTCTGCTTCGTTCACTCAGGTTATTCCTCTAATGTTTAGGAATCAAAGCATAACATTGAGAACCGAAATTTTGGAAATTTTTAATAGCAGGAAGACGACTATACCACATTTCATATGGAGTTCTATTGTTAATTACAAAGGACGAGCGTCGATTTCTAATGTATGCCGCACATAAAATGGCTTCTCCCCAAAACATTAATTTTACATTCTTAAAAAACATCATTGACCTTACCATATTAAGCAATGTTTAGTTCATTCTTTCAGCAACACCGTTTTGTTGCGGATTATATGGTATTGTGGTATGGTGTTTGATGCCATTCTCTTGCAAATATGTTTCAAAAGCATGTGAAGTATATTCTCCTCCATTTTTAGTCCTTATAGTACCAATAGTAAGTTGTGCTTCATTTTGTTATCAAGAGATGAAATTTCTTAAACACATCAAAAACTTGTGATTTTTCTTTAAGCAGGTAAACCCAGCACATACTCAAATAATCATCAATAAAAGTGAGTATGTATTTATTTCCATCTACATTTTCTACAGCCATTGGACCACATAAGTCAGAGTGTATGAGACTTAATTATCTTGTAGCTCTATACTTAGAATTCTGAAAAGACTGTTTGTGATGCTTTCCAAATATACAAGCATTACATGGGGTAAATTTTCTGGGAACTATTGGAAGTCTCTTAATCCCTTGTTGTTTCATAATTCGAATACTTTCATAATTAACATGACTGAAGCGTGCATGCCATAATAAATAAGATGACAGAGTATCATTTTGCTAAACCAAATAAGTTGTGTTCAATGCAACAGACGACATACCATGAAACTTCAATAATTTTTCTTCTTCCACACTAGACATTATAGTTTTATTGTCAGTTGCTTTTCTAATTTCTACTTTACAATCAAATATGTGAATGGAATTTCCCTGTTGTATTATTTGTATAAGAGATAAAAAAAATTCTTTGGAACTACCGAATGTAAAGAACATCATTCAAAATATAATATGGAAGTCCAAGAAATTTTAACTGAATTGAACCAATCCCTAATGGTTTTATTTGGGACTTGTCAGCAAATACTCCATCAATATTATCATTGAATTGATAAGAAAAATCTCTTCAAAAGGTCATATGACACGTGGCACCTGTGTCTAGAACCCAACTGTCATACCATGAAGAAAAAGAAGTAATAAAAACATCTTCCATGTGGAATTACAATGTACGACAACATAATGTGCATTCTCAGAAGACTGTCCTGTGTCTGGAATTATATGATATTTCCTTTCAAGAATTTTTTCTCTTTTTTCATTAATTCTATCCCAGGGAATTCTGCAATTTGCAGCAGTATGTCCAAGTTTATCACATCTAAAACATTTTACAGTTGGTTTATCAAAAAAAATTCTTTGTTGTTCATTATGTTGTCTATCTCCCTTAATATTTCTGCCCCCCTACCTCTATAACTCTTCCTACCTCAACCTCTATTACCTCTAGTATTTCTGAAAGATTCCCCCTGAGGTTTTTGGTCTTTTTGAGCAAGACATAGGGTTTCGGTATTAGAACTATGTGATGCTTCTTTCTTGTCAAAATCCTTCTCTCTTTCTACAATTTTCCCTACTAATTTGTCAAAAATTGTATCTTTTAATTTCCCACTAACTTGGAGATATTCCAAGTAGTGTGAATAACTAGGGTAAAGAGTAAGTGGAAAATCAACTTTAACTCCAGTACATTCAATTTCATGATTGATGGCTTTAATTTCAGAGGTAAGTTTTAGAGGATCATTATCGCGCATTTCTAGATTAAATAATTTTAACAATAACCGAATTATCTCGAATTCAGAATGTGAATCATAAAGCTCTTTTAGTATTTTTATGGCAACATAAGTTGTTTTACTCTAAGTAATGTATCTTCTTACCTCTTCTGAGACTGAAGCAAATATTAATGCAAAGGCCTTCTTATCCTTACTTTTCCAGATTGTGAGTTGTTTCCGATCATCAAGTTGCACCGGTGCATTCTCTCCTTCTCCTTCTCCTTCACAGACTCCATCCCATAAATAATTAAAGATAAGAGTATTTTTAACTTTCCTAAACCACTCCTGTTAATTTTCCTTTTCGGAAAGGACAACCCAAATTAAGGATACCAAGGATTTCATGTTTTGACTACCAAAAAACTGATTTTGATCACATGCACAGAATTTTGTCTTTAAAAAATTCTGATTCAACCACAAAAAAAATTGTAATCACCAGCAGAGATTTAAAAAACTCTTGCTTCTGTTTTTAACCAAAAGCAGGCACACATTTCTCTTAAAAAAAATATTTTTAACTTTGAAGATTCAGAGATTTTCACTGTTTTTTTTTTATCTCAACAAGGCACAAGTTTAATTTTTTTTTAAAAATTGTGTTTTGTAGCTTACGGATCATCACCAAAACCGATGCTGGAAAAACAATCTGAATTCTTTTCCCAACAAAAAAAAAACTGCTCCTAACAGTCCACAATGAACGCAACAGTCAAACTGCACTCAGATTTCTCAACGTCCGCTCCAATCAAATGATGAACGTAGCACAGGAAAATGATTTGGTAGTCTTTTTTTTTAAGTCTACCACAACACTGCAGCATGACATGAGGGTTTCCATCAATCACAGGCTGCAAACGCATCAAAGGAAAATGTTGGCAAACAAACTTCGTTGGTAGTGTTGTCACAGGTTGAAAACAATCTGCTGCTCCCTTAACATCAGCATTGCCATCAACCTCCTCGGATCTCAAGAGCTCTGATACCACTGTTAAATAATAAACATGTGATTTATATGTCTCATTCATTGAATTGGATTACATTTATACTTCAGAAATTAGTTTAGAAATTAGTGATCACTAACTACTAACTTCCTAACTACCTAATTGAACAGGACCCTTAGGATTCCTGTAGAATTACAACAGAAGCCACAAGATTTACTTTATTCAACATGATATTATATGAGACTGGACCAAGAAGGGGCCTACAAATAAACGAAAAAACTATTTTTATGCCTCATAAAGAAAAATCTATTCCGAAAAAGTGGAACTGATGAAATAATTTCAAACTTATGTAGAAAATTTCCAGACTTCCTCTGATATTCATTTTCCCTAACATTGCCAAATATCTATCAATTATAGCTCAAGCTCATTTTCCCTCCCAAATTATTCTCCACCCATCAAATGATTATAAGTTAATTTGGTCACAACCATATTATATGTAATTTTCCTGAGAGCATAATTTCTAACATAGGTGTTAGGGAATTGAAAAAAAGGAGAAGCGTTTATAAATTTAGTCTTATCAAAAGCATTATGCCATATTTCATCTCCTTCATAGAATTTGGTATATCCTGCATTGAGGGTATGGTTGTGACTATGAACCTTATGTAAAATCAAAATATTATTAACATGAAAAAATAGAGGTTTCTTAAGATTGCTTCAAAATTTAGTTGACGTCAAGGCTAGCACAAAATTGCTAAAAAATTTCAAATAAATGAGGTACACATTTCACATAATATTGATTCCATTAAGGATACTCATGAAAAGTACAAAGATAAAGGAACACTTGTCTCCAATATTTATGAGCATAGAAACAAATTTCTAAACAAAAGAAATAATTTGTTATCATTTAAGGTTAGATAAACCAAAGTTAGTCTTTATAGATGGTGGCAATCATAATCATTAAAAAAAATCTTAGCATAATAGTTGTTATCATTTCTCATAAGGTTAGATAAACCAAAGTTAGTATTTATAGATGGTGGAAATCACAATCATAAAAAAAAATTCTTAGCATAACAGTGGTTATCATTTCTCATAAGGTTAGATGGTGGCAATCATAATCATAAAAAATAATTCTTAACATAACAGTGACTGCTTGTTCACCATCAGCCACAATATATACATGCATCTATCAGGCATAATATATACATGCATCTATAACCTTATATCAACCACCTCTCAATAACTTTTTGTATAGCTCAAGTACTACTTAGGAAAGTATTGAAATAAAAGTGAAATCTTATATTGGAGCATCAATTATTTAGAAAACAATGGTGACAACATTTCCCTTCACAAGGAAATTATTGACATGGAAAAATATAAGAGGAAAAAAAGGTCACCCAAGGTTTTATCACCAAGAAAATATGGCATATTTTTTTTAACTTCAATATGGGAACATTGATACAAATTAATTTGTTGAAGAATACTTCAATCTCAGCTAAAGTTAAAAACATAGTATAATAAAAGTGAAAGATGAAGATGATATTGTGATAAGAATTTGTATATATACAATGAAATTAAAATACAAAATATCAATGTAAAGGAAGAATTTGAAAAAGAGAAAAAAAGTGTTTGGAAATTTACATATAATTCTTTTTGAAAACAAAGCCTATTTTGTTAAAAAAATATATATACTATTTAAAAAAAAAAAAATGGCATCTAATTTAAAATCATTATAAAAAAATATTTTGGAATTGGAAAGGGAAATATATTCCTTAAAAAGAGAAATTAAAATGTCACTTATTCCAATTAATATGGGGATAAGTTTTTTTCTTTTTTTATGAATAAGGAAATTTTTTATTTTTATGAAAAATCCAAAATGTTCGTGAATTCACTTTTCTTTTGTTACTAGTTCCAACTCTCCAATATAATTTATCAACTAATAGCAACTTATTTTGTTCATATTTAAGACTCTCCAATATAATTTCTCAACTAATAGAAACTTATTGTGTTCATATTTACAGAGAAAGTTACCAAAAAGGTAGAGAATCATACTTTTTTATTTTTATTTTTCATATTGACCCCGATCGGGGTGCCACGAAGGGAATGTTGAGAGTCGGACAATGCCACATGGTGATGGACATCTGACGGTCCATCATGCGTAAGGGTAATTGTGAGGAGGTGGAGGTCCTTGCCACGATTTCCATTAATGAGAATGAAGATTGACGTCCGAAGTCATCAAATCCTGTCAAGGGAAAGTGGGAAATTACGCCGGAAGCGGGGAAGGAAAACGATTAAGGTAAGTTTCCATTGCTGCAAGGTCATTGTAACTCAAAAAGGAGCATAGCAAGATCAGATTGACGTTGCGGCGGAAGGATTACAGGTGGAAGGAATTCTGCAATTCTGTTGGAGGACTCATTGGTATGTAATGGTTTTCGTGACTCTTACCTCCCAATTCGATTTTCCTGCTCTCATTTCGGCAATAGAAGAAGATGGTCCTACAGGAGTATCAATAATGTTTTGTGCTTTCTATGAAAGGAATTTCCCATATTCTGTATTCCTCTACTCGTTTGGTTTTCATGCAATGGTGGAGGTTGTAGGTCTGGATATAGAACCATGTTTCTGTAGCCCTCCTACCCCTTTTTTCCATAATCTCTGTACTTATAAAATGCCTTGGCTTACTCAGAGCTTTGAAAAATTGCATGTCTGTACGTTTTGGTCTTTCTCTTTTAATGTAATGAAAGGTCAGGTAATGGCTTTTCAAATTATCGAAAATTTTAAGGGAGATCAAGGTCTGCATGCATTCTTCATATATTTGGACTGCTTGGAATGGTAAAGGTAGGTCTAGTTGTCTGCAAAACTGTGTTTGCCGTCAAGCCCTGTTTTCATTAAACTACCTGTGGGTCAATGTATGGAATGGTCTGCGAAAGCATGTATGCGTACATAGTCAGGTTTTAATTCACTCTCTGCTTATGTCAAATTATCAATGGGTCAATGTTTGTAATTGGGGCACTATTTGTAAATGGGTTATTGTTTACAATTGGTTGCCAAACCAATTTCGCAAGCAGAGTCGTATTTCTTTTCAATCCCTGTTTTTGTTAACTCAAATGTGGATTACTATCGGGAACGAGTCGGGAAAGTTTCTCCCTTTTGGTAATTTCAATTCTGGCATGCACACCCTACTCGCTCAGATAATGGTGAATCCTGTGGCAATCATCAGCGACTATCAGTTTCATGTTACTGATTCTTCTCTCTATACAGGGTTACTATTCAGTTATGCAAAAGACCTTCTCTATCAGGCCATAATGGAAAATTTTCAAACAGGTAAACGAAAAGACATAGGTAGAGGCAAGAAACAGCAAACAATACATACTGCGGGACCAAGCAAGAGAGGCAGGAAGAGAAATAAGCAAATTCTGGAAAACATAGCTAATCTTTATGATTCAGGAAATCCAGTTCATATTTGAAATACTATTCAGGGTTGGGAGATACAAAGTGATGATGAAGATGAGGACCTAAAAGAGGAGGAGGCTAAAATGGATTGTATTTCCGACCCAGGAAATACAAGAGGTCGAGTATCTCTGTTTCAGAAATTAGTTAAGACATATTGGGAATTAAAATGTGTCTTAGCAAAGGCAATGTCGAGCATGCAAGAAAGGGAAGGCAATCCAACCATGCTCTTTGAACTACAGCAGATAAAACAGGACATTCGTGAGATGGCCAAGGCACAGATCAAAGCAACTGCTCGAATTGGGAGGATTGAGCGCCAACTCCAAAGCATGCAGCAAGTGGAGATGTCGGGGTCTACTGCAAAGGACCCAGCTCCCGTGGATTCTTCTTATGGATAATATTTCTTAGTTTATAGATTTTTATGTTTTTGGTGGATACGAGTTATAGTTTCTGTTTCATTGCAACTTTTATGGACATAGTAAAGTTGTTAAAACAGTAAGTAGAAGGAAAAAGCAATATCAGTTTTGGTTGGCTTTTAACTCTCTAAGGTGGCCAACAGACCTGGTTTCCTTCGAGCAGGTTGAGGCTACCTTATACAATAGAATATGTATAGCAACTTTCTCTTTAAAAATTAGAAAATAGAAAGGTACTATGAAATTTACAAAATATATATATATATATATATATATATATATATATATACAAAGAATAATTACAAAAATTGATAGAATCATCTAAAGGAGGGAATCATAGTTTTTTTTTTTCATATTTAGATAGAAATTTAACAAAAAAGAGAGAATCATATAAAGGAGCTCTCTTTTTTTAAGGAGAGTTTTCTCTGAGGCTGGAGACCTATTTTAAAGGACTTAATCAATTGAGAAGCTATGGCATATGGTAATTAATATTTTGATCTTATGTGTAATCTATTAATGTATGCTAAGTTTGGAGCTCTGCACTTTGGAAAAATGTAATATTTTTGTTACACTATATTTAGTGATCTTCTTTTTATTTTTCAATTTCACTACTTTAAATCTATCACAGATATACAAATTTATGTTTGACAAGCACTTTCCTATAAATTTAACTAAATCAAAATAATATATATATATATATATATATATATATATATATATATATATATATATAAGTGAGGTTGAAATTAATTTAAATAGACTACATAGTCAATTCTAGAGTTCTTCTTTTTTTATGAGAGTTTTATGTTCTGCATTTTGGAAAAATGTAATATTTGTGTTACACTATATCTAGTGAGCTTCTTGTTTTTTTTTGTTTCTTTACTTTAAATCTATTAAATATATACAAATATTATTGTGATTATTATTTTCATCTCATGTGTAATAAATTAATATATGATAAGTTTAAATCATATTGTGATTAATATTTGGATCTCATATGCAATCAATTAATGTATGCTAAGTTTGAAGCTCTGTACTTTGGAAAAATGTAATATTTGTGTTACACTATATCTAGTGAGTTTCTTGGTTTTTTCAATTTCTCTACTTTAAATATATTAAATATATACAAATTATGTTTGACAAATTGAATTAAAGTGCCTGGCTATTAATTTAATAACATAAGATGTATACATAAATCCTAAATAAATACTTCGGAATTAGCTCACAAAATTAAATGTCCAACAAAATACAAATAAAATTGATTAAAGACTATGAAATCTTATTTCCAAATATAAATTCTTTATAAAAAATGTACAAGATATTGTAAAGACTGAAAACCTTAGCAAACACACCCTATGTCATAATATTTCATCCTCCCAATAACAACTCATATATTTCAAAAAAATAATATAAAATATTACACATTTCATATTTCATCTTATAAATAACAACTCCCAACTTTTACTAACTTACACTTTTCATTTTACAATGCCACAAACAAACCAAAAAATTACAATAATTTTCAATAAATGAGTACTTGATATTCCCTTATAATCAATGCAATAACATATGGCATACTAAATATAGATGTGATTTAACTTTGACACATTTATTTATTAAAAATAGAATAGTGATAATGGTGTATGTTAAATTTCATGCAAATAAGTAAAAATATAACAAAGATGACCATCCTTCCACATTTCGGATCACAGTAAATCCTATACTATATCAACTGAAAGCCTATGTGTGTAAGTGGAACCAAATTTATTTAATTATTAAGGATAATTGCATCAGTTTAGCCAGGGCCCGTAGCAGCACAGGTTCTAGTATTTTCAATGATAGAAGCAGGTTCTCATATTTGCAATGATAGAAGCCTGCGCCATTGAGTGGGTGCTCCACGCAACTTTTAACGGGGCTACAAAGTGGATCATAATCCTTCCTACTTCCCAAAGTAGCACCGCAGTAATGTCATCCGCCCAAAAGCTAAACAAGCGAAAAGAAACAAGCCAAACTAAACAGTGTTTAATATATACTTCAATAGCTTTTGATATAGTACAAAATGAGTTAATAGGTGAGTTAATAAAATCACTTACATCACAAGGGTGAAAGGGTGAAAGGTATAACACTATCAATTTATCTCTGTATCTCAACGTAGGTCTTATCCATGAGGGTCTCGGCACATCCAAAATTGGTCTTCTTTGCATTAATATTTATTAAGGAGTTGCATAATTAATGGCAATTAGTTTACTACAGCATTCCATGATAAGGTCATCTCACATTCTCTGATAAATCAAGACGAAGTGTAGAAAATAATAGAATTTCAATTATTGCAAGCAGTTTAAAGAAAGGTTATGGAAAGGGTTGCACTAGTGGAAGCTAGGTGGTGATGAAAAAAAGAATGGCCTCAAAAAACAGAGATCTTTTCATTAAAATCTCAGAGGTATTCTTTTGAGAGGAAAGGTGACAAGGGTCATTGAAGAATCTTAATAAGGATGGAATAAATTCTTTATTGGGGAAGAGGTGCAATATGGGTTATAATAAAGATTAAAAAATTAAACAGTTGAACAAATCAAGATTCACTTGACAGTTAAATGAATGTGATCTAAAGGTGGAAAAACTATCAATAAGCCTAACATTTTATCTAATGGCACAAACATGGACACAGTGATAGTTGGGGGAGTTGTTTTCAAAGAAGAGATGTGTGTTGATGAAGAGAAGAATGACCCTAAAAAACAAAGATACTTTCATCAAAATGAGACATCTGAGCTTGCTTTGTATTCTTTTGAGAGGAAAGGTGACCACAGTCGTTGAAGAATCTTAACAAGGATGGAATGAATTCTTTACCGGGGAAGAGGTGCAATATGGGTTATAATAAATATTAACAAACTAAACCGTTGAACAAATCAAGATTGAGTTGAGAGTTAGAGAAATGTGATCTAAAGGTGGAAAAACTTGCAATCGTCTAAAATTTGATTTAATGGCACAAACATGGACACAGTGATAGCTGGGGATATATATAAATATATATGTTTCTCTTGTAAATATCTCAATATAGAACTTGAATAAATTGTTTTAATATTCATATTAACTAATATATTTTAGCATGAACTTTCTCTCTCTACAGAAAGTGTGTGTTTATCTATATGTGTGTGTGTGTGTGTGTGTGTGTGTGTGTGTGTGTTAATGTTAACCTTAGCTCGAAAGCAAAAAGTAATTAAAGGTAAATTAGAGTAGTTATTTCTTAATAAGAGGAAAATGTGTAACTTATTCAATTTTTAATATAAAATATTAATAATGATAAAATATGAAAATATACAATTTAAATAATAATAAAATTACTACTATATATTTATACTAATCACATATTTACCAAGCACTAAAATGGATTAATTAACTTGTAAATATTTTTTCAAGTTTGATATTTGATCCCTCTAGGTTTTTGGTAGATCCAGTTTACACCCTAGTGTGAAGGAGATGTGTAAGTATGTTTGTCTCTCTTAAAATAAAAATAAAATATTTATATATATATATATATATATATATATATATATATATATATATATATATATATATATATATATATATATATATATATATATATATATGACCTAATATCATGTAAAGTAATTAAAAGTAAAAGAAATATATGAGTAAGATGTTTAAACCTTATGCTTTTCAAAAATATTTTAATACATGAACTTTATATATGTATATATTAAAAAAAAATGTTTGAAGGAATTTTCTTAATATAAATAAAATATCTAATGGATTGTTATGAATACAATATTTTAATATGAATTAATATAAAATGGTTCAATACATTTGTTATGTCAAATCTATAACATTCAAAAATGTAATTTAAACACTAAAAGATTACACATTATTTTTTGCACTCTAAAATAAGTTTATAAGAAAACAAATTTGATCTCTCTTGGCTCATGTTAGAAAAGAAATTTGATCTCTCTCGACTCATGTTAGATCTGTGCTTTAGATAAATCTATGTTAGTTATACATAAAAAAATCGATATTCACAACAATGTCAAAAAGAGTGACTGTATTTGATTGAATTATGGGATATTGTGTTTCATAGTGACCTGAAAGATAACTCCCATTGTTATCAGAATGATTCCCTGATATATATTAGTCAAGGTTCCTACACAAGCAAGAAAAGTATGGCTCCTTGAGATTTCCATTTCTTGTCTCGCAAGTATGTGCATGATTGAATGGCATTAATCACTTACATCATGGAATGATATTAAGCACATCTTGGAATGGTGATACACACTTATAAAGTAAGATAAACAGGACCACAAGTACTCACAGAAAATGTTACTAGAAATGTCTACCATAAGTGTGATACACCCTTCAGTGTTTTAAAGACTGGAACAGAAAAGAAATATGGGAAAAACTAGCATGAAACAGTTCACAGATGCCTCAGATTCTGGAAATGCAATTTTTGGGTTGACGGCCCTTTCTACCATAGTTCGCCAATGTTAGGAAATGTATCCAGCCAAAAACAACCCCACATCTCATCCTAAGAAAAATGACAAAACATCAGAAAATCCCAAGTTTTTATCCTAATATTTCTTGGGAGATCAGTAATACAAGTTGTGTTGATTCTAATTTCTAATGTTGAGCATCCTATACATGAAAAAGGAAAGATCCACACCATATATTTATCTAGTCTTTTCTGAAAATTCGCCATGTCCATTTTCCCCATCTCCAGGTCTGCTTTAGTGCAACTTAGCACAGACCTTTATTTGGAATCATATTTAAGGCTTCAAAATTCTCAATAGTGCAGACACATGAAAAAGATTATTCGTTTCTCAGAATTTATAGTTACTATTCAAATCCATCACCAATGCAATTACGATTATTATACTTTTCACTGTTTGCTTGGCCATTATGTTATCATTCCAAGTAAAACTACATTAGCAATGCACTCCAATCGAATGAAATGTGGTCAAATAATTGTCAAAATTCTTGGAAAGGAAATACGTTTTACTAAGAAAACTCAATAGATTCTAGAATTCAGATCATTATATATTATATGACAAAAAACAAGGTTAGTAGGAAAATTCATTTCCAGCACTCCATTGTGTGCAAGAAAATAATAATGGACAACAATGCGCTGCAATCTGGAAAAATCATGCCAGAGCACAAAATTTTATGCATAAGCATTCAACATCAAATATAAAGAACCTCAATGATGAGATTTTTTTATGTAAGTTCTCACATTTCCACAGATATTTTGAAGGTGACTTTCTAAACACTTTATATATTCTACAGGCATTTATGGTTGCAGTCGATAAATGTTTTCTTTGATTAAAACTTGATTATCGAGCAATTCTGGTTTAAGAAAATAAGAACTTATGCAACTCATTTAGATGAGTTTGCAATAAACATTTTCATGACAATATCTCTACTAGTATAAAATATGCCATCAATTGCATCTACTCCAAATAACTTACCTCATGAATCATCACTTAATAAGTTTATATCTCGTTCTTAAGTGTTGCAATTATGAGTTCACAATTAAGCTTAATGAACATGGAAGTAAATTTGCCTCAAAATTTCAAAGTCTAACTGCGCAACTCCGAGGTTGCTAAGATTGATTACAAGTGGTAAGGAATATTCATTTTTCCAGGCCAATATGAGTTCAAATAAAAAGGTCTACATGTTGTTGTGCAAGTAAAATTAGGCCATCATGAAATTCAAGAGGAATATAGAAAGAGATGTGGTACTATGTTGAAATAAAATGAGGCTCCAAAATAGCATTTATGGGATGCCTTCATTTACCTCTTGGTGAATTGGTAAAGGCATTATGCAAGGTTCTAATCTCTCTCTTCCCCATGTTAAAATGCATATTCCTTGTGTCAATCAAATACACACAAATCTGTTTGACAATAATATATGGAGATACCAAATGGGATAATAGAAAATTGAACTTTAGGGCATTTAAGGAAGATTAAGATTAAAATATTTCTTGAACTATTGTTCAAGACAAAAACATTTTCATATACCCATGCATATCAAATGGTATCAAATGGTGTTTAAACCCAAACCATATGCTCCTGTAGCCACAATTGAAATTCCAACTATGTAGGAAGAGGTAGAGTGAGATCATATGATAAATGGGAGTAGCATCGACTAAGCCTTAAGAGACATACACAATTGGTTGGCTGTTGCGTACAATGCACCCATCGGATCATGAAAATGGAAATTGTAGACCATTATTCATTTTGGTGGATATGTACTTTCTTGTCATAGAAACAGAGAACAAAAGCAAAATCACAATTAAAAGACTTCAGCTCTACCACAGCCAACAGAATTCAGTTCTACCACCAAGGAAATGACCTTCTGGTACCTAGTTGATTCATATCAGTTCTAGCATGATTTATTACTGAAAATTCTAGCAGTGAGGTGACCAAATTTGGGGATCCATAAAATGAATTTCCACGGTTATCCAATCACTCCATATCTAGTTCTACTATCACACAGTGGCCATAAATTATGTGTGACATACCAAACAGCAGAACCCATCATGATGGGCAGAAAGGTAGAAACATAAAAAAGTTATCATTGAGTTACATAGAAAAATGTGATAGGCACAACATGAATTACCCAAGTCCAATGCAACAGGTTCAAGGGGGTAGATTAGATATGTGATCTGAAACTCGAAGAATAAACCCATTCTATAACATTTAACTGTCAATTGTAACATTCAACTACAAAATTCCTTACATATTAAGATCGTAGATAGGTTAATCAAGAAAGAATGATAGTGAAACGGAATAGAAACTGGAAAATAAACCCACACAAGTAAACACACAAATATTTACGTGGTAAAACCTTGACAGGGTGTCAAGGAAACCTCCATGGGGCAAGGGATTGGAAACTCGTATTAATCAAGAATGATTCTCCATAGTTACAAGCCTAGAAACTCTTATTAATCAAGAAATATTCTCCATAGTTACAAGCCTCTCGGGCCATCCCAATTAATATGGGAAACTTCGTTACATTAACTCATTCTTGTTATATGACCAAATAACCGGTAATAACTAAATTTTTGCCCAAAATTACATTATTAGTTGTCACATTTCAACAAAATCCACCTTGACAACAATTTTCCTAATCCCTTTCCCAGGCCCATTCATCATCTTTTCCGCAAGCCAAGAGAAGCCAGACACCATCTCAAGTTATCTACTGTAACTAGCTTCATGAATATTTCTGCATGATTTTCCTGCATATAGACCTTCTTGAGAACTACTTTGATGCCTTTGATCACATGTCTCACAAAGTGATACCTTACATCAATGTGCTTGGTCTTGCTATGATAGGTTGGATTTGTAGCCAAATGAATAGAAATTTGATTGTCACAGAACACATTCACTTTCTCCTGCATCCTTACAATCTCATTAAGCAAACCTTTTAACCATATTTCCTCTTTACAGGCATCTGAAGCAGATATATACTCTGATTTAGTAGTGGAAAAAGCAATTGTCTGTTGAGTTTGACATCCAACTGATTTCTCCACCTGCAAGAGTAAAAACATAACCTGTAGTAGACCTCCTTTTGTCCAAATCACCTGCATAATCAGCATCCACATATCCGCAGACTGAACCTTCACGACCATCAAAGATGATCCAATAGTCACTTGTGCCTCTCAAATACCTAAGCACCCATTTCATTGCTCGCCAATGTTCTTCCCCTGGATTTTCCATGAACCTGCTGACAGCTCCAATTAAATGTGAAATGTCAGGTCTTTTAGATACCATCGCATACATTAATTTTCCTACTACATTTTCATATGCTACATGAGACATATACTTCTTTTCTTCAACAGTTCTAGGACTCAAAACCGAAGAAAGCTTAAAATGGGAGTCTAATGGAACATTAAGAGGTTTCACATTGTTCATACCGAACTTTTAAATTACTTTCTCCGCATACGTCTATTGTGATAACCAAAGCTTACCATTCTTCCTATTTTTGTGTATCTCCATGCCCAAGATATGTTTTTTCGCTCGAAGATCCTTCATATCAAATGTCCTAGAGAGTTGAGCCTTTAACCTGTTGATTTATTCCATGCTTTTTCTTGCAATAAGCATATCGTCAACATACAAAACCAAGATAATGAATATGCCATTGAAACTTTTGAAGTATACACAATGATCATACTCACTTCTGATAAAATTCTGGCTCACCATAAAGGAGTCAAACTTCTTGTACCATTGCCTAGGAAACTGCTTCGGGCCATACAATGATTTCCTGAGCTTGAAAACTAATCTTTTGTTGTGACCTTGTGCAAAACCTCTTGGCTTATCCATATATATCTTTTCATCCAAATCACCATGAAGAAAAGTTTTTTTAACATCTAAATCTTGTAACTCAAGGTCAAGTAATGTTGTTAGTGCTAACACAGTACGAATAGAAACAAGTTTTACCACTCGTGAAAAAATATCATGAAAATCAATACCTTCAACCTAAGAATACCCTTTTGCAACCAGCCTTGCCTTATACCTATCAATACTTCCATAAAATTTTCTCTTCAACTTGAAGACCCATTTGCACCCAACAATACTTCTCCCTTCGGGAAGTTCTACAAGATCCCAAGTATTTTTCTTTGCTAAGGTATCCATTTCTTCTTCCATGGTCATTTTCCATTTCTCATTGTCTACATCACCCATTGCTTCCTGATAACAAGAAGGTTCCCCATCTTCAATAATCAACGCAAAATATGAAGCAAAATCTTCATACATTTTGGGTGTTCTTCTTTCCCTTGTAGACCTTCTTAGAGTGACTGGTTGTTGAATTAGTTTTGGAATTTCTACAGTTCCTTTACTTCTTTAATTTTTTCATAAGAAGTCTCTCCTTCCTTTCAACTTTCTGGAAAAAGTTTAGTCTCCAATTGGATTCATTGATTTGGCGATACATGTTCCTATTCAACTTTTCCAAAATCCGATTTTAGAAGAGAAGATGCATCAAATGTTACATCTCTACTAATGACTATCTTCCGTGAAGAATGATCCCATAACATGTATCCTTTCACTACATAATCATACCCAAAAAATACATAACATTTTGATTTTGGATCTAACTTTGAACGGTGATGCCTAGGAATATGAGCATATGCATCACAACCAAAAGTCTTCAAATGTGAATAATCACAAGATTGACCTGACCAAACTTCTTCAGGAATTTTGCAATTTATGGCAACATAAGGTGAATGTAACTAAATAACAAGTAGTAGATACTTCTTCTTCCCATGACTCCTTTGGCAAGTTAACATTGCTGATTATGTTTTTGGCTCTTTCCATAAGAATCTAATTCATACATTTAGCAATGCCATTTTGCTACAGAGTATAAAAAACTATTTTATGTCTAACAATCCCTTCATCCTTAGAATATTGTTCAAATTCTAAAGAAGTAAAGTCACCGTCATTGTCAGTTCTTAAACATTTAATTGATTTTCCTGGTTGTTTTTCCACCATAGCTTTAAATTGTTTAAAAACATTAAATACATCAGCCTTCTTTTTCAACATATACACCCAAAATTTCTAGGAGAAATCATCAATAAATGTTAAGAAATATAATGCACCCCCATAAGAAACAGTAGGAGATGGTCCCCAAAGATCCGAATGGATATAGTCAAAAATTTCTTTACTATTATGACTTCCAGTTTTAAATCTCTATTTACATTGTTCTCCATACCCACAATGTTTACAAGAATCCAACTTCAAGGATTTCAAATCAGGAAGCAACTAGCGGTTCATCATTACCTGAAGAACTTTCGCGCTCATGTAACCAAACCACTGATGCCATAGGCGAGAAAATCCTTCTACTTTTTCGGATACAATCGTTGCCTCACTAACTTGAGTACTTCCTTTGAGCCTGTAAATATTTCCGACCTTTTCTTCCTTCATAACAACCAAGGCGCCTTTTAAGACTTTCGGCACTCCATTTTGACTTGTAAACTTATAACCATTCGAGTCCAAAATTCCCAAAGAAATCAAGTTTTTCCTTAATTCAGGTATATGCCTAACATTAGTTAATGTTCCAACTATATCATCATACATTTTAATTTTTATATTTCCCATCCCAACAGTCTCACAAGATGAATTATTTCCCATAAACATAAAACTACCATTTACAACTTCATATGAAGTAAACTAATTTCTCTGACTCATGTGATGAGAAGCACCAGATTCTGACGACCAATTTTCAACATTCTGAGAGAAATTACAAACAGGTAAAGCTTCAGTAGATAAAACTTCATCAACCATACCTGAATCAACCTAATTTTCTTTGTTACTCTCGTTTTCAGACTCCTTTCGTTACCAACAGTATTTCTTGATGTGTCCAATTTTGTTGCAGTAACAGCACTTGGCTTTGCACTTTTTTCCCTTTGATTGTGATCTAGAAGAACCCCTTGCTTTCTCCCTCTTTCCTTTGACTCGCCTTTGGCTACCATGGCTTCTGGTGCAAATGTTTCAATACTGAATTTCCTTCGTACTTCTTCACATAATAGAGCTCCCACAACTTATTCAAATTTCAAAGAATCAGCAGTGCTCAAACTGATTGAAGTTATGAAGTGGTCCCATGACTTGGGTAGAGAACACAACAAGGTTATAACCTTGTCTTCTTCCTAAATTTTAACTTCCATATCTGAAAACTAGCAAATAAGTCTATTAAAAACATTTAAATGTTCTACGACTTTTGTACCCTCCTTTATCTGAAGACTGTACAATTTTCTTTTCAAATAAATTCTATTGGTCAATGATTTGGTCATATACAAAGTTTCCAGTTTTTCCCACAAACCTTCAGTTTTTTTATCTTCAACAATATTAAAGAGAACTTCATCTTCCATGCATAATCCACTGGTACTGAGAGCTCGAACATCCAAGTCCTCCCAGTCTGAATATGTCATGCTTGCAGGTTTTTTCTTCACCCTGTCTAATACTTTGTGCAACCCTGTTTCACCAGCAAGTCCCTAACTTTTAGTTTCCACAATGTGAAATTGTTCTTCCCGGTGAATTTCTCCACCTTGAACTTTGGATTCATCATTTTGGCCATTTCCTGATTTTTCCTTCTTGCTTAACTTTCCAACTAGGGTTTCAAACAAAAAAATTGTTTCCCCTTCTTTCAGCTAGGATTTATTTCTGGTTTTCAATCTTCAGAATTCATTTATACAATAGAGTTTTTTTCCATTCTCAAAGTTTCTTTCTACAATTCTGAGTTTTTTTTTTAATCCTATTAAAAATAAAAATAATAAAAATAAAAATTATGAATTTATTGCCCTTCAAATTTTTAGTATCTTCCAATAATTTTTATTCTAACTTTCTGTTCCAGCTAGGATTTATAAAAATAAAATATTTCCCCTTTGTTTTTTTTCTTTAATCAGAGAAAACCCTTCATTTTTTTCTCTAAAAGCAACAGGAAAAAAAAAACACTCAATGTTTTAAATTTGATGCAAACACCCTTCAAACCAAAAAAAATTACCTGGTACTCTTCACTTCAGGTATTTTCTTATTCAATGAAGTCGATTGTTCTTTCTTTAACAAGAGCGAAAGGGACAGGGGAGTGACTGGTGATGTTCATATGGCAGCTCCTGCAGACAGGATCTTGGCTCTTCCTGACTTGCGCCTCCGACGATGTCCTCCTCATCAGCTCAACTAATCGACATCCGCTATCTCCAGGCTTCACGACCTTGTCTCTCTCTCTTCATCGAGAACATATAGGGCATTTCTCAGCTCTCATCGGTGGCGACGTCTACTTCAAACCCTGGTTGTGTCTTACTTCAAACCCTAGCAGCGTCTTTTATACAAAATAGAGGCAATAGGCTTGGGGCTAGTAGCAACCTTTTTTCTTCAAGCGCTCGTCGACTGGACAATGTCGGGATTTGGGATATTAAAAACCCGTCGGGCTGAAAACTCTGACTCTAGGCATGCTCTCTGGCTGTAGAGACTGACTTCAGGTATGTCCACTTCTTGCACTTCACACCCAGTCAAAGCATCTAATCCCATATAGGCGTTGGAACGACTCCTCTTGTGCTCTGATACTCTCTCACGGTCACAACCTCACAATTAACTTCAATAGCTCTGATACCACTTATTAAGATCAGAGATAGATTAATCAAGAAATAATGATAGAGAAACATAATAGAAACTGAAAAATAAACCCATATAAGTAAACACACAAATATTTACGTGGTAAAACCTTGACAGGGTGTCAAGGAACCCTTCACGGGAAAGGGATTGGAAACTCTTATTAATCAAGAATGGTTCTCCATAGTTACAAGCCTCTCAGGCCATCCCAATTAATATGGGCAACTTCATTACATTAACTCTTTCTCGTTATACAACCAAATGACCGATAATAACTAAATTTTTTCCCAAAATTACATTATTAGTTGTCACATTTCAACATTATAGATTTTTCAAGGAAACATCTACGTTATTCTATACAATTAGCACACAATTAAAATAGTAATCATAGAAGTAATAACACAAGACAACTCAAACCAGAAGCTAGAATTCCAAATTTTTATAAAAAAACAAACAGTTACCAAGCCAATGTTTGAATCGCATTGTAAAATTGACATAAGAAAATACTTATCTCAACGCAAGACTGGGAAACCAACTTGAGGACTAAGCTTCTCTACCCAACCTTAGACTGGGCTGCACTGTAATATTTCTTGCAACCGAGTCACCCCCAAGCTAGGTTCCAAGGCTTGAGAAGGGGCTTGAAGGACAAAATAATTCTTTCAGATGAATGAGAAAGCTCCAGAGTTGCTGCTACTAATCCTCATCTCTGTCTACACCACATTCTTCACAGCAAATAGAGCCACCTCTTTTCCTTATTCTTTCTTTGTCTCCTCATTCCTTTCCCAATACTCCCACAGAGATAACCATACAACTATAAACACAGCCAGTCCCAGATGTGCAGAGAATCATCTAAAAAAAAAAACCAACAACCCATGGCAGAGCATAATGGGGAAATGTGTGGTTATTTCCTATATATATATATATATATATATATATATATATATATATATATATATATATATATATATATATATATATATATATATATATGTTGGAAGTCTGGTGCACTTTCTTCCTGAAGCACAACTTTGCAAATCACGGTCAACAATGAGATAGGTTTTGTATATACTCAGACTCCCACCAGGAATGAAGGAACATAGCCTAGGCTTCCAAATTTATGCTCAAAAAAATACCCTCTCTCCTTCAGTGTTTCAACTCATGGCCATGAACAGAACCAGGGCCCCTTCCCCTACATAAAAAAAAACACCCTCCAATTAATGGCTTCGACCCACAAAAGAAGAGGATAACTAGACCTCCTTCCAACTCTAAATTTTGCTTTTGGAAGTTAAATTCTTGTCTGGAATGTTTCTCTTTTTACCAATCCCCACTGCTCCAGTGGTCCTTTGCCTTCTGATTTTTTTTGTTGGTTACCCTTGTCATTCTTAGCTTGTTGTTTTTATGTCTATTTGCCTAGTCTTGTAACCCAATCACCATAATTCCACTTAATCTCTTGCCCCTAGATTCCCCTCTGTCACCCTTGTAATCCAATCACCATAATACCACTTATTCTCTTGCGCCTAGCTTCCCATTTGTCACCTCTAAAGCTTTAAAAAACACTATAGGTAATGCCACTTACTCTCTTACACCTAGCTTCCCAACTGTCGCCTCTAAGGCTTTAAAAAACACTATATGTCCTAGCAACAAATCCTCCTCAATCCTAAAACATGTGTCCTTTATTCAACATGTTTATAATGTTTATAATAAAAAAGAGATGTAACAAGCTATTACAATTATGACCGGATTAACATATTTCAAAATCGAAATACCAAACAATTTAATGATATGATTTTTGATTTATAATAGTGTGACTTTTAATTTCTAATAATTTGACTCTTTCTCTTCTTTTTCACAATGAATACTAATTAAAATTTTAAAAAACAAATTATTATTATTTTAAATATAATATAAATAACCTAACATTACAATATCATATCATTCGAATAAAACAAATGCCAAAAATAAATGGCATATAATAATTCAATCTAAAGTTGGCATATATGAGTTGAAATGGATGACCAAACGACCGCATCGAAATGGCCAAAATTGAGAAACGTATACATGCACTAAGCCTTGGGATATCTATTAGTTTATGTATGGTGTGAATGATTCCTTTAAACTTGCCAAACAAGTGCTTTATTGTTGCGATAAAAAACTATGGAGGGAAGTATCGTTTTCGGATAGGATGGTAAATAGGTATTCATAGAATAGTTTATTTCAAGTTTTGGTTTTCAATTAATTACGCCGAAGGTGTTCCTACTATGAGCTTTGCTGGGATGAACAGTGCTCCCAGCCAATCTTAGTGCTCCACCTATCGCCTTTCTGCCCTGTCAAAATTTGACACTTGGCAGCCATCCATCCCACTTGCTGTCCAATTGCTCCCACCCTCCTGCTCCTCCTCCCCCTTCCCGCTCACGTCAGTCCGTGCTGCTGTCTCGTCATCTTTTTTATATATATAAAGCGTCGTATCTATATACGCCGGCCTGTAAGCAAATTCTCCAGCAAAACGCTACATTCTTGGTCGGGGGCAGTCTTGAAATTGCTTATCTTAAAGCACAATTAATAGTTGTCTCCACTTCAGTTGATGCTGGCAGGCGTGGTCACGCCTTACACATTCTGCACCTCCAGTTTACCTACTCTACTCCCAGTTCCATTACCCACCCGTCGCCACTGAATCTTAATCAATCTTATATGTCGTAACAGGGTCTATGTTTCTTGGGAAAATTTGGTGTGGAAATGGAGGGGTTACTGTCACATAAATCTCTTGGAACTGAGCGAGAAAATTCAATTGTGAGGGAGCGCGAGATGAATCGACAAGCTTATTCACAGAAATCAATAGAGAGAGTGATCTCTCACAAGGCTATGCAGATTGGTGGTGCTTTGTTTAACTACGGGGCTTGGACGGGTTGGAATCAGCGTTTGGTTAGCAATATTGTCTTCGGCCATTTTGTATCTGAGCTCGGTGTTGAGCATCAATAGCCCTCGGTGCTGAGCATCAACAGCAGCACCACGCTTAGCATTACCGTGAGGAGGAATCACAAAAATTTCATCATCTAGGTACTCTTTTCTTCACAATTCCCCAATATTCTGTGCTCATCCACCATGAATCTGCTGCGTGCTCCTTGCGGGCAAACTCGAACCCACGCCTTGGCAGCGCTAAAGCATTCAGTGTGCTCCTTGCCAGAAAACTCGAACCCGTGCCTCTGCAGCGCTAAAGCATGCAGTAAAGAAGACACTGCCATCATGGATCTACCAATTTCTTGGCATTAGCCATCACAAACATAATCGTGGGTCTGTTTTTTTCTTGGCATGGACGCAATATACACGATAAGTATGTGCTGGGAAGAGAGCTTACTGACAAGGAGACTGAAGAAATGCTTGCGTGCAAGTCTATTTCCAAGTGGAAGCTCAGAACTGCGAAAGATATCGAGGATGTGAAGCGAGAATTAGCTATAATGAAAAATTTGCCTCAGCATCCAAACATTGTTGCCTTGAAAACCACGTACGAGGATGACCACGCTGTGCATCTCGTCATGGAGCTCTGCGAGGGTGGAGAGCTCTTTGACAGGATCGTTGCTAGAGGGCATTACAGTGAGCGCGCTGCGGCTGCTGTTACACGTACTATTTTTGAAATTGTCTGGGTGTGTAGCCGTTGCATCAGGTTTTTTAACAGAAGCCTTGCAAGTGTCTATGTCATGGCTTACAGAGCCTTGTTGTAAGAAGCTCTTAGGTCATAGACCTTTGCAACATCCGTTTCCAATAATTTTTATGGAACCGCTTTTCCATTGTGACGTGAAACAAACTTTGCAAAAGAATGACATGCTAACAAATTTCTGTGGTGCTTTAACATTTTTGTTAATTTTCATGCAGATGTGTCACAAAAACGGGGTGATGCATCGGGACCTCAAACCTGAGAATTTTCTGTTTGAGAATACAAAAGAGAATTCAGCTTTGAAGGCTATTGATTTTGGTCTTTCTGTGTTCTTTAAGCCAGGTAGGTGCATGTCATCATTTTTTCTTTTGCTGCTTCTGTTAATTTTTATTTAAAATATTTAGGGAAAGGTGTTTAATAATTTCACCATATCTAATTTAATCCAGGGAAACGTAATGTGACACACTACAAGTCTCATTTTTTTGAATTGCGCTTGAAACAGTAACACACGTTTTGTAGATTATGTGATCTGTTCAATGTTGGTTTGTCTTGTGAAAAGTTTATAAGCACGAGTGTACTAATTCATTGGAATGGTAAATTTATAGTCTGGTTTTGTATAATGACATAATATGTTTGGATTGGAAAGACAGTAATGCCTTGAAGGTTCTTGCTGATGTATATGATCCATCATATGTTGTGGCTATATATTGCCTTTCGTTTCTCTTGTTAATAGTGCTTGCAAGTGCCCTTATCTGATCTAGCATGCCGAGAACATTACTTCATCTTGTGGGTTATGAGATAGACTGATAGATAAAAGCACTTTGGCTTGGTGCCTTTGGTTTTATAATGGCTTCGGATTTGAATGCTTCTCGTCTTCTTTTGACATCAGATATACCTCTAATAGTAATTTCATGGATAAAAGAACCTATAAATTTTAATTTTGAAATAAATTACTCTTTAAAGATGGTTCCTTTAGAATTTCGAATGGAGTTTTAAAGAGCATTGAATGTTTACAGCTTCAGGTAGATTTTTGGATAAAAATTTTCGATTTGTTGATATAATTATTTTTCAATTACGATAAACCACCTGAACACCAGTGGAGAAAAATTCTAGGTATGGCAGCACTGCCATAAGAGCCCCCGGCCGAACATATGCTTTTCTTCTCTATTTACCAACATCATAAAATAAAAATTGGAGAAAATGATTGCAGAACTAGCATACAAACTAATTTATTAACGTTGAAAGAAACTTAAAATTGCGAGATCTAAGATTAGAAACCAATTTAATGGGTACTGCTATTTCTTATATTGCTATGAAGGACAAACTGTAATGAATTAATTCATGCAACATGGTATCAGACAACCCAGACACAATATATACAGTTGTTCAAATCAATGAATAGGCAAATTCATCCTGCACCCACATCATATTTTGAAGTGACCCCAGCTCAGTTTTGAAACTCTTGTATGCAATACTAATGTGGAGAACTTTGCAGGCATCGATAAGAAGTTGGGAAAAAGAGACAGACAATACAAAACAAAGGTGACTGAGAAAGCACAGCATTGAATTGTTCCATTGCGTTTTTGAGGAAATGTTTTACTTAGTGTATTCTTTTTTCTCAAAATTTTAACAATGAAATATATATATATATATATATATATATATATATATATATATGAATGTGAAATTGTTTTAAAATGAATTAAAAAATGAAATATTGTTTTAACAAATTTTAATGTGAAATTGTTTAAAATAAATTAAAAAATCAAATATTGTTTTAAATATTTTTAATGTGAAATTGTCTTAAAATGAATTACAAATTGAAATATTGTTTTAAATATTTTTAATGTGAAATTGTCTTAAATGAATTAAAAAATTTAAGACTAAAATGTTAATAAGACATGTTCAAGATTTATAATTCATTTTAAGACCAAAATGACTAGGTCCGTGCTGCTTTAGCGTCATCCCCTTCGGCGTTCCGTCGGGTCATTTATTAAAATGACCAAGTGCTAGTTTTACTTAAAATTTTAAATAAATATTATTTTTAATTTTATATTTTAAAATTTTAATTTATTCATATGGTTAAATTATTATTTTTTCAAAATTCGTATTAATATAAAAACTAAAATATATAATATTTAAAAATAAAAAACTTAATTCTCATTCAAAGTATGTTAAATTTTCAAAAAAAAAAAATTCATCTAACTTTGCCGACACATGTTCTCTATAATATACTGTGTAACCGAATTTTCTATGTGGATTTAGTGACGACACATGTTCTCTATAATATACTGTGTAACCAACTTTCCTATGTGGATTTAGTGATATTCGGCCGGGGAGAATTTGAGAAGGAATTACCTGTAGAGAATTCCAGCACCAAAGTAACAACCTTTGGGATGATTAAACATATATCTTAACTTTGTCGACACTTTGTCACTTTTTATTGTTACACTTGTCAAATGATTTTTTTTATCAAATTAATATAGTTAGGATAAATATTATATTTACGCCGTAGGTGTTTTTATTTGAAAACAACCTTCCTGGGTGTCATCGTGTCATAATTTGAGCCCTTTGATCTTTTGTTAGACGATTGAATTGTTGTCAACCATGGATTTGAATGGTAGCAGTTCTAACGGCTTTGTTTGTTTCTTTGCGTTCTTAACGGACCTGAAAGAGAAATCATGGAGCTCATCCGAGGTTGCATCAAGACAGTTGCATGCGGGAATAACAAATCTTTGGAATGCAATAATATTGCCAGACCAGTTCCAGCTTGCACCAGGATGTCTTACATTCTTGGCCTCCGCATATCACCGAGCCACGGGTATGGATTGAAGCTTTGCAACAGATTCCTTTGAGTTTTGTAGACAATCTTTAATGGATTTTTCTTATCTTTGGATTTTGCAGAAGATCTTTAATGAATTTTTCTCATCTTTGCGTTTTGCGGAGGATCTTTAATCAATTTTCTTTGGTTCTTGGTTCTTGTATTGTGCAGACGAATGGGAATTGGTATGAAGTTAGTAGTGAGACCCGAACGTTGGTTCAAGGAGAATGGAGCCGAGTATGCTTATATGGCCACTAAGAAAGACAACGAGCCGTGCATAAAGCGTTTCTGTTGCAGCTTCTGGGTGACTCCAAAATTGTGATTGATTGGACAAAAGCTCTTCTCGAGATAAGTTCAGGTAAATGGTGCGAACGTAAGCACTTGAATTTCCTGTTTCGTTCATATAATTTGAGCCTCCATTCATTTATCTGAGATTAGGTTAATGGTGTGGACGTAGGCGATTGGATTATCATTATGGATGGTATTATTTTTAAATATTGCAAAGGGGAATTTTAGAGAATACTTGCACTTACATCGATACAAGTCAGATCCAACTTGCAGCCTGGGAAAACATCAATCTCAAGGCCCACATCTCAACATAAATGGAGTAAACCGCTTTGTGTTGCTATGTGCTATTAGGTAATGTGAATTTATAAATAATAATTAATAGTAAGAATTTTTTGTAATATTATTGGTAAGAATATTTGTAATACTAATATTTAGTTATAACTTAATTGATTTTATCATATTATTTGAGTTTATCTTTGAGTTGTCAGGAATGAAGGATAATGAAGTTTATTTTTGTGTTGAGAAGTACTAAGATCTTTTTCATTTTATTTGTTTTTCATTATATATATAATCAACTTTGATGTAATCATTTTGAATTTATATAATAAAGTTTGATATAATGATTATGGATTTGTTATTGAAAAATAATCATTTATTTTTTATAATGAAAAGTAATGAATAAAATTCTCCACTCAAATTCAATTCTCTCATAATAAATTATAAATTTTAATATAATAATTTTTAATTTTATTTTTCAAAAAAAATAATTATGTATAAACATATATTTTCATATAAAAATATTTTATAAAATATCAATTACAAAGTCCGAACAAAGATACCTAAATTGTATTTGCTTGACGAATGGAACTTCCACTAAAAGGAAACATTCAGAGGGGGGGTGAGACGATGGGCTTTATTGGAAAAATGTTGTTGCCTCGCTTATTGCAGAGTACTTTTATTGAAAATCTTTGTACGGTCACGCGGGCTTATAGGAAATCTAACCATCCACTACTTTTTTCCTCCTCAACGTGCTATAACAGAATCGTGAAGATAAAAATCTATGTCTAAAGAAAAATGTTTTAATGGAATGGTTAATATAAATAACTACCATACACTAAATAGTAGGGAAAATTTAATGCCTAAAAGTAAATAAAGATGTTTGAAGATTCGATAAGTATGTTGGATGATTTATAAATAACTAATTTCACAGTGTTTTTTGTTAAAGAACTAATAGATTTAAGTTCTGTATAGGTAACTAGGCTGATGTGGCTGATGGTCGACTGTTCTCTCTAAGAATCTTGTTGGCGTTGGCAGTTTCGTTTCGAAATTTAATCACACAGGTTTAACTCAATAGTTGCAAAGTGATCGGATAAATTAAAAAAATTAATCACACAGGTTTAACTCAATAGTTCCAAAGTGATCGGATAAATTAAAAAAATGATTGGGTACTGTAGACTAAAACTTTAATGTTGAATGGAAGAATGTTAATTAGTGTGATATTATTATTAAGTCCTTGAAAATTTAATGTTGATGGAAAAATGTTGCACAAAAATTTGTTCGAAATAATTTAATTCTCCTAAAATCTGTCATCATATAGTGAAATAATTTATTCATGATTCTGCAATAAAAGAGTTTTTTGTGGTATTAAGTTAGATTTGGTTTATTTTACATGTTTATTATATAAGTTACCGTTTGCGTGAAACCAAGCAAATCTCACACCCATTTTTGTGAGCTTGTACGCCTTCGATTTGCAGGATTTTGAGTACCAGCTTTTCCAACTCGAAGTATTCTTACAATGGTGGCATCAGCCGCCTCATCTTCAAAACTTCCACCTCATCTTCAAATCTTTCCAATCGACATCAACAGATCGAAAACTTCTTATTTCGAGTTTGCTTGGAGTCATTACATATTTAGTCCTATTAACACTTGTATTCCACATAAGAATCTTACGGCATTTCCTTTGCAACATCTGATAATGGTGCAATTGCTAGTTATGTCGTAAAGCGTTTTTATTTGAAAACAACTTCCCTAGTTGTCAATGTGTTCATGTATGAGTCATTGGATCAAATGTTAGGCGATTGAAATGTTTTAGGCCATTAGATCCATAAGTAAATAGTTTTATATTTTTTTTTATAATGCTAGTTTTTCTTTTTTTTCTTTTTAATAAGTTAGATTGATTTTAGGTGTATAATAGAAATGTTGTAATGTCATGTTTAATATTTTGACTATGTCAATTTACACAAAAAAATAAAAATAAAAGTAAATTAAATAAAAAGATTGACATAATGTAATGAACATTTTAACTAGGTAAAAATACAATAAAAAAAAAACTAATAAAATAAAATAATAATAAACTATAAAAACAACCCATGGTATTGACCTTATTTGAAAACAACTCCCCTAGTTCCCAATGGGGCCATCGTAATTAATGTGATTATTTGTACTATTTTTATTTAAAATAGTAATTTGTATTTGTATTTTTTTAAATGAATATTGTTAAATGTGTTGTAATATTTTTATTTAAAATAGTAGTTTATATTTGTATTTTTTAAAATGAATATTGCTAAATGTGTAATTGAGTAAAATGTATTAAATTGATATTCTAATTTTCAGGATATTTATTTAAAAAATTCAAAGTATGGTGAGTTTTGTTTTATTAAGTTTTGAGTCTAGATGTGCAGAGAATGAATTTATCTCAAGTCCCAAACAAGATTCTTTTTTCTCTTCTTATTCTAGCTGGCACCTTCACACTCCTCTCCTCCTCCCTTCACAAATTTAAACTATGAGGCAAAAGGTAGTTGTTGCATATAGGAACATTTAGATATGATAAGAAAAATGTCATACTCTATTGTAATTTTCTGTACAAATGTCTCTCCTCCTCCCTTCACAAATTTAAACTATGAGGCACCAGCTAGTCGTTGCATATAGGAACATTTAGATATGATAAGAAAAATGTCATACTCTATTTTAATTTTCCCTACAAATGTGATGGCAAGCCCGCTCTAAATGTTGACAATATCAAGGTTAATGTAGTATAAGCTACATGCAAATTGACAATCTTGTATACAAGATCAAGAAATCTATGCCCAATTTCCAACACCATAGAGCAAGACATGTTCACCAATTCAACAGTTGCTTCCAAATCTCTCTAAATGCTAGAGTTTTTTTCTCAGTAAACTTGTTTTTACTGCTCTTGAACTGATGAAAGCCATCATTGTTTCATATAGGAGAATATCTCTAAATTCTAGAGTTGTTTTCTTAGTAAACTTGTTTTAACGGCTCTTGAACTGATGAAAGCCATCATTGTTTCATATAGGAGAATTTAGTTCTGATAAGAAAAATACGATACTATCTATTATCCTTTTTTATTTTTTTAATGATTCAATTAAGATTAACATTTCTATGTTTTCATGAGGAGATTTTTTTATTTTTCATGTCAATTACCTTTTATAACTCTAGGAGGTTCTTAATATTGCCTTTGTTTTTAATAAATGGAACTCAATTATATATTTGAAAATATGATTAGGTAAGAGAATATTAGGATTATAATTTTTTTTTACCTATCAGGGACTAGTAAAAGTTTCTATAATTTCTACACTATAACAAAAATTTCCATCTTTAACATTTTCCCTATTTAGTAAGTAAGGTCAAATCTAAACCATCATTCCTCAAGTATCACTTGTATTGAATGAGATCGCTTAGGAAAATCATAATGGTAGTGTATTCTGGTTTGTTAGAAGAAGAGGGAAGTTATGTTAAATATTGAATTAAAATATAAGGGAAGTTATGTTGGAGATTCAATAGGATCTATTTGTACTTCGCATAAAGAATAAGAGTTATGAACTTGAAAGATAGGGTGTTTTTAGAGATAATAGTAGTAGTCCATTAAAAGTATCTTCATATATTTTATTTTAATCCCAACATGCCAAAAATGTCATTTACATGTGTGTATATAGAGGCACTTCCTTATGCCTAGCCTAGTGGCCACATCAAGTGAAGCATGCAACAAAGTTAAAAATACTATAAGATGAACCTTAATAACTCTTACCCGAAACTAAAAACATGGAACCTTTCAAAATAATCTATTAAGCTAAAATTTTACATATTAAATGTGTTTTCATAAGTGGAAGTTCATTTAGAGGAGGTTGTGTGATTTTTTGTTAAACTATAAAAACATTCTATGGAAACTCTCCATACTATTATCAAACTTCACTACTATTATTATTTAGCTAGGAATGTTCCCGAATAATTCAATTTAAATCCCTTCCAAATATTCACACTCGTTATAAAAGTGTTTATCATTTAAATTAATATTTACACTTATTTTAAATTAAATATAATTTATACCCCTTAAAATAAGCTTTGAACCTTTTTAAAAGTATTTCAATTTTAAATTGAATGCAACTTTTATTTAAGGACATAGTATTATATCTTAATGTTTAATTTTTTATATTTACTTTGAAAATATATTTATACTTATTTTAAATTAAATATAATCTATATCCCTTAAAATAAGCTTTAAATCTTTTTAAGTGTATTTTTATTTTAAATTGAATGTAATTTTTATTTAAGGACATAATATTATATTTTAATGTTCAATTTGTTTTGTTTGTTAGGTTATGTGATTTCCTAGATGAGTGACATACTTAACCTAATTTTTGTGTGTCTATTCTACCTCTAGTAAATTTCAATGCTTAATTTCAAAATAAATAAAAGAAAAAAAAATTAATATATTAAATATAATGTAAAATTCACTATTAATTTTATAAAAGATTAATGATAAATCTATTAATATTTTATTTTATTTTATGATTTATCATTAAAAAAACATAAAATAAGAAAAAATTTGTAATATATATATATATATATATATATATATATATAGCCACTCTTAATACTCTTAATGGCAGTGGGATTTAACTAAATGCATTTGGCTATCTCCATCTTCAAATGATGAATTAAGTAAAGTTTTATTTGTATTCTTTTCCCAATTCTAGTCTTGTGAAATATTTTATTCATTAAGTCTCAAACACTTCACTTCTATATCTTAAAGCAATAATAACACTGTGAAAAAATTTTACAATAAAATAATATAAAAACATTCATTACAAAAATCAATATAATTGGCAAATGATCAAACTATAATAAAATGTTTTTTTTTGTTATATTTTTTTCATCATTAATATTTAAGAGCAAAATATTCCTTTTTTATATTGGGAAATTTTTTCAAGTCATCATACCTTCATGTCAAATGGAGAAGATCAATAATCATTTCGTGAAAGTGACCAAAGACATCCTCACTTTATTCTTCATTGATTATTGAAAAAAGCTACTCTTATTTTTTCTGTAATATGAGTGTAGATATTGCAGAGATTTATTTAGTTCAATATTTTTGAAATACAAACTTAATTTCAAAGTGCAAAGTTAAAAAGAAAAAAAGTTGTATTTAGCTAATCCTTCTATGTATCTCATTGAATTTTAGTAGTTTTCTATATATACAATGTGTAAATTGTATTTTTGAATGATATATAGAATACATCACTTAAACTTATAAGTCAAAAGAAAAAATATATATATACTACAAAATTGACCAAAATGTAAAATAGTAAAAGTTTTAATTATAAAAACTTTTTTTTTTAATTTCTTTAGATGTTACCTAATTTTTTTTTTAAACAATATACAATATATATTTAGTTGGCATTAAAATATTTTATATAAAATATGCATTTTATCTATGTACTACATTGTCCACATTATAATGTTTTGTTGTTATTAATTTATTTTTAATTGTATGTTAGTATTACTTAAACAACAAATTATATTATTTTATAGATGAAGTACATTGAAATTTTTTAGTATTATAAGTATTTGTATTTATAACATTAATTTATATTTAAAATTCAATGAATTGAACATATCTCTACTATTATTCTTATTAGGAAGTGACTGATATTTTATAAAATTATATTAAGTTATGAAATCTAAAAATTTTATTTATCATTAAAAATATGTTAAATGTTTTTACACATTATGAACAAAATTATGTTAAGATTCTTAATACTTTTTAAAATGATTTTAATTAAGATAATTTAAACATACTTATTCAGAAATTTTATATTAACATCATACAGTTAAGTTACACAACTGATATGTGGTCCTCATAGACAATAAACCCACAATAAGGAGAATCTGGCTTCAATCCATCCATCCAGAGAGAAGCGAACACCAAAATGGACAGAAATAAACAAGGTAACAACGATGAAAACTAGAGCGGAGGTTAACGGGAGCCCACCACAAACAATGTACTACTAGAAAGAGAACAGAAGATAGGAGTTGGCAATCAAAGACTGCTGAGCGAGGCAGAGGGCTTTGGAATCTTCTGTCTCTTTCAACCACAAACGACAATCTTGAAAGTAATGAAATGATCAAGGCTGTTTATTGGGTCGCGTTCATACGATGGATTTTTTATCAAACATCTTAGAGGACTCCACGATCGAGGAAAATTAATCCATTTTCCGACGCTTGGAATTCCACTGTTGACTACGAATAGCATGTAGTATCCTCGCGGTGCTGCAATGGAGAGGCCCTGCTACGTTAGCAACATATATTCCGTTCACTGTTGTCGTGCTTGTGGCTGCCAGCACGAGCAGTCTCTGATTCATGGAAGTCGCATGGGTTGTGAAGGATGGAGCGTAAATGTTGAACTGAATGTTGGTGGAAGAATAGTTTGAAACTTGGAAGCTAACGCTGAATGCTTGACCGTAACTCATTGAATTACCACCTGTAGATACGATGGTCGGCCTCAAGGCACTGTAGGATTGGTCCAGATAATAAGGGCTGTATGCTTCTAGACGAAGCTCAGTTGGGAACGGGACTCCAGAGAAAACGTAATCAACATTGGGGTTGGAGCCCCCCACGAAAATCCGCCCATCTGGCATTACATTTGCAGTGGAATGATACATTCTGGGAATGTTGGAGGATCCCAGTACTGTGAACCGCTGCACTGAAGATGCATCAGGTGTGTATAAATAAGGAGCAAGAACTGGATTCGTTGCATACCCCCAGCCTGCAGTTCCGTTCTGCGCTCCGTTGATAGGCAGAATTTCTCCATTGGGAAGAATGAGCATATCTCCCATAACTCTAGGTGCAGGCATACTCTCCATCGCCCAACCAGGGTTGGGATCTGTGATGACCATTCTTCCACAGCTTTGAAGAGCGTAGATGAAATCGTTAGCCACAGCCGAGGTGTAACTGTTTTCTGGAGCACCGCCACAGATGAGAATTTCTATCCTCTGAAATCCATCAGATGCCGATAGTGGCAGCATCACAGACGACCCAGAGGAAGGGTAATTTCTGGGTCCATCTGGTATTGTTGGAAACGTCTTCACAACACGATTGTTATTGTAATCGAATAAGATGGAATCCATGTGGGCGAAGATGAAGAGATTTCCATCAGACGAGAGATGAAGAAAAGGATACCAATTGTTGTGCGCGTTGCCATCAGTATGTCTGTGTAAGAAACGGCAAGTCAAATGCTTGTCCTCCAGGTACGAACTCGTAGGAGTATATTAGCTTGCCTCCCACAACAATAATTCTATTGTCCGGAAGAATCTGGTTGGAAGCATGCCATCGACTCGCCTGAAGTCCATTTGGGTCGGAATCATCCCAATCACATCCAGAATTAGCACATGGTTCGAAATAACGGACGGCATTGCTCCCATCGTTGTACCCACCGGTGCTAACCAAAGTCCCGTTTGCTGCAAAGGCCCCAGATGAACACCAAGTATCAGTCATCACCATCAACGCCCTCACATTGTTGGTGGCAATGTTGTATTCAATGGAGTGAGCCCAGCAATCGTGGGTAAGCGCTTCATCCTTTGGATCGTCTCTGCAACGACCATTTGGCAGTGGCAGCTCCGACGGCCCGTAGTCTGTGCGATCATACATGACGATGGTATTTTCATAAGTGGTGGTCATATGCATAGCAGAAACACCTCCATTCGTAACCATAAGATCACATGAGCCAGGATACACAGTCTGACCACTCACTGATCTGCAATACAAGACAGCAAGCAACAGGAGAAACACAAATAATCGAATCATTATGCGAAGTTACTAATAATATTACACACGCTTCTCTAGTACTAAGCACTAATATCGCTCTCCTTCTCCTTCTGTTCACAGCTCAGGACACGAAAATAAGGTCCAAATAAGTGGAAGAGATCGAAAGTATTTGCCAAACAAGTATTCGTATACGCACGCGAAGAAAGTATCAAAGCTCACGTATGCAGAAGTTGGTCAATGGAATGATCCCCGCTTCCCAGAAATCACTCCATTAAACAATTCTAATCATCATGATGTGGAAGGAATAGATAAAATATTCTAATGTGCGTTCCAGCAATTCTTCTCCTAGGTCTTTTAAATTTACAAGATAAACCTTACAAAATTACAAGGTCCGTGTACAGATGGACCTTGAAGAAAAGCAACTTTTTTCTTATTTTTTATTTTTAAGTTGGGTGAAATTATATTTTCATTATGTTTGACATATCATCTTAATTCTTCAAATAAATAAATGAACTAGTGATTTTATATCAAGTCTTGCTTTAACAAAACATCAGATTCTATCCCAAAACCTATAAACTGTTTTTTATTTGATTTTAATATATTTTTTAATTTTAATTTACTTTCACACTAATTTAATATTTAATATACAAGTTAGTATAATTTGACCTATATTCATTTTTATTACTAATTCCAATTTTTTTTAATTTAAATCCACTTTAATTTTATTTTAATAATCAAATATTTTTATTTTATACTATTCTAATATTTTGATTTTTACATAATGTAAATTATTATAAATATTTAATTATAACCATAATTTGACATATATTTACCATTATATCTTATCCCTCTAATATATTAATTTAGTGCATTCTTAAATTAATATAATAATTATTAATTATTAATAATGATTCATTAATGTTCACACGTAACTATATTTATATTTGGTTTTTATAAGTTTCCATTTATCATTTGAGCTTTTTGTCATTAAGGATAAGTAAAGCATTTCTCACACGTTTCGATTTATCATTTCAGTTTTATGTCCATGTGAAGCATTCACTAAAAATCATCATCATCATCATCATAATGTTTATTTTGTTTTAATTATTTTTCTCTCATAATATTAATTTTGAGATAATTACGCCTTAAGGCATCACTATTGGAAAACAATTTTCCTATGTGCATCGTGTCATACTATGAAACCATTAGATTATATGTTAGATCATTAAAACATATTCAGTCGTTGATGAAAACGCAAAAATAGTTGCAACATTTAGTTTATAATACAGTTATGATAACTCACAGATTGTTCATTGCAAGGAAAGGCTGAAAAAAACACAGAAGTCGATTCTACTAAGAGGCAGGAAATTGCTAGGGAAGGTGTGCTCTTCGACATGGGCAACCCTTTGTTGGACATCTCTATGAGTGTTTCAACAAGTGAGCATTTTATGATTTGAAAACATCTGGGTTTTAGGGTTTTTAGATTCTGCAAATTGAGCTGCAGAGTTAGGGATTTATCATCTGCCCATTTCAGTATTTAGATTGCTAAAATATGTTTGTAGTTCAAGGTTTTCGGAATGTGAAAAATGTTGCCATGGCTTTCATTGTACTCTAGCCTTCCATTATCTTCTACACTGCATTCCTCAATGTAGGCAATTCATCCTTGTGGGAAATATGGAAATGGTGTTCTGCTCATCCCATTTCTCTCCTAAATATATTATTTTTCTTCAATGTGGATATCATATTCTAGATAATCAGCTTACTGCAGAAGAGTGCTGGCAACCCTTTGTTGGAAATCTCTACGAGTTTTTGAACAAGTGAGCGTTTTCTGACATGAAAAAATCTAGGTTTTAGGGTTTTAGATTCTGCAAATCGAGCTGCAAAGTTAGGGATTTATCATTTGCCCATTTCAGTATTCAATATTTAGATTGCTAAAATATGTTTGCAGTTCAAGGTTTTCAGAATGTGAAAAATGTTGCGGTGGTTTTCATTGTGCTTTGGCCTTCCATTATCTTCTACATTACATTCCTTAATGTGGGAAATACAGATTATTCTCGATGAAGTTAGGGAATGTGGTCTCTTCACTCGCCTTCAGTGCCTAAAGTTTATTTGTGAACACTTCCAAACAATTTTTGGAAGGAATGGAAAGAAAAAGTCACTATGTCGTGGGAAAGAGAATATGCATCATTAGTGAGCAATTATGCGGGTTCCAAATAAGGCAATTCCCTGTCACTACTACACTGATATGAAAATGGTGGCAGCTACCATCTCACATGGAGAAAAAATTGAGGCAAGCACTTCATACAAAGCAAATAGCTGCCATCTTCTTGTAACATCAAATGACTAGGTTAATATTTTCTAACTTTCCTCAACATTTGTGCAGCCTCCATTTTCTCATTACCTCAAAATTTCCAGTCCATTCTGTTAGGATGGAGAGTTACATAATGCATGGCTTTGAATATATCCTAACTACAATGCTGCACATCATGAATTTGTATGGGTGGAAGTAATATATTTTTTCTCCAATTTACACTGCTCCACAGACCCATCCAATCATGTCGTTTCCAGTCATGTGATTCCCATGAATATGGTTATGAATTAGCTCAAGAATACACGGTTTCTCACTTTCTAAGACTTGAGTTTTCCTTGCTCATACTTACACTTTATTAAGAGGCAATACCACTGCAAGCACTCGCTGGGATTCTTCTAAAAACAACCATTTTTTTTTGAAACAAAAAGAAAAATATGATAGCCATGCCTGTAAGAAGACTTCTTTGAGGTAAACAAAAATCTTTGTCAATGCATCATCAGTGAGAAATTATGCACGTTCCAAATAAGGCAATTACCTGTCACTACTACACTGATATGAAAATGGTGGTAGATACCATCTCACATGGAGCAACAATTGAGACAAGCACTTAATACAGAGAAAATAGTTGCCATCTTGTTGTAACATCAAATGAATAGGTTAATATTTTCTAACTTTCTGTAGAAATTATATAACTAATGCGTTATATATCCAAGATTTTCCTGATCACACACTATTTTAACTTCATGCACAATACAGAATCTATTCCACCATTGATCATCACATGCGGAAATTAAATCAATTGCAAAGCACACATGAAACCATAAAAATTCACACACATTAACACAGTGTTTTAACGGGAAAGCCTAAAGCTAAAAACCCCGACTATCTGTATATAATATATGTCATAGAGATCATGTAACAATCCTCATACAACGCTGATCATATCAAGCTCTCAGTACAATACAATTGCTACACACTAATCAGGCCCTGATCTAGCAAATCCATGCACCGATCTCTGCCACCTGCTAGCCTGCCTCTACTGCGCAATCCCTGCTAAAGAATGGCTCTGAATGAACTTGAATCCACCTGGCTTGCACTGCGCAATCCTCATTGGCATCTCTACTGAGTGGTGGATGCAATCAATGCATCACTATAGTCACAACTGATAGTCATCTTTCCCTTTCACCTATCTCTCCACTGGTCTCCACTGAAACTATCCATGCATTGTAGTTAACTGATGTATTCTTCAGTTGATTAATGAGTTAATATTTAGTGAATTAATTATTAATTAATTCACACCACTCTCACTAGTGTATCAATCAGTTAGACTAGATACAACTAGCTCAACTGTGTCTAACTGAGTTAAAATGAACACAACTCCACCAACTACTTCTACAACTCCACCAAACTCTGTCACATGAGTTCTAACTGAAGTCTCCATGCAATAGCTCCACTTAACCCTTAGGAATAGCGTAATTCCTTCTGTCAGCTCCTGTGCCACATCTGTGCACTTAACTGAAGTGCTCCAAGAGAATAAGATAATGTTTATAGTCCAAATATTGTTAAGAGCTAATAATATTCGACATATCTATTTTTAGACTGGCAATCTAAAAATAGATTCCGCCCAATATGTCTAAAAATAGAAGTCCATCTATTTTTCCAACTTGACCAACCATCCACAAATAGCATCCTGCAACTCATAGAATATGATCGACATGTCTAAAAATAGACATAGTCTAAAAATAGACTTTGCGCCAAAAATAGCATGCGGGCCCACTTAGTGAAGGCGACTCTTTTCACTAAGCTCATCATCTTGTTGAATCTCAACACTCCCTCTCAACAAGATAGGGATTATCTGCCACCCCGATCCTGTCTCTATGGTATTCGAATTTGCTCCTGGTGAGCACCTTCGTCAGAATATCAGCATCCTGATCCTCTGTAGGAATGTAAGATAGCAACATGATCTTCCGCTACACACAATCTCTGATATGATGGTAACTAATGTCAATATGTTTAGATCTATCATGAAATACTGGATTAACCAAGAGTTTAATGCAACTCTGATTATCACAATATATCACAGTAGGATATAAGTGTGAACCAAACAACCCGACCAGGATCTTCCTCATCCATATAGCCTCGCATGTAGCCAAACTTACTTCCATGTACTCGGCCTCTGCTGAACTGAGTGCCATGGATCTCTGTTTCCTGTTGTACCAATAAATTGTTGTAGACCTGATACTGAAAATCCCTCTAGATGTGCTCTTTCTGTCCGTTGGGCTCCCTGCCCAATCTGCCTCCGTGAAGCCATGCAGCTTCACCTCATCCGACTATCTGTACCATAATGCATATCCCGATGTGCCTCTGAGATATCTCAATACATGCTTGACTGCCTTCCAAAAGAGCTTGGTAGGCTTAACCATAGCTTGTGAAAGCTGGTTAACAGCATAGCATATGTCCGGTCGTGTGTTGACTAGATACATGAGCGAACTAACCAAATGTCGGTAAACAGTGGCATCCACTACCTCTGCCGATGTAGCATCCTCTTTCCTCCAACCACCAGGAAGAAGAGTGTCGATAGGCTTGCAGCCTTGCATGTTGAACTTCTCCAGTATCTCCCGGGCATACTTTCCTTGAGACACAAACATTCCATCCTTCCCCTGCCAAATTTCCAATCCCAGGAAATAATGAAGGAGGCCCAAGTCCTTCATCTCAAACTCCTTTGCAAGATCAACCTTGCATGAGAGTATCAACTGTTCATCACCTGTCAATATCAAATCATCTACATAAAGTACAATGATCAGCAACTTACCCTCCACCACAATCTGGTATAGGTTCGGATCTGCCTCACTCTTGGTGAATCCAAGACCAGTGAAATAACTATCTATCCGTGTGTACCAAGCACGAGGTGCTTGTTTCATCCCATACAGCGCTCTTTTCAGCCTGCACACATGCGACTCGCTGCTGAAGATTTCGAAACCTTCAGGCTGCTCTATGTACACCTCCTCCTCAATGACTCCGTTGAGGAACGTAGTCTTCACATCCATCTGATGAATGTGCCAACCCATCTGCGCTGAGAGAGCAAGGATGGTCCGTATGGAATAATACCTTGCGACAGGTGCAAAGGTTTCTTCATAGTCGATCCCCTCAATCTGTGAGAAGCCCCGGGCAACAAATCTTTCCTTGTACTTCTCGACGCTCCCATCAGCAGCTTGCTTCACTTTGTAGATTCATCTCAAACCTACCACTGATTTCCCTTCCGGCCTTGGGACAATCTCCCATGTACTGTTTCTGGCAATCGAATCATACTCTTCCACCATGGCATCTACCCATGCAGGGTCCTCCACAGCTTCCTCGAAAGAGGATGGCTCTATCACGATACACTTGCTCATCAGAGCCATGTATCCAGTAAATCGGTCAGGTGACTATCTCTGTCTGCGCTGAGATGTAGGTGCTCCTACATTTTGCACTGCATCAAGATTCAGTCTCTCAGCTTCTGTAGTGCGCTTCTGCCCTCTGATGTTTGGCACTGCATGAGTGGTTTCTTCCACTCCATGAACCTCCTCTTGTGGCTGATCCACATCCTGAGGCTCATCCTTAGGAACTAGTAGCTCCTCATCTGCATGCAAGTGTAGCTCCCTCTCAAGTGACAACTTCATGGCTTTCTCCTCATGAAATTTGATATCCCATCACACAATAGTCTTCCGACTGTCTGGAAAATACACACGATAGTTGTGGGTTGTTTCTGTGTACCCCACAAATATCCCAACATCTGCGGTCGGCTCCAGCTTCTTCCTGGCATCCTTCGTCACATGAATGTAAACATGTGAGCCAAAATCTTCAAATGATAAATATCAGGCTTCTTACCAGAAAACGCCTCTTCGGGTGTACTCATGCCAAGTACTCTATGAGGACAACAGTTTTTCACATAAACCGTAGTGTTGCATGCTTCAGCCCACAAGTGTATGGGAAGGCCCTGATCATGCAACATCGCCCGTGCAGCACCCACGATCGTTCTGTTCTTTCGCTCCGCGACCCCATTCTACTTTGGGTTATGAGGCGCTATGAGCTCTCTTCAAATTCCTTCTGCGCTGCAAAAGTCTTTGAATTAGCCAGAGATGAATTCACCACCATTATCACTTCCCCGACTCTTTCTCAACCAGTGCTTTGAACTCACAGAACTTTGATAATGTCTTGCTCTTCTTCTGCATGAAGAAGATCCAGCACTTACAAGAAAAGTCATCAACAAATATCACATAATACATGTGCTTTGCTGTCGAAGCTACTGAGAAAGGTCCACACACGCCTATGTGAATTATCTCACGGATCGTCGTGGTGTGACTATCCTTCTCATAAAAGGTGGCTTTCACAAATTTTCCCAAAATACATCCCTTGCACTGATCTGACAGCACAAGTGTACCCTTGGGAAGCCCGGTAGAAATCTGCTGCAAAATTTTCAAAGCGCCATGGTGAAGATGGCCCAATCTCCTGTGCCACAATTCACCCTCATCCTGGCTCACCACTCCTTCTGCTTTGCCCGCCATTGTTGTGCAGCCATCTACCTGCAATTGATAAAGGTTCTTAACTCAAACCCCTATCCTCCGGGTTTCACCAGTTGCATTACTACGCAGGAAATCCTTTCCCTCGCTAAAGACAACATCAGATCCCTTGTCTTCCAACATCGCCACAGAGATCAGATTCTTCTTCAATCCTGGAACATGCATGAAATCCTTCAAGATGAAATGTTTTCCAGACTCCCTCTCAAAGGAAATGGTCTTGATACCAGTCACACTGTATCTACCATCATCGCCCATCTCGATGTGCACTCCAAGATCCTTCTCATCCAGATCAGTAAACAAATCTTTGTCTCCAGTCATATGGAAAGACGCACCAGCATCGAAACCCTGCCCCGATCCCATCACACTTGAAACCAAGCATGCGATCAATGAAAAATCCAGCTCAAAATGCGAGGCTAAGGCCTCTCCAACTGCAGATCCAGCAGCCTTCTTATTTTTCTTCTTCTATGGACAATTAGTGGCATAATGTCCGTGTTGGTGATAGTGAAAGCACTTCACCTTGGACAAGTCCTGCTTCTTGCCTTTCGCACCGGATTGAGAAGGATTTTTCTTTCCCTTCCCTTTCCTTGCTTTGGCAGCCAAAGCGCAATTTTCTTCATCTTCATTCTTCGATGAAGATCCGTCCCTGGTACTCTGCCTTATCTCCTCCTGCATAAGATCCAACCAAAGTCGCTCCCATCTCGACAGTTTCTCCCGACCATTGACAGAGTCCTCGTAGGAATGCCAACTCTTCGGAAGCCCAAGGAGAGCCAAGCTTACCAAGTCCTCTTCATCTACAGTAACCCCCACACTTCCCAGCTCATCCCTACACTGGAAAAACTTCGTGAGGTACTTGGGTATACTTTCTCCCTTCTCCATTTTTATTTTTATGAGCTTGTCTTTAAGCACCAACTTCCTCTGGTTGCTTTTTCTTTGGAACAAGTCTGTCAAAGCTTCCCACATCAAGAATGGAGAAGATTTACCATGAAGGCTGGACAGTATGTGATCCTTCACACCTTCCAATATAATTCTTCGACATTTTTCTGTCTTCTTTTGCCATGCGTCAAGTGCAACTGCATCGCTAGAAGTAGGTTTTGGAATTTCTGGATCTTTGAACTCCTTCAACCCATTATCCTCCAGCACTGCCTCCATCCTGTCCTTCCATGAAATATAATTTGAGCTGCCCTCAAGGGCATACTCCAATCGTAATCCGTTGAAATAGATCTCAACTCCGGCACCAAGAAAACACTACAACAAATTCGAATTCCACCAACACAAAACTCAACCGCTTCAATAATTGCAATTTCTATGATCAATATCACTCCGATACCATGTATAAATTATATAACTAATGCATTATATATCCAAGATTCTCCTGATCACATGTTATTTTAACTTCATGCACAATGTAGAATCTATTCCACCATTGATCATCACATGCAGAAATTAAATCAATTGCAAAGCACACATGAAACCATAAAAATTCACACAAATTAACACAGTGTTTTAACGGGAAAGCCTGAAGCTAAAAACCCCAACTATCTGTATATAATATATGTCATAGATATCATGTAACAATCCTCATACAAAGCTGGTCATATCAAGCTCTCAGTACAATACAATCACTACACACTAATCAGACCCTGATCTAGCAAATCCATGCACCGATCTCTGCCACCTGCTAGCCTGCCTCTACTGCGCAATCCCTACTGAAGAATGGCTCTGAATGAACTCAAATCCACTTGGCTTGCACTGCACAATCCTCATTGGCATCTCTACTAAGTGTTGGATGCAATCAATGCATCACTATAGTCACAACTGATAGTCATCTTTCCCTTTCACCTATCTCTCCACTGGTCTCCACTGAAACTGTCCATGCACTGTAGTTAACCGATGTATTCTTCAGTTGATTAATGATTTAATATTTAATGAATTAATTAATAATTAATTCACACCACTCTCACTAGTGTATCAATCAGTTAGACTCGATACAACTATCTCAACTGTGTCTAACTGAGTTAAATTGAACACAACTCCACCAACTACCTCAATAACTCCACCAAACTCTGTCACATGAGTTCTAACTGAAGTCTCCATGCAATAGCTCCACTTAACCCTCAGGAATAGCGTAATTCCTTCTGTCATCTCTTGTGCCACATCTGTGCACTTAACTGAAGTGCTCCAAGAGAATAAGATAATGTTTATAGTCCAAATATTATTAAGAGCTAATAATATTCGACATATCTATTTTTAGACTGGTAGTCTAAAAATAGACTCTGCCTAATATGTCTAAAAATAGAAGTCCATCTATTTTTCCAACTTGACCAACCATCCACAAATAGCATCCTGCAACTCATAGAATATGATCGACATGTCTAAAAATAGACAGAGTCTAAAAATAGACTTTGCGCCAAAAATATCCTGCACGCCCACTTAGTGAAGGCGACTCTTTTCACTAAGCTCATCATCTTCTTGAATATCAACACTTTCCTCAACATTTGTGCACCCTCCATTTTCTCATTACCTAAAAATTTCCAGTCCATTCTGTTAGGCTGGAGAGTTACATAATACATGGCTTTGAATATATCAGATTGAATATATCCTGACTATAATGTTGCACATCATGAATTTGTATGGGTGGAAGTAAGATATTTTTTCTCCAATTTACACTGCTCCACAGACCCATCAATAGAAAAAGATGATAGCCATGCCTGTAAGAAGACTTCTTTGAGGTAAACAAAAATCTTTGTCAATGCATCATCAGTGAGAAATTATGCGGGTTCCAAATAAGGAAATTCCCTGTCACTACTACATTGATATGAAAATTGTGGCAACTACCATCTCACATGGAGCAACAATTGAGGCAAGAACTTAATACAACGCAAATATTTGCCATCTTGTTTTAACATCAAATGACTAGGTTAATATTTTCTAAATTTTCTCAACATTTGTGCACCCTCCATTTTCTCATTACCTCAAAATTTCTAGTCCATTCTGTTAGGATGGAGAGTTACAGAATACATAACTTTGAATATATCAGATTGAATATATCCTGACTACAATGCTACACATCATGAATTTGTATGGGTGGAAGTAAGATATTTTTTCTCCAATTTACATTGCTCCACAAACCCATCCAATCCTGTTGTTTCCAGTCATATGATTCCCATGAATATGGTTATGAATTAGCTAAAGCATCCACGGTTTCTGACTTTCTAAGAATTGAGTTTTCCTTGCTCATACTTACACTTTCTTAAGAGGCAATACCACTGCAAGCACTGGCTGGGATTCTTCTAACAACAACCATTTTGTTTTCGAAAAAAAAATAAAAAGATGATAGCCATGCCTATAAGAAGACTTCTTTGAGGTAAACAGAAATCTTTGTCAATGCATCATCAGTGAGAAATTATGTGGGCTCCAAATAAGGCAATTCCATGTCACTACTACACTGATATGAAAATGGTGGCAGCTACCATCTCACATGGAGCAACAATTGAGGCAAGCACTTAAAGGTCTTGTAGCAAGTGCAACTCAGGTAGTGGAGGTATCATTGCAAGCATGGCCTATGCTTCAGGATCCAACTACCAGTGAATACATGATAGGGTCACTTAAGAATGCTCCCACTTACTCCACAATACTCAAAGAGGTCAACCAATACCCTAATGAAGATACATAAGAGCATACAACAATGGATATTGCTAAGGTAAACTCTAGTTCAGAACAATGTATTCTTATATTATCTGAACTATGCATGTCAATTTGGGATGCAAAAGTTCCAACCGAGTGCTTTGTCAAGCCTCAGTCAGTGGATTGATGGAATCACTACAACTGTCATGGTATTTTCAGGTTAGAAGCAAGTAGCTTAAAATTCAGTGAGCTATTTGATTGTGGGAAGTAAACAATGGTCAAAGTGTCTAAGAATTTTTTATTCTCCACGCAAAAGGGAGTTGTGAGCATGCAATTTTCGAGTCAAAGGACACAAATTATTCTCAATGAAGTTAGGGATTGTGGTCTCTTCACTCACCTTCAGTGCCTAAATTTTATTTGTGAACACTTCAAAACAAGTTTTGGAAGGAATGGAAAGAAAAATCCATTTTGTCATGGGAGAGAGAATAATCAAAGATTACATCTTGGTCCATTTGGACAGTTGCGCTGACAAGTTCAATTTTCGAATGAAAAACACCAGGAATGGCTGCCAAAGGTTAGATCATGGCTACAAAGTGAGATTAAGATTAACAATAATGAATTCGATCTTCGAGATTTGAATAAGTTGAAAAAGGTAATGGAAAATGTTCCTACTAAGAATATTTGCAAGGCTATTAATATCATGATAAATACCAGAAATCTCAAAACTCAATCAGTTCTTGGTTTACAATAAAGTATTGGAATGAGTGTTATTATGGGGAAGGTCAACTTTTTCCATTTTATTTCATATTTTTGGTCTGTGCATAGAGGAACATATTTTAGAGAAATGTCAACTACTTTAGTTTGTACGCTACTTCCATAGTCATGGGGTTTTCTTTATCTTGTGCATAAAACAGATGGAGCATCTTGTGGATTTTTAATCCATATGACCAAAAAAAATATTGATATATTTTGGAATGACTCTTGCATTTCCAAGGTTGGAACATGTTGCCCCCTAGAAGTTTTGAGTGTTCTCCTCGACGGTTGGATAATTGGGGGATATTACTTTATTAAAAATTTTAGAAGTTGTTGAACATTAAAGCATCGGGAATTCTGGAGGATCTTGAGGTACAATATATACCATGTACAAGCAAAATTCCTTTTGCCAAGGCACTACGGGCCAAGTCCGAGAGGTAGCTATTCTATAGGGCTTGCAGTTGGATTCATCTTATTGAAACTAATACTATTTGGGTGATTCTCCCACGAAACATTGGTAATGACAAGGGGCAGGTCTAAATTTTAGCAGCCTACCCTATTCCTACATAAATTTTCCTCTAACTTGGTTTCACAATTAGTTGTTTATAGTTTTATCAAATTTAAAATGACCACTTTTTTTTATAGTTTAGACGTAGATTAGAAGTAGATTTTAGAAAATTTGATAGATGAGAATGAAATCAACACAAGTAGAGTCGACTGCATTTAATCAAATTTATGAAATATTCAAAAAAATATGTAATCAATTCCAATAAATTGTAAAGCTACCTATTTCTCTAAATAAAATTGGCATTTACATTGGGCTAAATGAATGAGGTTCTTGGTTGAGGTGGCTTGAGTCTCATACTTGTTGTAGAAGGCCATTCGAGAATTATTAATGCAACAATTTATCCCTCAGGTTCATTCACATTTCAATAACATCAGTAGTTTTTCTTCCATTCTTTCATTAATATGACTCGCAGAGAAACTGGTATTGAAAATGTGCATTGTGTATAAATATTGGATTTTGGACTTAATTAAGTATGGAGCTTATTAGTTGTTAAAGTAAGAACACCTGAGAGAAGCCAATGTAATAAATCCTTTTGTTTTTAATGTTGTTCACCAGTTGCATCATGTTGGGAAGGTCTATGAATTCCAATTCATCGAGGTTCCAATCCCAAAATCCCTTAGTAGAAGAATATCTACATTGAAAATTATATATACACATATATCTTAATTAACACTTCCAACATTTGATGTTTCAATCAAAATAGATATTATACCTCATCTTCTTCTCTCAAGTATTCATGCCTATAGCTTTAACAGGTGGTCCTGGCATTCCCAATCTCAATATCATATCCAACATCTGCTAGAATGAACCTAGGGGATTCATCAGGCTAATTTAACACCCAAGTATCTCCACCCTGTGCGGTTTTTCTTCACTACAGTGCTTGCTCTACTGTTTGGGACCATAACCTCTGTTTTGAATTTTCTTGGCTGGACAGAAACACAAATTATAGATTTAATTACAGCTAAAGTTATACATGGTGAATAATCTGCTTTAAATGAATGAACAACCACCAACATTAAACAAATGAGCAACCACCAACAGAAGTGGAATTACATTACGAGCCATGGAATATATTTTTAAAAACTAGGTTCAAATGCCTTATTATCAAAATAAAAATTGGGACATGGCACAATCTTTTCCTGCTTTTACTAAAATTGACCAAAATCACTACAGATATATTTCTTAGCAACTATTGGTTCTCTTTAAGAATCTTACGATGTTTCCTTTGCAACATCGAGTGATAGTGCAATTGCTAGTATATATGTAGTTTAACAAAGAACATGCAAATCATACAAATGAGTATTATACATCATGTCAATGAGATTTGAATATAAGTAGAGAGGTTATCATTAAATATTTCTAACTACATTAACTACAATAATAATAAATTGACTTTTTTCTAATCATTTATTATTGTCATAAATGTTAAATAACTTTTACTTATTGTTTTAAATATATTTATGAATAATCTATAAATATAGTCTACACTCAATAAAATTAAAATTTCAAATTTGAATAATTCATCAAATTTATAGTTTCTACAACTCTAATGCCCATTTCAATCTCTTTATTATAGTATATTGAAAAAATATCACGTCAAATTCCATCCTATCCCACCACACAAATTTAAATATAAATAGAGATTGATGATTATGATACCAAAGTCCTTCATTATCTGACAATGTGCTAAACATATGGAATCTTGAAACGTATAATAATCTTGACAACGAAGGCATCTATATCGAGTAGTCTAACTAGTGGACGTTTTACCCTTCGGTTTTTGTGCTCTCTACCACAAGGCGAACCTCTTCCAGCAACTTTGAATTTCTCTGTTGGCTCTCTCTAGTTGAGGACCATGTCGTTGTCTCCCACCATTTTCCAACTTTCTTGCCTTGTTTGACATCCATCTACCATCATCCATGTAGCTATGGTATCCATTGAATTCAACTTTATTAAATTCAATTTAAAATTAGTTGTCTCTCACCATTTTTCAACTTTCTTGTCTTGTTTGACATCCATTTACCATAATCCATGTAGGTATGATATCTATTAAATTCAACCCTATTAAATTCGATTTGAAATTTAAGGAGTTGTGTAGGGAGGCAATAAAATAGCTTGGATGGTAGTTTTTTTTGGTTAAAATTTAGTTTAAAAAATTTTAAAAATCAAATAGTTAGAGTGTCTGAATTGTATTTTTTATAGTGGAAATGGATTCAGCACCATCAAACACCCAAAATATTGAAGTTTGACAACTTCAATACAAATTTTCAAAAAACTATGCCAAAATTTTTCATAATCTTACTGAAATTTTTACGCCGATAGGCGTAACCCCCTATCGGAAGGAGCATGTTTTGTGATTAGGCTAATTAATCTTTTTGATCTGATGGTCTAGATTGAAAGATGCCGGTATATTCTGGTCGTCGCCACTAAATCAATGGATGAAATTCAAAAAATTAACTTCCTTGCATATCTAAATCACATGTTTAAACCATACTTAAATTAATTTTTTACAAAACATGATTAAAAATTTACTGTGCCATTTGTTGACCGCCACCTATCAAGATTAACCAGTGATGGTTCAAACTAAAATTCCACCTGTTTGATTGTTCAAATTCTCAATTAAACTAAAATGCCACCTGTTTGATTGTTCAAATTCTCAATTATACGTGCGCCCGCCACCTATTAAACGTGCGCCCTATCAAGATATTTTTCCTCCAAACGGTTTTAAAAATTTGTATACATTCAAGCTTTAAAAAATGTATAATTAAACGTGTCTGTATGATATTTACGATAATTAAACGTGTCTTTAAAAAATGTATAATCATCCGAATGGTTTTAAAAATTTGTATACATTCAGGCTTTAAAAAATGTATAATTAAACGTGTCTGTATGATATTTGCGATAATTAAACGTGTCTTTAAAAAATGTATAATTAAACGTGTCTAGATGATATTTGCGATAGGTTTGCATGTGTCTGTATTAAAAAAATGTTAGGTAAATAGGTTGGAAAAATTAAACATGTTTGGCCAGTTCCAGAAAAGATACACCATTAAAAAACGTATAATTAAACGTTCGCCCGCCACGTATTAAACGTGCACCCGCAACCTATAAACTGTCAACTGATGGGAAACAATCCTCAAATATTTTAAACATAATTCATAATTCATCTGCCAAGTGTTTGAGACAGTGTATTGGCGTAGTTAATACCCTTGATCCTGTACCCCACTTGGAGGTTGATCCGATTCTTTTGGTATGGTGGAGGGCGAGTGGGACGAGAAGCGAAATTAAGATCAAGCTCATGCACTTTCATGACGATTAAGTTGCCCACTTCACCAGTGCTTCAGTTCGCCTTGTCCTCATGTGCGTTATTTAATAAAAAATGTGAAAGGCCCGCCTTTATGCGTTCGGGATTACTGTCTACTGTCTGTTGTTTTTTTTTTTTACAGAGTATCGTGGGGCGCAGGCTGCAAACAGGAAGAACGGCTCTAGGGTCTGGCTCAAGGGTGATTTTGAAGGGAACACTCCAGCTCGGCTCCGACTCTCAATGTGCAAGCGTTTATTAGAGGTATTTCCTGTTCGTTTACTTTAATATTTTAGATTAATGCCATATCTTGAATGCTGTCTGTCTGTCTGTGTGCGATATAAAAACCAAAACCCGACTTATAGTTCGTGTTCGCACCCGACTTCGTCATCTTCATACCTGGCATGCATATAGAAATATTTAAGTTGGCTTCGTATTCCTGTTCTCAATGTTGTTGTCATCTTCATGCTGAACCCCCAATGACCCGGAGACCACCGTTTACCAGTGACTTGACAAACATTTGCCAGCGCAAACTTGTTATAGATAAGTTATCTGATTAATCGAGTCCCTTCTTGGCTACGAATGACCCACAGACTGCGGCCGTCTGCCAATGATTTGACAAACCTTTGGTATCGTAAACTTGGGATAGTAAGTTTAGATTAATCCAATCCCTTCTTAGAGGAAATAAATACTCAGAGGATATATATCCTTTTGATCATAGTTACCAAATTCGGCCGAATCGCCCTGGAAATTTCGGCAATTTGGTCCGATTCAGCCATTAATACGCTAAAATTCGATTCGGTGCAAATGACATCTCCAAAATTCTGTTAAAATTTTATGTAATATCTCATGTTCAGAAAGCGATTTGGAAACTGCAACTGTAGATGACCGGTGAAATTTGCCCCTTCCGCCTGTTTTTAATTGATTACAGGTAAACGAAAACTATGGGTTGAAAGATAATTCGACAATTGATTACAAGAAAATATAATTTCCCCTTCTAGCCGATGCATCCAGTCAAACAAAAGTTTGAAGTCAATACACAGAATAAGTATCAATGATAACCCTATTTCATCAAATGAGAGGAACTCCACGATCGCTTATTTTTATTTCCTTCTTAAAAATAAGATATATAAAATTTTTTTTTTATCTCTTTCTTAATTATTTTTTATTTCCTTCTTAAAATAACATATATAAAATATTTATTTTATCTCTTTCTTATTTTTTTCAGAGTAATATTGAGCCCTTAGTAATGAGAAATGAATTTCTAACAGCGTAATGAAGTTCTAACGGTTTACATGTAATAAAAATGGTTAGACTCTAATGCTTTGCTTTTAAAAAATAAGGAAAATAAATTAAATATGATTTAATTTTTTGTGTTTAAGAATATTGTATGAGACGACCATTTACCAGTGGCTTGACAAACATTTGCTAGCGCAAACTTGTTATAGATAAGTTATCCAATTAATCGAGTCCCTTCTTGGCTACGAATGACCCACAGACTGTGGTCGTCTGCCAATGATTTGACAAACCTTTGGTATCATAAACTTGGGATAGTAAGTTCAGATTAATCCAATCCCTTCTTGGAGGAAATAAATACTCAGAGGATATATATCCTTTTGATCATAGTTACCAAATTCGGCCGAATCGCCCTGGAAATTTCGGCAATTTGGTCCGATTCGGCCATTAATACGCTAAAATTCGATTCGGTGCAAATGACGTCTCCAAAATTCTGTTAAAATTTTATGTAATATCTCATGTTCAGAAAGCGATTTGGAAACTGCAACTGTAGATGACCGGTGAAATTTGCCCCTTCCACCTGTTTTTAATTGATTGCAGGTAAACGGAAACTATGGGTTGAAAGATAATTCGACAATTAATTACAAGAAAATATAATTTCCCCTTCTAGCCGATGCATCCAGTCAAACAAAAGTTTGAAGTCAATACACAGAATAAGTATCAATGATAACCCTATTTCATCAAATGAGAGGAACTCCACGATCGCTAATTAAGTCAATACACAGAATAAGTATCAATGATAACCCTATTTCATCAAATGAGAGGAACTCCACGATCGCTTATTTTTATTTCCTTCTTAAAAATAAGATATATAAAATATTTTTTTTATCTCTTTCTTAATTATTTTTTATTTCCTTCTTAAAATAACATATATAAAATATTTATTTTATCTCTTTCTTATTTTTTTCAGAGTAATATTGAGCCCTTAGTAATGAGCAATGAATTTCTAACAGCGTAATGAAGTTCTAACGGTTTACATGTAATAAAAATGGTTAGACTCTAATGCTTTGCTTTTAAAAAATAAGGAAAATAAATTAAATATGATTTAATTTTTTGTGTTTAAGAATTTTGTGTATTTTTTATCTCTTTCTTATTTTTTCTAAGAGTAATATTGAGCCCTTAGTAATGAGTAATGAATTTCTAACAGCGTAATGAAGTTGTAATGGTTTACATGTAATAAAAATGGTTACTCTAATGCTTTGCTTTTAAAAATTAAGGAAAATAAATTAAATATGTTTTAATTTTTTGTTTTTAAGAATTTTGTAAGGGAAATAGATTTAACATGGCTTTTATTTATTTTTTAATAGTTAGAAACAATTTTATTTAGGTGATCCTTGATGTATAGTTTATAGTTATTTAATAAAAAATTACTTTATAACTTATCATTAAGAACAACTTTATTAACTACCATGGAACAATTTTATTTATGATGTAAAAGATCTAATATTAAACTCATAGTAATAATTATATAATAATAATATTACAAAAATAACTAGTTTAATAAATTATTCTTATTTTAAATTATTTATATTATTATTATTATTTTGCAATAGTAGTAGTAGTAGTGGTAGTTATGGTATATTATTTAATTCAATATATCATTAATTATTATATATTAGTATTATTGTTAATTATTTAATAATATTATTAATTGATAATAGCTATAATATTAGATTAATAACCATATTTTTAATATTTTTTGGGAAAAAATAATATAGTTTACACCTCCCATCTTGGAGGAGGAACTTGTTGTTCTTGTCGGTAAAACTCCTTTACGTATGATGGGAGAAAAATATAGCTATTTTTTTTTAATGTAGTTTTGATTATTATATGGTTTTATTTTCATAATTATAGATTTGGTTTAAAAACATTTTTTTTTAAATGTTGCTTTGATTATTATAGGTTCTTTTTTCATAATTATATGTTTGATTTAAAAATTTGCAAAAATGTAATGAAGTTATTAGGGTTATTGAGCTAATTAAAAAATTATGAGTATCATTGGAAAGGTATGCATAAATAATTTAAATAAGTTAGAAGTAGATAAATTAATTGATTAAACATAAATAAGTTAGAAGTTATTAATTATCTATATTATTATAGTTAGTTTATTTTTTTTATTATAATCAACTTAATATTAATTATTATTACTGCAAATATTATTTAATTATTTAGTAAATTTTCCAAGCTCACTATAATTCTGGCATCTTAAAAGGCTAGGAAGGTGAGTATTACAACAAATATTATGATGTAAAAGATCTAATATTAAACTCATAGTTTAATAAATTATTCTTATTTTAAATTATTTATATTATTATTATTATTTTGCAATAGTAGTAGTAGTAGTGGTAGTTATGGTATATTATTTAATTCAATATATCATTAATTATTATATATTAGTATTATTGTTAATTATTTAATAATATTATTAATTGATAATAGCTATAATATTAGATTAATAACCATATTTTTAATATTTTTTGGGAAAAAATAATACAGATTACACCTCCCATCTTGGAGGAGGAACTTGTTGTTCTTGTTGGTCATTTCGTTTTATACATTATGTATATGTGCATGTTACTATATTTGTAGATGGAAAATTGCTTTTCTATATTGCTTGTTCTATTCACCATTAATTGAAAGTTGTTTTGTTGATATCACGTCTGTTTTCTTTTATGTTAGGTGATTTCCTTGTTTTATGATGGATCCAGCTATTTGGAGTTGTATTCCATTTGAAATTCTTGAGATTGTCTTCCTTTGGCTCCCTTTATCGGTTGTGATAAAGTTTAGCACTGTTTGTCAGCAATGGAAGACTGTTTTGCAAAATCCTTGTTCCTTATTGCGTTGCAAGCATATCTGTACAAATGAATTTGGATTTATGGTTCCTTTCATCAATGATGAAGACAATTATTTTGCTGCTGAATACCTTAATCAAAATGGGCGGATATCTCGTTTTCATTTGTGATTCATAGATTCAAGATACAAGGTGGAGTCTACTATTGGACCAATGGTGGTTTTATCCTTACCAACAGAATTCTCCCATTCACGAAACTATTTTGTGATGAATCCATTTACAAAGGCCTTAAAAAACATTGGGCGAATACGAATTGGAGACTGGGGATTCTTTTCGTTATTGGAGAATGTCAGCAGCAGCAAATATGACTGGGTTGTTCTAAAACATATCTATGATAGAATTCAGTCTAAATTTTATATTTACAATAGTCTTTATAGGGTTTGGCGAAGGGCTGATCTTCCATTTGGTGGCACCTCACCCCCTCAAAATGGAGTGTTTTATAGAAGTAAATTGTTTTGGCTTTACCTCGACACAGAGTATGAAGATTATCCTCGATATGGGTATACAATCCACTGGTTTGATGTGATAAAAAATGACTGGGGATTTTCATTTGTTCCAATCACTGACATTCAGTGTATGTCATTGGCAGTATGCAGGAATGAGTTGATATGTCTTATCAATGATGGCTCCACTTCTGTGTGGTCAATTGAAGAAATAGATAATTTTCAATTTGGTCACCCGTGTAGTGAACGAAGAATTGATTACTTTGAGGATGATTGGGGCTTTAGATGGAAGTTGTTGGAAGAAATGTCTATAGATATAAATATGAAATGTCCTGGTTATCTTCCTCTTCGAGCAGTCCAAGGTGTGGTTCTTATGTGCAAATGCAGTGAAGTTCCTTTCGTGTTATATGACATGATGGCTGGCCTTTGCTTCCCAATAGATATTGATAATTCAACTAATGAACAAATGAATGGATTTTGGTCTCCAACGTTGCAAGATTGCAAAGATTTGATCGAGTCTGGAAATGTCTTTGCAATTGCTCCGCGTATGGATTCTATAGATGAGATTCCACCATTAGATGTAGACATGGAGTCTTAGGCTATTTTCCATTTTGTATTCTCTCTGTCGTCGTGGAAAATATTTCTTTTATGGTTTTATTTACTTTGCATACTTTTGGGTATGTATGCTAAGACTATGGATATTTATATGGCTCCATTATGAGGGGGTGTCTTCTATATATGTATGTAACGGATGCTGGATATTAAATTCCATTGCAATTTGCTCGAAAAATATTTATTTTTTTTGTCCCGTTTAGTCCTCTTAATTGCATTTGAATGTGTTTGGATGTTATCCATTTCTCTCTGTTTCTATAATTGTAATTACTGTGACTTATTCTATACATGGTGTTTCCATCAGTTTTTTGTCATTGATTCTCAAACAATGTTATATCTTTAGGTTTTTTTGATGGTATATAGTTCCAACTATTTAGATATATTTCAAATTCATATAAATCTTTAGAATTTTGTTCCATTTATATGGGTTCCCCATTGCAGTTATAATATGATACAAGAAATTTAATCCTTTTCTGTTTTGGCCATTTCAAAAAATCCATTTTTCTTTTCAGCCATTTGGTTGGAAAAATAACGTGAACGATTTTAATTTGTTTTGTGGGTGGAAAAAAAATGTGTTCCTTTTTCATCCTTTTCTGTTAATTTATATTGGATATATTATATCTGTTCCATGTTTACTCTTCTATAACAAATATGTTATTATTTGTTGTAGACATGTCGTCTGAAGGTACAAGCAAACGTACAAGAAAAAGGAATAAGTCACCTGCATCGCGTGACAAGTCTAATGAAAGTCGTCGTTTACGGTATCAACAAAATAAGGACAAAATAAATGAGCATAGAAGAGCTAAATATCGTAGAAGAACGACTGAAACAACTCTTCAAAATGATTTTATGGTTCCTCCTAGGTATCGTACTATGGATGATATCATGGAAAGAACATTTCCGCTTGGTAGTTCGTTGCCAGAATATGCTCCTCGTCAGCATAATTTTGTTTTTCAATGCTCTCCTGAAAATTTTCATAATATTGAGGAAACATCTAGCAATAGGGAGGAACATCATATTCATAATGTGGATGCAAATGTTCACCCTAACCCTTCTGTCTCTGCAATTGCATCTTGTGAGAAAGGCCAAAGGTTGCAAAATATCCATGGTGGAGGGAATGATGACATTGTATGTGGTGACTTGGATGATAGTTTGATTGGCCATTTGTTTGATAATATGGATCCAGTTGATCGAAACATCGTCTCTTCCAATCTCCCTTCTGAAAATAATGTTGTCCGACGAACAGAAACAGTCATCCTTGATAGCAGTTCGCGTGGAACAATGGAGGTAATCCAATGATATCTTTACAGTTGATGCAATAGTGGTTGTTTTATTACATTCCTATATTTACATTTCTTTAGTGAAAAGGTATTTTATTCTCTTGGATTAGGATACACCTCATTTTAATAGAGGTCTAGAAATTTTCTCCCCGCGTCTTCCATCTCTTAATATGAGATTTGAATATGAAGCACATCATATCCTTCCACTACATTGTCCTCGAGAATCAAATCGACAAACTAATGTTAATGTTCAATGTGTTTGATTTGATTTTTCTTTATTTGAATTTTTGGTGCATATTTTGTTTTTCTTCAAACAGGACACAACTCATTTCAATAGAGGCATACAAATTAACTTCGTAGATGTTCCGTATACTGATGTTATAATTGAAGAGGAACCATCGCATAGCGTTCATCCAGATTGCCAACAAAATGTAAATGTTGAATGCATTTGGTATTTTCCTCCTTTTTTCATTTATTGTTAATTGCAAAATTACAAATCTATCTTTTTTCGACATTTATTTTTATAAAATATTTTAATTCGTTTGAACAGGAAAAAACTAATTTGAATGGAGGCGTCGAAACTAACTCGCCAAATTTTCAATATACTGATGTTAGAAGTGAAGAGCAACCATCTCATACACTTCATCGACATCGCGAAACAAATGTAAATATTGAATGAATTTATTTATTTTTTCCATTTTTTCAATTCTAATTATTTGGACATTCAATTTAAAAAAAAATTATGCTGAAGAAACCTTTGGAAACTCTTAGGTTCCAGAAATGCAGACCACACATTTGGAAACGCCATGTCGTAGATTTGTTCCACATGTTTCAAATTTGGGGAGGGAGTCTCGTGGTGCTGAAAATCAAATAAATCTTAGAAGAAATTATACTGTTCCACATCATTCTTGACATGCTCCAACCAATACAAATCATATTTATTTTGATGAAAATATGATTGCAGTGCATAAAAGATTTCGAGAAAAGCTAGATAGCTTGTCAGTTGTCCAAATGTGCCACATCTGCAATGAATCATATCCTGGAATCCACGTTTTGAGAGATGCTGAAGGACCTGTTTGCAGATGATGTAAGAATGAAGGAGGTTCACATCGTTTTTGTGGCTATAATAACATGGATGCTGGCGAGCAAACTCATATTTTAAGAGTTCTTACTCAAGTTGAAGAAATGTTAATAGCAGGTGTAAATCCTATTTTGCAAGTGACACATGCTCGAGGTGGGAAATATAGGTATAGCAGACACACAATTAGCTTTCCCCAAGATATTTCAACAATTGCACAAAGACTTCCGCGCCATGTTGAAGATCTTGACTTTCTAATTGTGAGGAGACATGGTGCTCAGTCTAAACATTATGAATGTTATGTAAAAAGATCCCGCGTTATGGAAGCATTGCGTTTCAAAATTGAACGTGATCCATATTATCGAGATGTTGTAATTGACTATGATTCAGTGAATGCTCTGCCCAAAAGATCGACAGATGTCTCCTCCAGGCTTAAATTTGTTGATTGTGACATTGCAGAATCTGAGTTCAGTGCAGCTAATAATGAAGGGTTTCCTCTTAACCATTTTCCCTCTCATCCTTCGTCTTTTATTGCTCGCCTACCCAATGAACGGAGAGAAGTGGAAGAAATTAGAGCATTTCTTGATAATGTTGATTCTTCAGATGTTGATGAAATGGATTGGCCCAATATTGGAACGTCTCCAGTGAATGAATATAATACTGAGGGGTTATTGGATATGGCATTCCCCACATTGTTCCCCACTGGTGCTGCTGATTGGTTGCAACCACGCATTTGTACTGTTGAACTTCATGAGTATGCATTGCATCTTCTTAGATACTATGATTAGAGGTTTGGAAGCCATCCTCGCTTCCGATATTTCCTGTTGAACATGATAATGAGGCATCGTAGCCAAGCAACTGCTTTAGTTTTTGTGAAGAAAAATTTACATGATAACTCACCGACAACAATTGATGAGTTGCGTCAGCAACTTTCTGATTTACCAAATAATAAGTTGGCTGAGCATCTTATGCGGTTTAGGTCTTGTCTAAGAGCTACAAGGGCATACTGGACTAAATGTCGAGCTGAATTGACTGACATGATTACTCAGTTGGGATGTCCATCTTTGTTCTTTACTTTGAGTGCAGCTGACACAAAGTGGCCAGAGCTGCATAGCCTCATGCCTGCACCGTCACATTCTCGTTCCTTAAATGAGCATCGTATGAAGGTAGAAAATGTTATCCAGTACCCTCATATTGTTGCCACATTTATGCACCATAGATTCAATATATTTCGAGAGGAGGTTATCCAAAAATATCTTAAAGCTAAAGACTTCTGGTACATGTCTGTTTTCTTGAATTTATTTTCTATTCATTGTCAATTTCTTATTGATTTTCCATTCATATTTTTCATATTAGCTCTGTGTTCATTTTTTCCAGATATGAGTAGCAACATAGAGGTTCAGCACATATCCATGGTTTCCTATGGTTGCAAGGAGCTCCTGACATGGAAAGACTTGATTGGTCAAATGATTGTGATTTGTAACATGCAAAGAGATTCTTTGACAATTATGTAACTGCATGGAATCCACGTGAAATACATCATCGCAATATAATGGTTCCAAGAAGTCTCAATGATGACCCTTGCCTACTGAATACTGATCAAATTTTCTCTTGCAATCCTCATAATGATTATGAAGAATTGTTGAACCATGTCCAAAGGCACACAAAGTGTAGTGTAGATTCTTGTTTGCGCAAAAAGGGCACTATTCTCGCTTGTCGGTACAATGCCCCATGGGATCTTTCTGAGGAATCAAGATTGTTCATAGATGATCAAGGAAGAAAAAAATATGAACCAGCAAGAAATGATGATAGGCTCAATGTACATAACATTGACCTTCTAACAATGTGGCATGCAAATGTTGATTGCCAACCAGTGCTTTCTCGGCATGCTGTCCTGAAATATATTGCTAAGTATGCATCAAAAGCAGAGAGAAGGTCTGAAAGCTATTAACTAGAATTTCAGATTCTTTTGCCTCTGAGGATCATGCTTTATGTGCTTACAAGAGGTTTCTTGCAGAAACAGTCGTTGAACGCGACATTGGAGCACAAGAAACATGTCATATGTTGCTTAAGCTGCCTCTTGTTGTGTGTAGTCGACAATTTGTTTCCTTAAATGTTGGGAGAAAGGTGTTCAGGAAAATTTCAAGGGATGGCCTGCACTGTTCATCTGAGAATACATTTGTTCAAAATTATCAGAAGAGACCTTCTTTCCTCGACCATCTATCTTTGATAGAAACAGCGAGATCTTGGACCTATGAGAGCAGCCGTAAAAAAGATCCATGGAGGCCAAGAGATGCTCATGCAATTGTTCGGGTGTGGCCACGGTTTTATTCTATTCCTAGTGAGGATTCAGAGGAATTTGAAACTTTTTGCTGGTCAGAATTGCTCTTGTACAAGTCGTTTCGTGACATTTCTACAGAGATTGGGCTTTCAACTGAAATTATTGTTGAAAACTGGAGGAATTTCCGATATCGAGCTTGGCATGTTGATCGAAATCCATCAATTGATGAAAATATTGAAGATGGAGAAGATGGTGATTTTTCTAACCAGGAAATGAATCTTGAAGATGATTTTCAAGAGTGGCAACTTTTCTCTCGCTTGGTTCCACCAAATAGTGTCAATGTTTATGATCTTCACACCCTTGGTCGAAGGGATTTTGATATATCCTTTGACTGGAAAGGTACAACTATTTCTGATGATGTGGCCGAAGAAGCTATTAATTTTATAAGGAATGCAATATCAAGGGGTGATGTTGGTGACCTTTCAAATAGAACATTTGTCTCTCTGGATTCATTGGCAGAAAAATAACGACTTGCTTTTGAAATCGTTTTAAGGCATTCTTCTGAATATGAGATTCGTGAAGCTCTTCTTATGATTATTCAAGGCACTGTAGGCACTAGCAAGTCTTTCCTTATCCATTGTATTTCTGGGTCTCTTTCTAATCTGTCAAGTAATGGGAAAAGTCCTTTGCTTCTTCTTGCCCCAACAGGAATAGCTGCTTTCAATATACATGCAAAAACAATACACTCTGCTTTGAAAATCCCAATTAGAGATATGAAACCACTACAGGGTCAATCATTGGCACTATTCCAAGAGGAAATGAGGCACATTCGATATATATTGATTGATGAAATGAGCTTTTTAGGATCAAGGTTGTTCATGCAAATAGATGCTCGATTACGAGAAGCATTTCCAGATAAAAATAATTGTCCTTATGGTGGTAGATCCATGATCCTTGTGGGTGACCTTGGCCAGCTACCTCCTGTGAGAGATAAGCCTTTGTATGCAGGTAATACAGCAGGGAAAGTCTTATGGAAAAAATTCAATACTATTGTCACTCTTGACAAAATATTTCGCAAACAAGGGAGCAATGAGAAACAATCTTGTTTTCGTCGAGTCCTTAATAACATAAGAAACACAGAACCTATTCTTGATGATTGGGAGTTTCTTATGTCGCGGGCTGATATCAGGTTGCATCCTAGAGAAAGGGATTTATTTAATGCAACAGTTCACATGTTTCCAACAAATAATTTGGTCTCCTTCCATAGCAGACATATGTTGAAATCATTAAATTCTCCAATTGCACGATGTATTGCTGTGAATTCAAGGCGTTCAGAAATCAGTGGTGCCGATGATGATCAACTGGACCGTGAAGTTTTTTTGTGCCGTGGCCAGCGTGTTATGTTGACATGTAATTTGTGGGTTGAAGCTGGCTTGGTGAATGGTGCACTTGGTTATGTGAAGGAAATATTTTATATGCCCAAATCTAAGCCACCTGAGCTTCCAATGTTCACAACTGTTATTTTTGATAAGTATGTTGGTGTTCCGTTTGATGCAAGCAATCCAAACATTGTGCCTATCACACCAGTGATAAGAGGAAATCGAAAACAAATTCCTTTAAAGATGGCATGGGATCTTACAATTCACAAGTCACAAGGTTTGACTTTAGAGCGAGCATCAATTGATATCGGGAATAGAGAACAACAAGGGCTGACCTTCACAACCATATCAAGAGTGAAATCAATAGATGGTTTGCGCATTGCACCGCCTTTCTCTTATCAGCGGTATGCCAAGATGAATAATAGTGCGTATGTTACAATTAGGAAGAAAGAAGAGGAGAGATTGAAGTCCATATCGCTATGATATGCAAGTATTTATATAATAATAATGCTTTTGATATATTAATGACATGTCTACATTCATCAAATTCATAGTAGTATTTTGGATTGTTGTTTACATCGTTTTTTCTATTCTTTAATTTTCTTGTTTTTATAATGTCGTTTTTTGTTATTTTTCTTACAATGAACCATTCACAGGTAGAAAACTAGTTACACGAGCCAGCCATTAAAAATCAAGATGGAATTCCATATCACTGTCACATGTAGCTAATAGTGTTCTGACATATTTATAGAATGTTTTATAATTGTTTTTATTATCGTCTCTTTTTTCATTTAGTATAGGAATTCTTTTGATGTATTAATTAAATGAATACATTCATGAGATGCAATATAGTAATATATGAGAAATTCCATACATCGTTTTTCGTGTTGTTCAATATACCTCCATTTTTTAGTCGCTATTGTTCTTTTGTTTATAGTAAACCATTCAGACATATATATAGGCAGTTATATTAGCCAATCATTAAATTCAAGATTGAAGTCCATATCCCTATTACATGAAACTAAAAATATTTATCAATGTGGTTTGCTAAATGTGTTGTGGTTTGGTTCAATGACAAGATATTTATATTTGTTAATAATATTAGACTACAATTAATATATAAATTGACATTAATTTAAATACAAATATTGAATTACTAACATTATTAATATTTCATTATAAACATTGAGTTTAGAATTTTGTGCTTTCTTGTTGATTATTGTAATATGGGTCATATCACACATTTATTTTTATCATTCTTTTCATGTGTGCAGTATGTATTTCTAATGAGGTTTATAGCATCACGTTTTTAAGATTCAGTTTTTTAAAAACAATAGAAACGGGGTGTTATATAGTGTTATGTATTAATTAAATGAATACATTCATGAGATGCAATATAGTAATATATGAGAAATTCCATACATCGTTTTTCGTGTTTTTCAATATACCTCGATTTTTTAGTCGCTATTGTTCTTTTGTTTATAGTAGACCATTCAGACATATACAACCAGTTATATTAGCCAATCATTAAATTCAAGATTGAAGTCCATATCCCTATTACATGAAACTAAAAATATTTATCAATGTGGTTTGCTAAATGTGTTGTGGTTTGGTTCAATGACAAGATATTTATATTTGTTAATAATATTAGATTACAATTAATATATACATTGACATTAATTTAAATACAAATATTGAATTACTAACATTATTAATATTTCATTATAAACATTGAGTTTAGAATTTTGTGCTTTCTTGTTGATTATTGTAATATGGGTCATATCACACATTTATTTTTATCACTATTTTCATGTGTGCAGTATGTATTTCTAATGAGGTTTATAGCATCACGTTTTTAAGATTCAGTTTTTTAAAAACAATAGAAACGGGGTGTTATATATATATATATATATATATATATGCCTAGATGTTTCTATCTCTTTCTGTATAAATTTTTATTTTGTCATTTTCCTTTCAAATGCAGGTATGGATAATAATGATGGGATCTATTATAATCAAGCGGTGGCGAATATTTCTAGACTCATCAGTCTTGTTTCTTACATTCGGGACAAGCTAGATAGAAAACATGGGTTCCATCCTACTTTTATTGATGAGCATCTTCGTGTGCTTGATGAAATGAAAATCAATGTGAAATACCTGTTGCATGTGCACATGAGGGAGGCTGGGAGAAAAACAAGAAGGGATTGGTTGGAAAGCGTTAAGTATCGTGATCATTATCCTGTTGATTTGAATTGGTGTTCCTTTTGTGGTCGGTCTGGTTGTGTTCTTGAAGAGGCTATT
>CM076579.1:1231509153-1231915227 GCA_034641835.2 Pinus albicaulis | reverse complement strand
GAATTCCTCCCCCCCTCTGACCCCCCCTGTTGTGCCCGGCGCAACGTATAGGGGTGGCGATCCCCCGTGTGCGACTAATCGTGGAAAGAATATAACACATATCAAACATTCTCCCGGTTGTTGTTTTCTTTCCGGAGGGGGCCACAAGAGATATTAGTCATTATTCCAACTCTACAACACCCATTGTTTCTCTATGGCAAGAGAAATTGTGAGTGCTCATAGACTTCAAAGTGTCCACCTTTACTAGCAACACCATTTTATCCTCAACCATATCTCTTGCAAAGTGATAGTGAACATCAATGTTATTTGTCTTTGAATAATAAGCATGGTTCTTAGCCAAGAAAATTGTACTTTCCCTATCACAGTCTATCCTTATAGCTCGTTGTACCAACCCCATACTTGAACATAATCTTTGCAACCAAATTGCTTCCTTGCTTGCATGAGTGGCTGCTATGTATTCTACCTCTGTAGTTGAAAGAGCCACTACAGAGTGTCTTTTACTCATCCAACTAACTTCACCTCTAAATAGTCTAAACACATACCCACTTGTAGATCTTCATTTTTCTAGATATCTAGCCTAGTCTGCATCAACAAATCCACGAATGTCCAAAACTTTGTCTGGTAGCACAAACCATAATCACTAGTGCCACGCAAATATATGAAAACCTGCTTCATTGTTGTCCAATGCTCCTTCCCTGTTTTTGACATAAACCTGCTCAATACGCCTCACTGCATGTGCAATGTTTGGTTTAGTACATACCATTGCATACATCAGGCTACCACTGCACTTTCTTATGGAACACAGGACATATCCTCCTCTTCTTCTTGTGCCTTGGGACATTATTCAACATATAGCTTTACACCTACAGGAATAGGAACCTTCACCCATTTACTATCATGCATATTGAACCTCTGCAATATTGTTTTGACATACTTCCTTTGGTTTAACCAGAGCTTCCTCTTTGCCTAATCTCTCTTAATTTCCATGCCTAAAATATAGTTAGCAGCACCAAGATCCTTCATGTCGAATTTGGAGAACAATTTGGTCTTCAAATCTTGGATAATTTATTCATAATTTCCAATCAGCAACATATCATACATATACAAGACCAAATAAATAAAACGGTCACCAATTAATTTAAAATAAACACAGTGATCCTCTTTTATTCTAGTGAAGCCAAGTCCCCGTATATAGGTATCAAATTTCTGATACCACATCTTTGGTCACTGTTTTAACACATACAAAGACCTTTTTAACCTGCATATAAGTTTTTTCTTACCCTTCACCATAAATCCTTTAGTTTGCTTCACGTAGATCTCCTCTTCCATATCCTCGTGAAGAAATGTTGTCTTCACATCCATTTGTTCTACCTCCAAATCAAATGCTACAACAACAGATAAAAGAAATCTAATAGAAGTAACCTTGGCAAGAGGAGAAAAAATATCACCAAAATTAATTCCCAACACCTGGGAATAACCTTTTTCTACCAACTGACCTTTGTATTTCTCCACCTTGCATTCTACATTCATCTTCTTCTTAAACACCCATTCTCTCTCGATGGGCTTCCTTCCAGCTGACAAATCCACTAGATCCCATGCCTCATTTTTGTGCAAGGATGCCATTTCATTAACCATGGCCTCCTTCCAGAGTTTTCCATCATCTGAATCCACTGCCTCCCTGATAATTCTGGGATCATCATCAATGATATTTAAAGAAAAATTTGAACAAAAAGTAGATGGAGTATACCTTTCTAGTTGTCTTCTTTCCCGAATTGATCTTCTCACAACTGGAGTTTGTGGCTCTTCCTCTTCTAAATCTTCTTCTGTTGTAGAGTATGATTCATCCTCCTTTAGCTCAAAATCTATCTTCTTATGTTCCTTCGATAGGAATTCATGTGTAACAACATCTTTCACCTCTCTAAAAACCACATCTCAACTGTACACTACCTTCCTTGTTTCTGGATTCCAAAGCTTGTAACCTTTTAAACCATCCTTATGCCCAATAAAGATTCACTTTTTAGATTTATTATCCAACTTGGTCCTTTTATCCTTTGGAACATGTACATATGCATCACATCAAAATACCCTCAGATGTGAAAGAGATGGTTTCTTACCAATCCATGCCTCACATGGAGTCTTATCCTCCAATGCTGATGAAGGTGATCTGTTAACCAGGTAACATACAGTCTCCACTACCCCTTCCTAGAATTCCTGTCTTAACCCGGTATCATTGAGTATGCTTCTTGAATTTTCCATCAACGTTTTGTTCATTCTTTCTGTAACTCTCTTTTGCTGAGGTGTGTATGGAGTAGTCCTATCTCATACTATACCACACTTCTTACAAAAATATTCAGATTCCTTCTTACAGAACTCTCGACCATTATATGTCATTAGAACCTTTATTTTCTTCTCTGTTTGGTTTTCCACCAGAGCCTTAAATTATTTAAATCTGTCAAAGACTTCAGATTTCTTCCTCAAGAAATATATCCATGTATTCATTGAGAATTCATCTATGAATGAAACATAGTACACAGACTTACCTAGTGACAAAATTGACACAAGTCCAAACACATCACCATGCACAAGCTCTAATATCTTGTTCACCCTCTTAGCACTAGAAGGAAAAATCGTCCTATTCTACTTCCCATATACACAATGTTCACAGAAATTGAAATCCATAGAGCAATTAGACGTACCTTCTACCATACCATTTCCATGAAGTATCACAAGGCCCTTCTCTCCAATATGTCCAAGCCTTTGATGCCATAACATATTCTTTTGTCCAGAGACTGCTAGGCTTTCCGATCCACTTTCAGGAACCACAAAACTGTTTCACCCATCAATAATAGTGCTACCTTGAAGCTTGTACATATTTCCAATCCAAAATCCTTACATTAATACCAATGCTCCCCAAACCATCTTGCAGGTATCTTTCTCGAACATAATTTTTACACCTGCATCATCCATCTTGCTTCTATAAATCAGATTTCTCGCCAATGTAGGAATATGCATAACTCCGAGAAGTGTTATAATCCTTCCACCTTGTAAGCTTGAATTTTCCACATCTGACGATTCTAGCCTTACTATCATCCCCTAAGAAGACATCACCACCGTCATACTTCTCATACTTGTAGAACCACTCCTAATGGGGAGTGAAGTGAAAAGATGCACCTGAGTCAATCAACCATGCCTCATGATCTACATGTATATTTGAAGAAGAAGCCAAATACACATCCCCACCTTCATTTGAGGTGGGTTTTTCCTTTGTATAAGGAACATCATCAGATGCCTTTCCTTTCCTAGGAGCTTTAGATTTGCAGTCATTTTTGTAGTGCCCTTCCTTTCTACATTTTCAGCACACCTTTACAAAATTACCTGGAGATTTAGATTTCCCTCTAGATTTAGATCTCCCACATGAAAAAATATTATTTTTTAAGTTCTGGGACCTTCCTCATAAAAATAAGGCATCTCCATTCTAGCCCTCCATATTTCTTCGTCTCATTTCAATCGACAGCAAGACTGAGACAATTTCATCAAAATTCAAGGTAGTTTTATTGCTACCTATTGCAATAACTAGTCTATCCCATGAATCTGGTAGAGAACACAACAAAATGATGCACTTATATTCATCTAATATTTTAATATCAACAAATGAAAATTGACTTACTATTGATCAGTGGTTGTCATTGATGTCAACCCAAGCAGCACTAGGGGCTACCCCGATCTTGCATAGGAATTTTGATGATCCGAATTTATGCAGGAATGCAACAGAATACATATATAACCATAAATACAAAGATGTAGTAGAAATAACACTTCATTTCATTAATATCAAAGAATTGAAATTTGCTTACAGACAGAATGGAAATAAACTAGCTAGGGCGTTGGTAGCTTATCTCTAAGAAGAGATGTCGCAGATACATGCCTCTAAACTGAGTTACAATGAGGCTCAAGGGCCTATTTATTATTCAGAAACAATGGAAAACCCTAAACGTCCAAAAACCTAACCCTAGGAGATGAAGTGCCAAAACTATGGGCCTCGTTTGGGTAAATTGGTGTTTCAACTTCCCGGGGACGTAACTTCGGCATACTATCTCCGTTTGACGCACATGATACATTATTAGAAATATCTATCCGAGGACTACAACTGTTGCCATGAATATTGATTTTGGAAAAGAATCATATTTTCTAGACGAACGATGCCCAAAAAATGTCGTTTAGGGCCTTACAACGGCTCCGGAAGTTTAGGACCCGAAAAACTGTTAAAAATAGTAAGTTGTGCCGAAATTGAAAAACTGAAAGAGACAATGGTGGGGCCCCAAGTGGAATAGGTAGGTGGCCACCAATATCCACCTATATCATTTTACCTACAAAATTACTATATTATGAGTCAAGGATATTTTTTATGGTTTCTACTTGTCGATATGTTTCCGTTTATATATGGCACACCACGTAATTCTTCACGGTTTGAGAGATATTCATGTTTGAAGTTAGTAACCCCAATTAGTGGGATAAAACCCCATGGGTTTGTGGCATGACACTAATCATTGGTTGTGGTCATTGAATAGTCAATAATTAATAATTTTTAAGCTCCTAAAACCCCTCCCACACCCACTTGTTGAAGACCCTCTCAATCTAAGAATTTATATAAATTGTGATCCTCATATCCTCCTCATGGAGGGATTTTGCTACTTGAAACATGTCATCGTGGCATTGTCGCTATAATTTTTTTTCTATTAACCATTAGAAGCTAAAACTTTTATGAGGAAAAGAAGAAATCCCAAGGAATCTCGTGTAAAAATTTTAGATCATTTTTCGCAATATTTTCATAGATATGATCTGTGGAAGTTCGGGTTTTTGCAAGCTCCTGAACTTCATCTTAAAGAGGTGACCTTGGGAACATAGTCAGAAATATCTCTTTGAGTATCGAATTGGAATTATGTTAAAAGTGGCGAATAGTGCACGGACTGTAGTATTCTATGTATCAATTTCAAATCCGAATGAGGAAACAGTGACACCTGACACACCGTACAAGTTTCATAATTAGGTCATTGTGAGAGATTGGGCATAAATTTTCCTTGAAGAATCCAAATTGGGTCAGGCCCATGGTATTGAAAATAAGACTCAGAGGAGTACTACAGAACCGTAAATCACATATTGGTGATCTGAAATAACAGAGATACACCAGATTCAATATCGAGTTCCTAGAAGGTAAGAAAAAGCTAGATTATGTGCTGTCAAGGGTTGCAAAGGACCAGAATTTCTAGGGCAGCAAAGAAAAGAAAGGTGAAGCAGAGGTAAGCTCAAAGTAAGTATATTCTGTATATGCATGTTCATCTCTTAATTGCATTAGCTACTTTGTATTCTAATTTTTCTTTTCTGTTTAGCACTGACATATGCTCAGCATGATGAGGTAAGTTTTGCTATTATCATGTCATGGGTATTTCCTTGAAGAATTTTTGTAGGTATTATATACTCATCAAGATAAGACTCAATGCATGATCTAATGTTATGAAGAGTGAGAAAGAGTAGCATGACAAGAGCATCAATCAAGGTGCAGAACAACAGCAAGAAGTTCACCACATGAAGTCTTCATGTGGGCAGCACTACATATAGTCATTGTAAAGGTATCATTGTATTGAGTCATTGTAAAAGCATCATTGTAAAATTTGTACAAGTGTTTATCTGCCAAGAATTGAAGAGGCAGTGTCGGGAGGTCAAGGATCATCATTAGGTATTTGTTTCATAGTTGGGGTTATGGTCTAGTGTGTGTTCTTCTTCTACATCATTCTATATCATTGTAAAGTGGACCATTTTCCGTGGTACGGAAGTCCATTCTTATTTTATTCTTCTATAGGGTGGTAGGGTGATGATAGGCTGGTGCATGAAGTCACCAATAGGTTCAAGCCTGTGAAAATTTCAGGGTGGTAGGGTGGTGCTAGGGTGAGTTGTACCTCATTGGGTGTTGGGGCATCTGTTTAATTGACTATTGAAGAATCTAGGGCGTTGGAGCGTCCATCTAGTGGGAGTCGGAGAAGAATTATTTTATAGATTCTAGGAAGTTGGAGCTTTATTTTTAATTGGAGTTGAATATTAAATAATTATTAGAAAATCATTCAGGTGGTTTTTGTCCCGGAGGGGGTTTCCACCTTAAAAACTATGTGCATTTGTGTTCCTTTTGTTTACTGCTATCATTGTACACACACTGATAATAATTGAAGATTAACTAATGCTCTAAAAGATTAATAATAATACTAATTGTAAGGAATACTGATTCACCAGCCCTCTCAGTATTTCCAACAATTGGTATCAGAGCTTGGTTCCTTCAATAACAATTTAACAACTGGAACGAGGTCATGGAGCATACCAAGAATGGTGTACCTCTATTCAATGAAAATAATTATGCACTCTGGAAAGGAAGAATGGAGGTTTATATCTTGGTGCAAGGTTATGAAATATGGGACACTATTCAAAATGGCTTTACACCAACCGCGGATGAAAAAGGTAAGAAGAATTTGGTAAACGATGCAAAAGTAAAGAATAACATTATCCGTGGACTTATTGAATCTACTTATCATAAGGTGTTGGGTTGTAAAACTGCCAAAAATGTATGGGAAAAGATTGAGAATATATATGCAGGTGAATCAAATGTCAAAGAAGCAAAGCTTCAAATCTACAGAGAAAAAATTGAGCAACTCAGAATGAAAGAAGATGACAACATTGCTACATACTTCTAACACGTTGATGAAATAACCAACACTCTGGAAGGATTGGGAGAGCCTGTTGACGAGAAGAATGTTATACGAAAGATTCTTAGAAGGCTACGAGGGAGATTCAACCCAAATGTATTGGTATTAGAATACAATGTAAATTTGGACAAAATCAACAAAGAGGAAATACATGGAGTTCTCATAGCATATGAAATGAGACTTGATGAAGAAGAGGGTAATTCGCATCTAGAAACTGCATTTGTTGCATCTAATAAAACCAATAAGGACAAACAACCTTCAAATGAAAATACCTGCACTTGCAAGTGTGAAGAAAAGGAAGATGGTGAAGAAGGTATTTCAGATGAAGAATATGCTTACTTTACAAGAAAACTAAAAATTGGTAAGGAAAAATTCAAAGGTAAACTTCCATTGACATGTTTCGGCTATGGTGAGGTTGGGCAGTTCGTAGAAAAATGTCCGAACAGAAGTGATGGCAACTCAAAAGGGAAAAAAGGATTTAATAAATTCAACAAGCAAGGAAAAAAGAAAGGATTCAAAAGTAACTTTCTCTCTAAAGAAGATATCTGATCATCTGATGAAGACAATGACAGTGAAGAAGAAGCCAATGAGAGATTATTGTTTATAGCCAAGCACAATAAGCAAGAGGTATCAAACAATGAAGAAGAAGGGTTGACCATAGAGTAATTTTCTAAGGAGGAAAGGGTTATAAAAAATCTCAAGTCTGAGAAGATCCGTTCCAATACTCTTGAAGAACAAGTTCAAGGTATCAAAATTGAAGTTGAAGAATACAAATTTATTGAAGAGTCACTTAAAAAGAAGTTGAAAGAAAGCAACCAAGAAAGGGAAGAATTAGAAGCCAGAGTAGTCTTGCTGCGTAAGGAAGTGAAGAAGGGAAAATCTGTCCAAAAATCTGCCAACAGCTCAAGGGCATTGGAAGAACTCATCAAAAATCGACGATGTTATAATGACAGAACTGGCCTCAGTTACAAAGAAGAAGAAGCAGGACCTTCTACAAAAAAATAAAATGAACCTATGAGATCTGGCATGCATGTAGACTTCATTGGACAAGATTCACAAGGACAACCTTGGAAGATAGTTCCTCGATGAATATTTCCATCCAGGTACCAACATATTTTTCATGGCTATTTTTATTCATGTGGAAAATTTTGTCATAAAGCTATAGAATGTCGCACGTACCCTAGGAACCAATACAATTCTAGGAGATCTTTCAAATATGAACCTCTTAGGGCTTAATGAAACATCAATAAATTTGAACATTTAAGAAATAATATGGAATGTTACAAATGTTGAAACTTTGGACATATAGCTAGAGACTGCATACTTGAAAATCCTCCAGAAGAATCTTCGAAGTCACAAAATGAACAAACATGGAAGAAGAAGAAGAATGATAATTGTGCTCTCACTCTCAAGGCTCAAAACAACAAATATGTGTGGTATGTTGATAACGGTTGATCAACACATATGACTGGAGATAGAAAGAAATTTGTATCTATGAAAGAGAAGAAGGATGGAACTGTATCCTTTGGAAATGATAGATCTTCAAATGTTATAGGATCAGGTATTGTCACTCTCATAAGTAAAGATGTTCTAGCCAAGAATGTTCTATTGGTTGAAAACATGAATCACAATCTGCTCAGTGTTGGACAATTGTGTGATAAAGGACACAAAATGCTATTCAACTCAAGAAAATGTGAAATCAGGAAAGGTAGGTATGGTAAAATTGTGGCTATAACAAGTCAAGCTCCGAACGACATATATGTTCTATATGAAGCAACTAAAGTATATCTACTATCTAAAGAAGATGAAAGCTGGTTATGGAATAAACGAATGGGTCACATAAAATTTGACAATCTTGTCAAGATAAGAAAAAAGGAAGCAGTACGAGAAATTATGAAAATCTCAAAACCTTCCAACACACTATGTGAGGCCTGTCGACATGGCAAGCAGACAAAAGTCAAATTTAAAACAAAAGAACACTTTACATCACATCCATTGGAATTCATACATATTGATATATGTGGTCCCGTGGGAACAGAAGGCCTAGATTGAGAATTATATTTCATGTTAATGATAGATGAATATACCAGGATGAAAACCATCAGTTTCCTAAAGAAAAAATCTGAAGCATTTGAGTGCTTTAAGATATACAAGGAGTAGGTCGAAAATGAAATTGATTTGAAAATAAAGTGTTTAAAAACAGATAATGGTAGAGAATTCACTTCCAAATTATTTTAGTAATACTGTGATGAAAATGGAATAAAAAGAAAAATTTCAATAACACGAACACCTTAGAAAAATGGAGTTGCTGAAAGAAAGAACAGAACCGTACAGGAAATGGGTAGAACAATGTTGAAGGACTGAAAATTGGATGAAGAATTATGGGTTCAAGCAATTGATACGTCAGTATTCATTATCAACTGAACTCTTCTCAGAAATAATTGCAACAATACCTGATATGAATTATGGAAAGGAAAACTGGATAATGTAAAATATTTCAGAATCTTCGGAAGCAAATGTTATATCAAAAGAGAAGATCAAAAGTTGGTAAGTTTGAATCACATGTTGATGAAGGTATCTTTGTTGATTACTCACGCAAAATATAGGCCTATAAATACTATAGTCTAAGACGGAAATAGAAGGTGGAGAGCATAAATGTTATATTTGATGAAGATGGTGTTCTAACGAATAGTGATGAGGATCTAGAATATTTGAAACTTGAGACAGAGGCTGAAAAAGACACACAGAAAATTCTAGAACAAGAAGTAACTATGAACTAGGAATAAGTAAATAAGGATCATCAATATATACCAGAACAACAACAAGAAGCTCCTCCAAAGGGAACAAAATAATGGATTCAAAAGAACCATCCATAAAATCAAATCATTAGTGACATAAATGAAGGTCGACAACTTCGTTTATCACAACAAGCTCACATTGCTTTTCTAGAAACCTTTGAGCCTAGTAGTTTTGAGGAAGCCAGCCAGAATGAACATTGGGTAGCAGATATGAATGAAGAATTGAATCAAATCGAGAAGAATAACACCTAGGAATTAGTTCCATGACCAAAAGATAAAAATGTCATTGGGACTAAATGGGTGTTCAGGAGAAAATTGAATGAATATGGACAGGTTACCAGAAACAAAGCAAGATTGGTTTGCAAAGGATATGCACAAGTGGAAGGAATTGATTTCGATGAAACATTTGCACCAGTTTCTAGAATGGAAGCCCTCTAAATGTTTCTCGCCTATGCATGTTCAAGAAAAATCAAAGTCTACCAAATGGATGTTAATTCAACATTTCTGAACGAAAAATTAGAAGAAGAAGTTTACATCGAACAACCTGAAGGTTTTCTACTATCAGAAAAAGTAGACTATGTTTGCAGGTTAAAGAAGGCTCTATATGGTCTCAAGTAGGCTCCCAGAGAATGGTATGCTCGTCTTGATGGATATCTATGTCAACAAGGGTTCAAGAAAGGTAATCCTGATAGCAATATTTATGTACAAATAGATAAAGATAATTTAACAATCGTTGAGGTATATGTGGATGATATAATATTTGGTAGCAATGATGATCGATTAAGTAAGAACTTTGCTAAAAGGATACAAAGTGAGTTTGAGATGTCTTTATTTGGTGAGCTGACATACTTCTTAGGGCTTCAAATATCTCAGCAAGAGAGAGGAATATTTATATGTCAAGACAAGTACATTAAGGAAATGCTCAAGAAATTCAAAATGGAAGATTGCAAACCTGTCCTTACTTTGATGGTAACAGGTTGCAAATTGAGCATAAATGACTCATCTAAGGATGTGGATCAGAGGTTGTACAAATCTATGATTGGTAGTCTTCTATCTGTAACAACCTCTTGGCGAGATGTTATGCAAGAAATTGGACAAGTAGCAAGATTCCAAGCAGCACCAAAAGAATCACATATTATTGCCGTCAAAAGAATTCTTCGATATCTAAAGGGCACAATAGAATATGGCTTGTGGTATCCCAAGGGTAACAATCTCATTATTCAAGCCTTTACAGATGTAGATTGGGTAGGAAGAATTGGTGATCGTAAGAGTACTAGCGGAGAAAAATTCTATCTAGGTGGTTGTCTCATATCATGGTTGAGAGAAAAGCAAACCTCAATCTCGTTATCTACAACAAGTCCTTTGGATGAAATAAACTTTGCAAGATATTAAAGTACAATTCAGTGAGGTTATTCCCATATTATGTGATAACACCAGTGCCATCAATCTCTCCAAAAATCCTGCCATGCATTCAAAAACAAAACACATTCTGATCAAATATCATTTTGTTAGAGAACAAGTTGCTGAAAAGAATATCAAACTTGAATATGTTGGTACAAAAGAACAAATTGCTGATATCTTCACTAAACCTTTACCTCATGAAGCATTTTAATATCTTCGCCAGAAGCTTGGGATTCTCCCAAGTTCTCATTAGATTTTTCTTATTCAGAATATAAAGGGGGAGTGCAAGTGTGTACAGGTCCATAGGATGGTTGTGTGCTAGGGGGAGTTACCCTGTGCCATTGATGTCAAGGGGGGAGAGAATGTTGTAGGAAGAGGTGTCATGATCATAGGGGGAGTACCTGTGTTTTCATCAATGCCAGAGGGGGAGATTGTTGATCAGTGGTTGTCATTAATGTTAACCCAAGTAGCACCAGGGGCTACCCCAATCTTGCATGGGAATTTTGACCTACCATATTACTATATTCCAAGTCAATGATATTTTTATGGTTTATAATTGTCGATATGTTTTTTTTGATATATGGCACACCACATAATTCTTCATGGTCTGAGAGATATTCATGTTTGAAGTTAGTAACCCCAGTTAGTGGGCTAAAACCCCATGGGGTTGTGGCATGACACTAATCATTGGTTGTGGTCATTTAATAGTCAATAATTAATTAATTTTAAGCTCCTAAAATCACTCCCACGTTCACTTGTTGAAGAAACTCTCAACCTAAGTAGTTATATAAATTATGATCCTCATATCCTCCTCATGAAGGGATTTCACTACTTGAAACAAGTCATTGTGGAATTTTTGCTATAACCTTCTTTCTACGAAGGTTCGGAAGCTAAAATTTTTATGAGGCAAAGCCAAAATCCTGAGGACACTCATGTAAAAATTTTAGATCATGGTACGCAATATTTTCGGAGATATGATCTGTGGAAGTTAGGGTTTTTGTAGGCTCCTGAACTTCATCTCAAAGAGCTGACCTTGGGAAAATCTGTTGGAACACCTAATCCTACATGGGTAGGTGTGGAATGCGAAAAGTCACAATGGAGTCCAAGTGACCTTGGAATATGAAACCAAGAGTCACACCATTGTACTATAAATGTACATCTTTGTATAATGGAAAATAAGAGAGCCTCAAGCTTATCTTTCATTGTGTGTTGTTTCTCTTGTGTGTGCATTCTTCTTCCTCATACACCATGTGTGTGCTTCAACATGGTGTTTAACATGGTATCAGAGTGGGCGATTGCTGGCCCTGCTCCAAATTGAGTGAGCCATTTGTGTTTATGGCCTGTGCATATCTGCAAAAATTCTTGACATTTTTTTAGCACTCAGAGTTTCTGCAACAGAAAGTGGTTTTGGAGAAGGAGCAGCATTCAGAAATTGGCAGCATTCAGGCATTGGCTTTGAAGAAAGGCAGCACTGCCCATATGAAGGTTTTCATTCTAAATTTTCTTTGCAATTTCTGCCCATTAAATTCTGCATTTTGGAGAGCTGTTGGAAAATTTGTTTAAAGTTGATTTCTGAAGAAGAAATTTCTGGATTTTTTTAATGGAAAATATTTCTGAATACTGTTAAATTCTGCAATGGAGTAGATCGCTGTATATTTGAAAAAAAAAATCTGTTGTTTTGAAGACTAAAATTCTGTAGCTGCCCTCATTTCTGCATTTTCTACTGCTGGAAAAATTATTCTCCTGCTACTTCTAAGTCTACAAGTTCTGCTGAGTATTTAGAAAAAAAATCCGCTGCTATTTTAAAGGCTCTTACTCCTCTGCTGTTTAAAAATTAAAAAATTAAAAAATAAAAAAAAAAAACAAAAAAATTCTGCACTCTTCCACGGAGACCCTTCGGCCTGCTCCTACCCAACAGTTTGCTCCTCCTCACAAAAGCGCTCTTCCCATCGCTCCCTTCACCCTTTGCTCTCGGATTTACCACTCACAACTCCCTACAGCCGACCCCTTACATCTCTCGGCCTCCTCACACCCCTCTTCCCCTCGACAACCCCCTCCCGTCGACTTACACCTCCACCCCTACCCCACGACATTACCTGCCTCCCCTATGCCCTCACACTCGAGTCGCTCCCTACGCACGTCCTCCCACCCCAGTACACTTCCCTTCGCCTACACTGCTGCAACCTCACACGCGTCCGCTCCCAACTCAACCTACGACTACTCCCACGCGGGCTACTCCCTCGAGCTCTTACCAGGTAACCTCCCTCACGCTCCGGACCGCTCTACAGCCCTGCCCTTCGCTCACTATCCCGCCTACGCGGCCTCCTCACCATGCCCTGCTCGCTTCTCCTACCTGCTATATGCCACGGCTCCTCCCTCCTACGCCTCCTCGCCCCTTCCTTTACCTCACAGGTCCACGGCCGTTTCATTATCTGGGCTTTTATTTTTTAAAATTTTTAAAAATTTATACCACCTCCCCACATTAATAAACCTCCCCCACCATATAGTTACCCCCCCTCCCCAAATAAATTTGGATTTTCTATAGTTTTAATAACTCCCCTACCCCCAATAAATCTCCCCCCATTCCATTCGACTCACTTTTTAATAAAAAAAATAAAATAAAAAAAAAATCCCTCTCATAATTAATACCGCCCTCCTCTTTTTAAATAAATTTCCCTCCCCTTCCACTAAATTAATTCCATTTATAACTAATTCAAATTTTAATTTCATTTAAATTCACTCCTTTTTAAAATCCCTTCCTCCATTATTAAATTCCCTTCCATTTCTATTATAATCCCTTTCCCATTTTTTAATTAATCTCAAAAAAAAAAAAAAAAATCATTTTTTAATTAATTTTTAATTAAAAAAAAAAAAAAAACAGCAGAGAGAGAGGAAGAAGAGAAAATATGAACAGCATAAATGAAGGAAATGGAATATGAAGAATATGGACTGAATATATAGAGAAAATTGCAGATTTGACATTTTATGATTTGTGGCATATATAAGAGGGTGATTTTCTGAAGAATTTTACATGAGAAGACAAGTTTGCCATCATTGAAAACAGTTATTTGAAGAAAAAATTCAGTTGCACATATTTTGCAGAGATAATGTATTGTGTTGACATTGTATTGTGAGTGCAATTTGCATCTTATTCATAGCTGCAATCAGTATTTGAGTTATTAAAAAATTGTTGATTGCCCTCCATCATTTGAGGAGCAGATTTTGTACTTTGAGAATTCCATAGTTGGAAATTCTTTTGAGTCATTTGTATTTCTTGTTGCATCACATTGTAAACGGGTGCATTTTTGGTTGAAGCCGACACCCTTTCATTTTTTGAGTCTAAATTGTTGAAAATGGCTAAAATCAATGAGGCTTTAGAGTTGTTGAATAACCTCATTCATTCAAATGTTGATGACATGATAAAAATGAGTAAGAATGCTCTTTGTAACATTCAAAGTTGTTTACAAGATGTACAAGAAAAGATTGAGTTTTTGCAGTTGGAATCTCAGCTTCAGCGAGATGAACTTCAGCAAAAGAGTCACCATTCTGAACCTGTTTTTGTTCAGAACATTGTGAAAGAGTCCCATCAGCAGCAAGTCAGTAAAGTTGAAGTTGATTCCCATTCAGTTCCTTGTACAAGAGCAGATTTACATGCAGATGCAGCAGTTCAACCTGCACTTCTCAAGCCCATCATCAGACCTTGGGAAGAGCTTGTCCACAACAAGCACAGAACTGGTCTTGGATATGACAAGGATGTGTCCTTTCATATTCCAGACTACACAAAGCCCATCAAATTTCAGAGTGCCGGATTCATGTATGACAGTTCACCTGCAGCTGTTCCAGATCCTGCTCCACAACAACAACAACAGATTGAGAAATGCCAACACTGTGATCGAGTTGGCCATATGAAAGATCATTGTTTTGATCTTCATCCATGCAAGCACTGTGGTCGACACACCCATTCTTCAGACAGATGCTTCAGACACAAGCCTCCTGCAAGAACCAAGATTCATCTTGGATGGATCGCTTCTTGGCAATGGGCATCAGCAGCCAAGAAGATGTTTAAGTCGCATGTTAGAACTTGTTCACGGATATTGAGCAAACTTGCAGTTGAGTTTTCGCCATCATCTCACCTTGTCCCTGACAGGGGGGAAAATGGTGGTCATGTACAAGCTTCGACGACAGATCAAGCGAGCCTGAGCCACAATCTCTCATTCCATGTTCAGAGTTGTAGCCAGCAATTCAAGCAAGCCTAAGCCACAATTCGTCATTCCGGATTCAGAGATGTAGCCAGAGACACGGATGCCCATGAGCATACATTTAGTTGGTGGATAACCTTAAACCATCATCTTTGGTTGGTGGACAACTTAAAACCACCACAGGTAGTAGACCTCCCTTCTTTTAGGTCGAAGGTCTCCCTTTCATATATGAGGAACACTTCCTCTAGCAGAAGCCTTCAGCTTAGCAGCCTTCAGCTTCTTGCCAGCTTTGGTTGAGTTCCAGGAAATGCTTCAAAGCATTCTAGAGTTGTTGGTAATCCTAAAACCATCACAGGTAGTAGACCTCCCTTCTTTTAGGTTGAAGGTCTCCCTTTTTTATGAGGGACAATTCCTCTAGCAGAAGCCTTCAGCTTCTTGCCAGTTTTGGAAGAGTTCCGGGAATTGCAACAAGTTTTGCGTTCCAGTGTTGGTGGTCATCCTTAAACCATCTCTTTTTCCCAACATTTCAGAGAGTTGATTCAGCCCAAGTGCTACCATGTATACTTTGTAGATTTGTATTACAACTCTTTTCTTGGACTCACACATACCCCTTCAGATTAAGGGGGGATGTTGGAACACCTAATCCTACATGGGTAGGTGTGGAATGCGAAAAGTCACAATGGAGTCCAAGTGACCTTGGAATATGAAACCAAGAGTCACACCATTTTACTATAAATGTACATCTTTGTATAATGGAAAATAAGAAAGCCTCACGCTTATATTTCATTGTGTGTTGAGTCTCTTGTGTGTGTGTTTATCTTCCTCATACACCATGTGTGTGCTTAACATGGTGTTTAACAAAATCATCATAACTCTCTCTCTGAGTATCAGATTGGAATTATGTAAAAAGTGGTGGATATTGCATGTACTGTAGTTTTTGTGTATTAATTTCAGAGCTGAATAAGTAGTGACACGTGGCACGATGTACAAGTTCACTCTAATGAACCAACCCATAATTAGGTCATTGTGAGAGATTGGGCATAAATTTTCCTTGAAGAATCCAAATTGGGTCAGACCTATGGCATTGGAAATAAGACTCAGAGGACTACTACAGGACTAAAAATCAAATATTGGTGATCTGAAATAACAGAGATACACCAGATTCAATATCAAGCTCCTAGAAGGTAAGAAAAAGCTAGATCATGTGTTGTCAAGGGTTGCAAAGGACCATACTTTCTAGGGCAGCAGAGCAAAGAAAGGTGCAGCAGAGGTAAGCTCCAGGTAATTATATTCTGTATATGCATGTTCATCTCTTAATTGCATTAGGTACTTTGTATTCTAATTTGTTTTTTTTTGTTTAGCACTGACATATGCTTTACAAGATGAGGTAAGTTTTGCTATTATCATGTGATGGGTATTTCCTTGAAGAATTTTTGCAGATATTATATATTCATCAAGATAAGACTCAATGCATGATCTAATGTTATGAAGAGTAAGAAAGGGTAGCATTACAAGAGTAGCAATTAAGGTGCAGAACATCAGCAAGAAGTTCACCACATGAAGTCTTCACGTGGGCAACACTGAATACAACCATTGTGAAGGTATCATTGTACTCAGTCATTGTAAAATCATCATTGTAAAATTTGTACAAGTGTCTATCTACCAAGAATTGAAGAGGTAGTGTCGGGAGGTCTAGGATCATCATTAGGTATTTGTGTCATACTTGGGATTATGGTCTATTGTGTGTTCTTCTTCTACATCACTCTATATCATTCTAAAGTGGACCATTTTCCCTGGTACGGGAGTCCATTCTTCTTTCATTCTTTTATAGGGTGGTACGGTGTTGCTAGGTTGGTGCATGAAGTCACCAACAGGTTCAAGCCTATGAAAATTCAGGGTGGTAGGGTGGTGTTAGGGTGAGATGTAGTCATTGGGTGTTGGGGCATCTCTTCAGTTGACTACTGAAGAATCTTGGGTGTTGGACCGTCCATCCAATGAGAGATGGAGAAGAATGATTTTCTAGATTCTAGGAAGTTGGAGCTTTCTTTTCAATTGGAGTTGAATATTAAAGAATTATTAGAAAATAATTCAGGTGGTTTTTGTCCCGGAGGGGTTTTCCACCTTAAAAACTGCGTGCATTTGTGTTCCTTTTGTTTACTGCTATCATTTTACAAACACAGATAATAATTGAATATTAACTAACACTCTGAAAGATTAATAATAATACTAATTATAAGGAATACTGATTCACCCCCCCTCTCAGTATTTCCAACACACAACAATATTGAAGGCGTTCAAATGCTTTGTCATCGAGTCTCCATCCTTCATCCTCAGGTTATACAACTTTTTCTGCAGGGACAATTTATTTGCAAGAGACTTAGATTGGTACAAAGTCCCTAGATTTTCCCCCAAAGTCTTCACCATAGCTTCCCCAAATTCATTCAAAAATACTGAATCTGAGACACCCAACCGTATTGTGCTCTTTGCCTTCTGATCCAACTTCTTCCAGTTTTCATCTAACATTTTCGTTGGTTTAGTACCCGGATCTACCATGATCCAGTGATCTTTATCCACCAACAAATCCTCCATCTAGAGCTTCCAAAACTCAAAATTCTGACCATTAAATTTCTCAATATCTATATTTCCACTGCTCTCCATCTTCTTTCACCGCAAGAATCGATCCCACAGATCTCCCACTGAACAGGGTCTACCACAGGTTTGAGCAAGAAATCCCTCAGAAGCAAAGGAGTCCTCTTGAAGCCGAAACAACTTTGATACCAAATGTAGCTTTTAACCCTATACATAAATTATCTGCAAATGAATCTTAAAAACATAAAATAAACAATAGCGAGAGAATTAAACATAAAACATATATACACAGAGATTTTCCCCTAGATCCCACATCGACACTACTGGCTTGATTTTTCATTATGTTCCTTTTAGTGTTACAACACATATATATACATGCCGAAGCATTCATAAACCCTAATCCATTAACCCTGGATTAGAACATAACCGTAGTTCCCTTGATCGGATATAAAAAATACGAGGGGCTGAAAACCATCATGCTCCAAAACCATGTGCAAACCCATGCACAAAACCATGGGCGGGTCCGCCCACCAAAAAATAGGGTCCAATTTTTTTTTCTCGGCGCACTGCCCTAGACCCCACGCAGTGGGCTACCTGCCCCCTGCGAACCCAAAGACAGGGGGGTTTGACGCCTGCCCAGTGACCCCCCTACTGCGCCCAGCGCAACGTATAGGGGAGTATGTCACCCCCATGCATGTGACTAATCGTGGATATAATATAACACATACCCAACAACTAAAAGAATATCTCTACGCCATATTTTCTTCTCTCTTTGCCTGATTGTGATCCTCATTTAGGAAACCATGCCCGACTCTTCTAGATCTCTGGATTATTTTAGACTCATCTACCAAAATTGGTGTATTGCTACTCTGGACTCGAATGGAATTTCTTGGGGATTGGTGGCCTTATGGAAGCCTTATTGGGCGAAATTTCAGGCATACAATTTTTTTGTGGGCGTACTTCTCTCTGGCCATTTCAAGGGCTCGAGAGAGAGGATTCACATTTGGAATTTGTATTCCCCTTATAAAGATCGTCAGATTTTATAGGACCACATCAGATCTTCTAACATCCTAAACATTGGATGACTGATTATTATAGGTGAGTATAATGCAACTTTGTCTCTAGGCAAATATTGGTGTTCTTCGAGACAAAGGGATCCTCTCTCTAAGCATCTTGTTTCTCTGTTTTTTGACAATCATTTGGTTTATGTATGTCCTTCGCCCCTTGTGCCCACCTGAAATAATGGCCGTTGTGGGGCAGATTATGTGGGGAAGACATTGGACTATTTTATAGTGCATCAAGGCCTCTTTGAAATTATGGGAAATATCAGGTTGTTAGTGGTGAAATCATTTGTATCAGATCATTGCCCTATCATTTTACAGTGGAGGAAATAAAAGGAGAAAATGGGTATCCCGTTTAAGTTTAGCAAGATTTGGTTTGAGGATGAAGAGTTCAATAATTTGGTGACTAAGGTCTGGAGGTCATTTGAATGTTTACGGGGACTATCGGCCATGAAAACTATTTCTGAGATAATGGATGCCCTCAAGAGCAGGGTTATAATATGGGAACAGGGTAAGAAGAATCGACTATATTTTAAGCTAAACAATATTTCGGATGAAATACCTGATTTGAGTCGCTATCTCTTGGAGACATGCCCCTGTCGGCAATCCCGAAATCGGTTGAAATTTCATGAGAAATAGAGAAAACAAATCCTATTAATTCAAGGGAACACTTGGAGATTGAAGAGTAGGGCTACCTAGATTCAACTATTTTTTTTCACAAATTTTCAAACCAACGTAGGAATACTATTGCGATTTGGTGCATTAGGGGAGAGGATGAATCTTACAAATACTCTGATTTGGATATTTGACTGGAAGTGGTAAAGTTCTTTAGTGGTCTATTCAAGGACATTGATGCGGTCAATTCAGATGATTAGTTGTGGTTTGTTGAGGAATACCTTGTTATGTTCAACCAGGAGGAAAATGACTCCATCTATTGCCTTTTAACTTTGGAGGATGTACACTTTGTTCTAAATTTTTTTGCTAAGGACAAATGTTCAGGTCTTGATGGTTGGATGGTAGAATTGTTTCTACATTTCTTACCTTATAGGTGGGACTCTTCGTGATATGGTTGAGGAATCCAGGACTATAAGATTCATTTCAGGATCCTTAAAATCAACTTTCCTCGATTTGATTCTCAAGGTGGGTGAACCTGACACTTTCATGGACTTTAGGCCTATTTCTTTGTGTAACATTTTATATAAGCTTATCTCAAAGATTATTGTTGAATGGATGAAAGGCCCCATCTCTGCTCATATCTCCTTGGAGAAATTTAGGTTTTAAAAGGGCAGATTTATCCATGATGTTATTACCATAGCACAAGAATGCATACACTTTGTACATACGAAGAAAAAGGAGGCCAGTGTGCTGAAAATTGATTTGAAGAGAGCCTATGATTGTGTGGACTGGAGGTTTCTCTGGCTCATCCTCATTCATATTGGTTTGGATCATAGAAATATGGAGTGAATCATGGCGCGTGTCTCTGACGTTTGGCTTGCGGTCCTCATTAATGGTTTACCCACATATTTTTTCGTGCATGCAGAGCTTTGCGAAAGGGTTGTTCTTTATCTCCCCTGCTATTCATTTCGGTCATGTATGGTTTCAGTAGAAATATCTTCTTTGCTTGAGACTTGGATCTTTTTCAGAGGTCGTGGTTGGCACCTCTAGTATGCATATATAACCTGTTCTTTGTAGATGATATCCTCCTTTTGGGGAAATTTATCAGGCTCAATGGTAGGTTCAACATTACATATTCCATAGGTTTGGAGAGGCTTCAAGCCTCCTCCTAAATGGCCACAAATCTTGTCTCTTTTATTATTATTGTGATATGACTAAGATCAATTACATTAGGGACCTATTTGGCGTGAAGGTGAAAATACTTCACGCTGGTTTTTCATATCTAAGCTTTAGACTAGATCCTACCTATTATACGAGGGTTGATTGGGATTGGCTTATCTCAAAATTTGACAAAAAAATTCAGGCATGGTCCTACAAATACCTCTCACTTGGTAGATGATATACCTTGATTTTATATGTTCTCCAACAACTACCGACTTATTGGATGCATCTATTTTCTATTTCTGCTCACATTTGTTCCATGATCCAATTTAGAATTACTCATTTTCTGTGGTTAGGTTCAGGGTCCAATAATAAGTACCATCTGGTGGCCTGGGAATCACTATCAAAACTGAAACAATATGATGGGTGGGGTATTCTAGATACCCGTGTCTGTGGATGTTCCTTGCTTCTGAAGTCATTATGGAGGGCATTATTTGGTCATGGTTTATGGGGTCGTCTTATCTTTGATGAATACATGAAGAACTTACACTTCCCTTACTGTCTTATATAGTCGGATATTGGTAGCAAAAAGGGTTCCTATATATGGGCGAGTTTTCAAAAGGTCAATTCGTGGTTATTTCAAAGAGTAAAATGGTTATTTGGAAGATGTAATTTTAAATTAATTGGAAGTGATGGGATTGTAGGTTTATCAGAGTATTCCATATTATTTGGTAATACCATCGAAGCCATACATTGTAGAGGTATCTTGTTTTCGGATCATGCTATCGGAGGGTGGAATGAGAACATTCCGTGCTGGAAGGATGCTTCTTAAATTGGTCCATAGGTGCACGAGGTAGAGGAATGAAATTCCTATGTCTGAAAACTTAAAGAGGTTGGACTGTGTAGGAACGAGACAGGTGACATGATTATCTGGGATGGGACTACTTGAAGGGGCTTTGTGATTGTTGTTGAAAACTACATATACATGTTCAATTCCATACAAGGCACATTTGCGTCCTGTTTTGCACCTACATGGAGGATACATGCACCCCTAAAAATTATATCATTTGTTTGGATGACATGGAAGAAAAAAATACTCACTAGTGACAACCTTTGCAAAAGGGGATTCCTGGGTCTAGGCATATGTCGATTGTGTGGTAAGACTGTTGAAAATGTTTCTCATTTATTTCTCACTTGCTCATTTACAATGCATGAATGGAAATTAATCTTTCATCACTTTCATATCCCGACTAGAGTTTTTTTCTCTATCGAATTCCGCTTAAAGTGGGCAGTGGAAGGAAGAGGAATTCAATTGTTCATTCCCCTGTTTGTGCTTTAGGAAACCTAGAAGACTAGGAATCAAGTCAATTTTATGGGTGGAACTCTGAATATTTTTAGGACCTTCTTTAAGATCCATGGATGGCTTAATTATATGACTCTCCATCCACATCAGGATAAGGATATTTCTATAAGATACATTAGACCTGTGATCAACATGTCAGGATTCTTTGATGGAGCAAAAAATGATGGAAGATGTGGTTGTGGAGAAACACTTTACATTGACAGGGATAAAAAATACCAATTATGATGGTCAAGTGGTCTGGGAACAAATACAAAGGCTTAACGGATGGCCCTCTGGGGACTTTTATGGTTTTCAGATAAAAAATGGATGGACCACATCCATGTATATGGAGACTCTCAAACCATCATACAGGGAATTTCTAGTGATACATCATTTTATCCTCCTCTATTAAGGAACTGGTGCAAACATATAGTTGAACTCATTCAAACTTTTCACACATTTCACATCCAACACATATTTAGAGAGTCTAATATGGAGGCTGACTCCCTATCTAAGAAAGGATTGCACATATATTTATCTCATGTCTACCAAGGGGCCATTCTGGAGAATGGCGGAGTGGTTTTTCCATAACTGGCTTTTATCTTTTTGCATCTTTTCTTTAGGTTCTTGTTAGAAATTTTTACATATATGTTTATGGTAAATGACTTGATGTTAGGCTCATGTTTTTGAAAAAATCACATAGATTTTGTATATGGAATGTTAATTATAATAGTAATATCCTGATCACTATGATAGAAATAGATATGTACGGGAGCTTCTATTTCTTCATGATGTGTTTTTATGATATGCTTGATGTGCTATGAGTCATAGACATATACATAAATACTTGGGGAATGTGTGGACAAATGTAAATTGATTTTTTTACTTTAATGAAATTTAGTTCTTTTTCTTCTAAAAAAATGTATCATTTTGCGTTACTGTTTAAGGAGTATGTATGTTCTAATTTTAAGTTTATAATTTATAAATTAGTTAATTTGGGGTTTAGTTAGATTATTGTTTTAAATTTTATGGGAGGATTAAGAATGAGAGCTACTTATGGAGATAAATATTATATTATAAAAAGTTTAACCTCCATTAATTCTCACATAATTTTGAAAATACCATTTCACAGATCGATAAATTATTCTTTCATCCAACATGAAAATCAGTTCTAATTTAAACTCAACTTATAAAAAAAATTATAACTAGTTTTAATGTGAGAAAATTACGCAGGCACCGAAAGTAATGTCAGATGCAATGAAGCACATATTTTTAATCAATTGGACAATTGAAATTCAATTGTTACGTAATACTCTCGATATTAACAAGAACATTGATTTTTAAGGGATGGTTTAACTATTTTATGTTTTGTTCTTTGTTATTAACAAGTGGTAATACAATTTTTAAGAGATTGTGTTTTTATTATTATTTAAAATATTATTTTTAATTTATAAATAAATTTAAATTTTTAAAAATTTCTACAGAATAAAATTATATGAAATACACTATTCAAAATCACGATTTCAATAATTTTTTATCTGAGTAAAAACCATACCAAACACCAAAATTAAAAAAATTAAAACACAAACATTTTTAACTAGAATATTTACTAGTCTGATCTTTTTCTCACTATTTTCAAGGTGAGTTTTCCGTTAATATTTTTTTCCGTTACTATTTCCAAGGGTAAGTTTAAAAATAGGGCTTACTCAAATGATGTAATAGGTAAATATATTCTCCACTTATGTTTCAAGATTATTTATGTGTGGAGGGAGGTTTTTTCCATAGTTGTAAAAAATTCTTATAAATTAGGTAATGTTTATTTTTGTTGCGTAGAGATGCTATCTCATAAATTTTATGAGAACATCCCCTTTTACTACCAAAAATGCCATGAGTATGATAATATTTACATAATTTTTTCTCTTCTCACTGCAAGCACCAACCGTGATATTGTTCCCTCAGATGTGGATGGCTTCACAAAATATGGACGCAAGTGAAAGGGTTCCAAAACCCCTCCCCCACAACTGACTCACAAAGGGAGGCAATCACCAACTAGTAAACATTTCTACGCCCTCTCCTCCTTGGAAAATCAAGACCCTCTTCGACCTCGCCATTCCCAGAAGTTGAAATGTTTGATTCTTATATGCATATGATCACCTCTACTAAGTCAAACCCTTCTTCCTCCATGTGCTTGAACCCCTGCCACCTCCCCCTCTCCCCCCTCTTCCCCCACATTAGTTTATCATGGAAAGTGGCCATGGCCACTCCATGTTGTGTAGAAAATACTTTATTTGGACATAAATTGTTGTAGGTCAATTTGGGCACCATTCCCAATGACCTGGTTAACTAGACATCATCTCCAAGACCAATGATCAAGGGTCTATCATTCCCTATCATTTCAGTTGCTACATGCCCTAAGACAAGAAACAAGACAAATCAAGCAATGCTTTCATCAAGCAAAGATTTCCATGGTTTGAAGCTTATTATATAACATATTAGAGCTCACCAATAGAGGCTCTAAAAGGCCTAAGTGCATTGCATATGCAGGTAGCCCCACGCAAGCCTACTCTACAAAGAACTTCTCGACATTCACAGGTGCGTTGGTCACATTGGGAGCGAAATTCTCATTGTTCTGGAATCTCCACTTGGCCAGTGCCTTCTAGAAGAGTTCACATGTGTCAAGCTTCAGATCCAAGTGTCCATTTGACATCTACATGACTTGAAACATGTCTTGCCTATTTTTGGAAAGTTCTTGATTGCAAAACAACCTACAATTCATCTATAAATTGAGCACAAATCTAAGTGCTTGAAGTGGAAGAATTTGAGTAGAGAAATGCTGGAGAATTTTCAATTGAGAGCTAGATTTATGAAGCTACTGCTGGAGAGATTTATACTGTGATGAGGCTTGGGAACGTTGCTAGAAGGTCACTTCAAATCAGTCACTAGGTTGTAACCTCTCATTCTATCATCAATAAAGAGTACTGCTTATTTTTCCCTATATGCATCTGTATTGAATTTGATTTTCCATATTGCAAGAACTTGGTTGATGTATATGGTTTATGCTTTACTGATTTAGCTAACTAGCTTGAATAGATATCTATATTATTGTATCTTATGTTGTTTCATTGTTCTTTCTTGCAGGAAGCATTTAGCTCACAAACTGCTTGAATTTGAAGCTGCAGTGGAAGCAACAGAAGGAGCCATTTGGAAGCGGCTGAACACGTAAGCCTCCAATCCTCTCTGTGTATCTATTCTGAGTTAGGAGAAATAGTCATATAGTCTTTCACCTATTGTTCTAGACTAACACCTATCTAGGGAAGCGTGATTTATCCGTAATTCACAATTATGGCCCAACAAATTGGCGACTTCGCTGAGAAGAATTTCTCTTAGTACTAGGTGTTTAAGCCTCTGATTTGCTTTTTTTATCCACCCAGTAGTTGTTACACATAAATATTAAACTTTTTCAGAGCTTAATTTGCAAAGACAGTGAGTTAAACAGTAGTATTTTTCTTTCTATACTGCGCCCAACGCACCCTTAGACAGGACACAGTGCTTTGCAGAGCATTGTCTCCCTTCCTAGCCTGCGTTGCAGAGCACTATCTCCCCTTGGAGATTGCGTTGACTCCTGAAAGTACCCAGATTCCCTTGAATTTTACTTTGCAATTTGCTTCAGTTTTATTTGCTGCTGTGTTCTGAAAATTTTGATGCTCAATTGACCAGTGACTCTATATAATTCTTCTCCTTTGACTGAAAATTTGTACAATGTTGTTTGAAAAAAAAAATTTCTTTATCATTGACAAGTTGATTTCAAAGTATTTTTTATGGTTGCATTAAGAATCATTTTCTTTCGAAATAGGAAATTGTCATAAAATCTTCATTTCCTTGATTGGAGAATTTTTTGTTGAAATCCTTGTTTTTCCTTCAAAAGAGAACTTGTTGTTTGCATTCTTCGTTTCTTGAAAGTAAAAAGCATTTAGATTGTTGATTTAGTGCACCTAGTTTCTTTTCTGCATTCATAACATTAAAGAAATTGAAAAGAAAAACTTGCATTTGCGTGTAGAATAATGTGTGTTTTGCAAAAGGAACATTAGGAAATTTGCATTTAGTTTGTGATTCATTGATTTGTTTGATCACAAATTATTTGCTCTCTTCCCTTAGTAGCTAGGTTCTTCATTGAAAAAGTTGAAAGTGAAAGTTTGTTTATCATTCTTAGCTTATCGCGGTGAACCTTTGAAAGGCAAATTTTTAAGCAAGATCAACATAAAATTAATTTAAATTTACTTAACAACGCATTAGAACCATAACAATAACATTTAGAAGGTCTAGGCTAGAGACGTGTTCCGACGTCGTAAAACATAGTAGTTGTCGTTAACTTGTCTGCAATACATTCCGAGTGTGATACCTCACTCCACATATGCAAGTATATCGTAGATTGTACACGTACTTTCAGGTATATCAGGCGGTGTTACAGTACGATAAGTATAAAGGGGTGCTCTCACTATGCGGTTTTACATCAGACAACGCTAATACGGACTTGGACCTCCACGTACGTTCATGTATATTTGGGAGGATAAATTTTAGGTGCTATCCATCCATAGTGAACTGAGTCGTCCGCCTTGACATTGTGATACATCGAACATAGCATTCAGGGAGATTACCCTCCCGTACTTCTTGGTTCGCCAGGAGATATTCTGCAGTTCACATCTTCTTGGTAAACCCTTTTGCCTAGCATTACCCTCTTTTTGTTTATTTTTTTTTGGTTAAAATAAATCAATAATCGTGGAAGAAAAAATTCCTATCCCCCGTCGTTCATGTAGATAGCTTTAAAACCACCTTTACCACTGGAAGTTACTTCTGGTAGACGAAGGCGATCATGATCTGCCGAATCAAGTACAATTCATACCTCTGGTGAAACATCATATTTTAACCCAGAGTTAGCTCAAATTGTTTCCACACATCCCGGTTCGTCTACTGTTGTCAAAATAGAGTCTTCACAGCTACCCGTGGTCACGATCCATTCAATCGCTGAGACCATACCTCTTGGAGCCGACGTTGTTCAATCACAAATTGATCCAGATCCTGTCTCTTCTTTGTTAGAACATCTGAATCCTGAAGTCGAACAACTCGAAGTTGTTCCTACCTTGGTCATCCCACAAAGTTCTCTAGCTATTGAAACTCCTACATCACACAGTCAACCTTCTGAAATATATTTTGGGCCTAACAGTGAAGTTCTTCCTCCTGGTTTAATTGCGATTGAAGAAATCCCACAAGACGATACACCTTTAACTCCAACCCATTTTGGGGGGGACCTTTACCTGTACCAGTATTTTCCTCAATCGTTTCCATCTGCTTTTGTTGATCCTATTGCCATTCAATCTCCCATCGATTTTCGAGGGTATACATTTGGTCAAACAACCATGTTTGAACCAACATCTTTGGTTGGGTTTGCTGTTCCAATAATGTCATCTCCTACCCTTGCTACTCCGTCGATGTTCACAACCTCACCAGAGTCATATTTTCATGGTGGCCCTTCGGTCCCAACAGGTTACAAATCATTATCTGGCACTTTCTCTGGTGCATCTTCACATTTATGGTCTTTGCTAATGTCATCATCTGGTGTTTTAACTGGTAGTCCTATAGTCAGTACTGAACGACTTGATTCATTACATACATCATCAGGGAAATATCAAGTCAGTCCTTTTGGGTCAATTCCTTTAAGTACCATATCAACTGGACTCCCAGAATTCGGGGAACAATATTTTCCATCTTATTATCCTCCTTATGTTGGGGGGAAACCCTTTGGTCACCCAATATGATAGTGCTTAGTCACTTTTTGGTCAAACTAATGTTGACATGAATGTTTGTCAATGGCAGCCCACTCTGCCTATCCAACCACAAACGATTGTACACTTGTATCAACCGGTTCAACCTGTTACACCCACTTCATTACCACTTGTTAATACATCTATACCCCTGTTACGGAATCAAAATATCGTACATCAACCCTATTAGGAAAGTTCTTCAACTCAATATCATCAAATGTCGGGTCCACAGACTCAAAATCCTTTGGTTAATTTACAAGAACCTGTATCAGGAATCATTTATTCACAAGTTGGTGTACCATTTTATGGGATGTCACAAACGCAACCTGGTTATACATATCAACCGAATCCAGCTTATACTAATTTGGGTTATAATATTGGTGGATAGATCCATTGGAAGCCACAGGCGCAAATGCCTCAAACTTCATTTCAACAAGTATCATATCCAGGTTTTGGTCAACAAAATTCTCAAGCGTTTTCCATGCAGAACAACCCCTATCTGGGTTATCAGCAGCATATTCCGTATGTTGGTGCTCAAAGACTTGTTGCCCAAGCAATTCCATCTTACCCTAGCTATGATCAACCTGACCTTAATCGACAGTTGCCTTTTGTTGCAACCTTGGAATAACCAGATTTAAATCGGTTAACCAATGATCCTATAAATTATGCTCCTTGGTGGCCAGTGATACCTCATAAATTACCCTCCGATATTCCTAAATTCAATGGGAACCCTGGAGAAGATCCATCGACTCATGTCATGACTTATCATTTATGATGCTCATCAAATTCCCTGAATGATGATTCTGTTCGACTACGTCTTTTCCAGCGTATGCTTACAGTTCTGGCTGCTAAATGGTACATTGAATTACCTAGATCTTCTTTTGACAATTTCACTACCTTAGCTACTATATTTTTGACCCATTTCCAATTACCGATCAGATACGAAATTGGAACAGAACTCTTGAAAAACTTCAAAAAGACTAATGCTACTCAAATTTCTGATCATATTCATGAGTGGCGTCGCCATCGACGAATGGTTAAGACATTTGTTCCAGATCAGCTCCTTGCTGAATGGTTCATTAAGTCCCTGTTACCATCTATAACTGAGGATGTGGCTAAAGGTGGCGTCGTCACAGAAGAGCAAGATATCATTTGTGCCCAATATTTAGACTTGATTTACACTTAGTTTGGCACGCTCTATGAAAAAATTCCTAATGCACCGCAATCTAATTTCAATGTTCCTCCTTAAATAAAGGATTCTCATGCCAGAGACGGCTTGATAGGCACTGCAAACACACACCACGCTACTACATCTGATCCTGCTCCTACTTCTGAAATTAATGCCGTGTCATTTGACAAAGGCAAAAGTGACAAGCAACCAGGAAGTAAGAAAAAGGGGAAATCAAAGAAAAAGAAAACTTCTAACCCACAGAAAAGATCATCTGATCAACCATCACAACCAAGGAAACCTTGTTATCCATGCATAATCTATAACGAGGAACATTTTGTTAGGGATTGTCCTTACCGTGCTGAAGTCTCAAAAATCATCAAGACCCATTTCTAAATCTAGACACTAATTTGGTTGCTACAGATCCATCTCCTAGTTCCCAAGTGTTAATGTTATCCACCACAAAATCCACCACAAAACCTTCACAAGATATTTTGGTGTCGACGCAGAATAAATACTTTGGTAGTCCAGCCACTGATCAAACTACTACCTCGACAACAAATCCATCTACTGAATCAGTACCACCTACTGTTATTCCTGAATTGACAATTAAGCCACCAAAGGGAGTAATTCATAAATCGACATATAATCCTTGAGCAAGAGCTGCACAAAATTATAATATAGTTGAAGATTTGGCTCAATCACCTTCAGCTATGTCTGCTCTTGAGGTATTACAAAATTTTCCTTCCCATAAGTAGGCTTTATTGTCGGCCATTGGTGGAATTGATCCAACTGATTTTAATCTTATCGTCTTTAATCATATGCGCTATGTACCGCAGCTACCAGCAAAATTGGCATTCTCCATACAAGTAAATGTTCTCAATCACCTTGTTCATCGCACTATTATTGATGAGGGAGCATCTACGTGAATTATGTCTCTAAACTGTTGGAAGTCACTTGGCTTGCCGCGATTATCACAATCATCAACGATGTTGAAGGATTTTGATGGAAGAACATATAAACCTTGTGGTATTATCAATAGCCTGCATGTTGAATTAGGGGGCAAAACAGTGAATATTGATGTCGAGGTTGTTGACAGACCCCTTGAATATAATATTTTACTTGGAAGACCATGGGTATATGCAATGACTGCCATTGTTTCTACATACTTGAGAATGATTTCCTTTCCACATAAAGGTACAATCACAGTCATTAATCAATTATCCTTTTTTGCCTCCGCTTCGCAGGTAACTAGAATCATTCTATTTGTTCACTTACCCCAACTAGAAATTCAGAACATTAGTGTAAGAATATTAAAGGATTCCACTCTTATGGGAACCTTTGCATTATTGCCTCCTGCGACGTCGGCAGAAATTGCAAGTATAGAGACCTGCTACATGATATCTTCCACTCTATCTGGCTTAAGGAAGAGTACGGGTGATTCTGGTATTTCTATGTTGGATGATGTTTTACCGCCCAACCCTATTGAGATGGCACAGCAATCAATCTATTTGGCTTGGACAGCAAATCTGAAATCAACGTCGCTGAGTGTTTGGGTTGATCGTTCCTTAGATTTTGGTACTCCATATGATCCATTTTCATTAAAATTTTTGACAGATGAAAATATTTTGGAAGCTATGATGTTAGAAGGAGAACCATGGGAAGATTATCATCATCATTCCCATCTTCCAGATTATGAAGAAAACAATCTCAGTGAACTATATCACCCATCCATCAAAACTTTCTTTTCGAATTCTTTTCCAATTAATGCAATCGATTCGTAGCGAAACTTATCAAATACTGAAGATACCATTTCTATCTATATTTCTAGAAAATATTCATGTCGGTGTATCTTGTTCTCCATCATAACTTAATTCATATCGCTCTCTTTTTTGTGAATTTCGTGATGTATTCGCTTGCTCTTACGAGGAAATGCCAGGCATAGATACTAGTATAGTTGAACACACTATTAATATGTATCCTGATGTCAAACCGGTGTGCCAACAGCTTGTGTGCTGGTTTCATTTACCCTGTTCCGCTAACTGAGTGGGTTTCCAATATCATTCCTGTTATGAAAAAACAAGGAACCATTAGAGTGTGCATCAATCATCGAGATGTTAATCATGCTTGTCCAAAAGAAAACTATCCTACTCCCTTTATCGACCAGATTATTGATGATTGTACTAGATGCGAAATATTCTCGTTCATGGATGGATTTTCCAGCTACAATCAAATCAATATCCGCCCAGATGACCAACATAAGACAACATTCATCTGTCCCTGGGGCACATTCGCATATAGGAAACTTCCATTTGGTTTAAATAACGCTGGGGAAAATTTTCAGAGAGAAATGGATTATTCTTTCAATGACATCGAGCACATTTTTCAACCATATCTAGTTGATTTACCAGCACATTCACGAAATCAAACTGATCACCCGATGCATTTGACAGCCATTTTATTATGCTGTCGACACTACAAGATACACCTAAATCCACATAAATGTGTGTTTTGTGTTGGTTCTGATCGATTGCTCGGATTCATAGTCTCAAAAGAAGGAATTCGAACAGACCCACTAAAGGTTCAGGCCATTCTTGATTTTCCTGCACCGTCAAACTTACTTCAGATACAGAAACTTCAAGGAAAGGCTAACTTCCTGAGAAGGTTCATTCCAAACTACGCCGAAATGGCTAAAGGATCTACTCGATTATTGAAAAAGGGAGTTCCCTTCCATTGGGACCAAGTTGCGCAAGCTTCTTTTGATGCTGTTAAGGACACTCTTGTCCGAGCGTCATTAATGTATCCTCCAAATTATCAAAATTATTATTTCTTATATATCGCCGCGACTGAAATGACCATCGCTATGGTTTTGGTCCAAGTAGAAGATGGAATTGAACATCCGATCTATTATTTGAGTTGTAATATCAATGATACAGAAGTTAAGTACTCGTATGTGGAAAAGCTTGCCTTGGCAGCTGTTCAAGCTGTCCAAAGATTTCGCCATTATATCCTGCTCCGAAAAACAACAATAGTTTCGGATTGCAACCCCATGACTTATATCTTATCACGTCAATTGCTGGGGGGGAAATATTCAAAATGGATTGTCATTTTGCATGAATTTGATTTGGAATTCATCAAATCCAAGTCAAAGAAGTCTTTAGTTTTGGTTGAGCTTCTTTGTGAACTTCCCTCTAATAGTACTCCTACTACGTCGGAACCATCTATTCTAGACGAGTCTCTGTTTCTAATTGGATCATCTGATCCTTGGTATGGGGATTTCATCATTTATCTCCAAACCCAAACTTTTCAACCTAATACATCTCTCTCTGAACAACGATGTATTCGATACCAAGCCAAAGATTATCTGACCGTTGGCGATACACTTTATCGTCGTGGTGTCGATACCATTTTAAGGAGGTGCCTCACTCATGAGGAGGCCGAAAAAGTGTTAAATTATTGTCATGCTGGGGCTTGTGGTGGACACTTATCTGGATATGCTACTCTGCAGAAGATACTCTACACTGGTTACTTTTGGCCTACTATTTTTTGAGATTGCATCCTCACAGTCAGAAGTTGTCATGCATGCTAGACTATTGATCGTAAAATCTGCAAACCGCCAGCGCCAATGCATCCTGTTGTCTCTGCTGGACCATTTACAAAATGGGGTATTGACTTCATGACCTGTAACCATCCTTCGTCCAGGGTGCATGCTTATATTATTGTCGCAGTCGACTATTTTACCAAATGGGCCGAAGCGATGCCTACATTTAATAACACAGGACAAACAGTTGCATTGTTTTTCTTCAACCACATTATTGCATGGTTTGGGGTCCCACAGGCTATAGTTACGGATCATGGGAAGCATTTTCACAACCATATGATGTTTGAATTGACTACCATGTTAGGATTGTCACATGATAATTCTACTCCTTATTATCCACAATCAAATGGACAAGTTGAGGCTATTAACAAAATTCTTAAACGAATTATAGGAGTCCGTAAAAGGAACTGGCACTTGATACTGTACTCCGCCTTGTGGGCGTATCGAACCTCGGTGAGAAACGCAACCAGATTTACTCCTTTTCAATTGGTTTATGGTCTGGAAACTATCTTACCAATCCAATGCGAAATATTATCGTTAAAACTTGCGATAGACTTGTTACCTGACACCTCAGAAGAAAAAGCGCATCTCCTTAACCTCATCCATCTTGATGAAATGCGTCGTGAAGCCAAATTGGGCAAAAAAAACACTGTTACCGATGAAATAGGTAACCTGACCTCAAAACGAGAACTCTAGCCCAAAAAGACTCAAAAAACATGAAAAAACACCCCCAAAACAAAAAAAAGTGTATTCTAGAATGCACTTGGTTTTTTTTGAAGGTCAAATATCAGCATTTTATAAAATTATGCTAAAAACAAAATTGTTTCTTGAAAAAGGGATTGAAAAAACACCCTCAAAATAGAACGAGTTGATGTTGGAATAACAAAAAAAAAAATTGTGTCATATTTTTGACATTTTTAAAAATAGAAATAACATTTTTAATTTTTAAAATTCAAACATTAAAAAAAACCTAAAATTTAAGAAAAAAAATAAATTTAAAAAATAAAAACATTTTAAAGCTTAAAATTTAAGAATATATAGGAATAAAGAAATAAAAATAAAAACAAAATAAAATTTTTAATTCAAACATTAAAAAACACCTAAAATTTAAGAAAAAAATAAAAAATAAAAAAAATTTAAAAATTTAAAAATTAAAATTTCAAAATATATAGAAATAAAAAAAATAAAAATAAAAACAAAATAAAAATATTAAATTAAAAAAAAAACAAGTTAAAAAAAAGAAATTTAAAAAAATAAAATATAGAAATTAAATTTAAAAAAGAAAAAGAAAATGTTTACTTAAAAAAATAAATTAAAAAAATAAAATAAATTTAAATTAAAACTTAAAAAAAAAATTAAAAAAAAAATTATTGAAATTAAAAGTAAAAAAATGAAAAATTAATTAAAAATAAAAAATGAAAAATAAAATACAATCATAATATTAAATTTAAAAAAATATATGTTAAAAAAACAAATAGATTTGAAAAAATAAATTAAATTTAAATTATAAAAAATAATATATATATATATATATATATATATATATATATATATATATATATATGAACTTAAATTAAAAATATATATTAGATTTTATTAAATTAAAAAAAATTGTTAATATTAAAATAACAAATTAAATTAAAAAAAAAATATTAAATTTTAATAAATAAATGAATAAACAAATAAATTTTGAAATAAAAAATAAATTTTAAATATAAAGAAAAAAAAAACATTGTTAAAATAAAAAGTTAAAATACTTTAAAAATCAATTAAAATTGAAAAATTGAAAAAAAAAATTAAAAATAAAATATTAAAAATAAAATAAAATAAAAAACAAATTAATTTGAAAATATTAAGTTTAATTTAAAAAAAAAACTAATTTTAAATACACAATTTTAATTGAAATAAAAAATATATAAAAATTTTATGTAATTAAAAAAATAATAATAATAAAATAAAAAATTTAAAAAAAGTATTAAATTCAAATAAATTAAAAAAAAAATACAAAATTTACTAAATTTTAAAAAAATTAAATGAAAAAACTAAACATAAAATTTAATAACAAAAAAAAATATGAAAAAAAAAATCAATTAAATTAAAAAAAAAAAAAAAAATACAAAATTTAATAAAAATTATTAACAAAATTTAGAAAAAAAAATTAAAAACAAAAAAATGAAAAAAATTAAAAAAAAAAAAAAATTTAAAACAAATTAAATTTCAAATATAAAAATTAAATTAAAAAAAAAATAATTTTAAATTTTTTGAATTAAAAAAAAAAAAAATCAAATTAAAAAAAAATATTAAAAAAAGAGAAAGAAAGAAAGAAAGAAAGATTTTTTTGATCGTGGTGGCGCCGCTAATCGGCCTCCCGCGGTGAGAGGCCGATTTCAGGAATTGCCCAACCGTGACCCGGAACTGACCGGGACCGCCGCCCGTCGGCGGTCGCGATTCCGGAATGGGCTTCCGCGCCGGAGGGCGATTTCGAATCAACCTCCGCCACGGAGGGAGATTGAAGCATGGGCTCTCCGCTGGCGGAGGGTGTTAGCCCCCCGGGGAATCGACCGCCGGCAGCAGAGGGCGATTCGACCCGTCCGCCCGCCCACGCTTCCGTCAATAATTCGGTGGAAGGCCGATTGGCGGCGCCACCACGATCAAAAAATTCTTTTTATTTTTTATTTTATTTTTAAATTTTAATAATTTATTATTATTATTTTTTTAAATTTGATTATTTTTTTAAATTTTTTTTTTTTTTTTTTTTAATTCAAAAAATTTAAATTTTTTTTTTTTTAAAATCAAATTTTTTATTTTAAATTTAATTTGTTTTAATTTTTTTTTGTTTTTGTTTTTTTTTTTGTTTTTTTTTTAATTTTGTTTTTAAATTTAATATTTTAGATTAATTATTTTTTAAAATTTAAAATTTATTTATTAAATTTTAATTTAATTTAGATTTTTTTCTTTAATCTTTTAGTTTAATTAGTTTTTCATTTTTAAAATTTATAAATTGTTTCATTTAAAAAAAAACAGTAAATTTCTGGATATTTGTTTTTTAATTATTTGCACGTGGTGTTTTTTGTTTTGTTTTGTTTTTTAATGATAGTTTTTTGTTTTTTTTATAATTTTCTTTTTCAATTTTAATTTTAATTTTAAATTTTTTTTTTTTTAAATTTGTTTTTTTGTTAATTTTAAAATTTGTATTTTTTTTCTTATTATTATTATTATTTTAATTTAAAATTTAAAATTTAATTCTTTCTTTTTTTTAATTATATGGTTTTTTTAATAACTTAGAAAAAAATGTTTTTGATGTTTTTTATTTTTATTTTTTGGTTAATTTTTGTTTTTTTCTTTTTTTTTAAATTATGTGTTTTTTTTCAAATTTTGTCATTTCTTTTGATATAATTTTCGAATATTTTTGTTTTTTTTGTTTTTTAATTTTTTATTTTTACGATTTAATTTTGTCTTTTTTTACATTTTTATTGGTTTTTTTTATTGTTTTTATATATATATTTTTTATCTAAGTTTTGTGTTTTATTACCAACATGAAAATCACCACTAAAAAAAAAAGAAGGTTGATGCTGCATCAATACGTTTCAAAATTAGCATGAAAATCACTAACATTTTAAAACAAATATTCATACTTCATAAATAAAAATATTAGAGTGTCAAAAATGTGCTAAAAAAAAAAAGGTGACTCTGCATCACCACTTTTCAAAATCGGGTGCTTTTTATGCTACCAAAAAAAAGTAGGTAACAGTGCGCTTACCTATTTCATCGGTAATAGTGTTCGAAGCGCATAAGAGACGTATAAAGGCGCAATACGACAAAAATGTCCAACCTCGCATCTACTCAGAGGGCGACTTGGTCCTTCTTTATGACCAAGAAGCTCGTAATAGGTACAGGGAAATTCGAACCATTATGGCATGGCCCCTATATTGTCAAAAGAGTTCTTGCTAAGGGTGCCTACAAGTTAGTTGATTACGATGGGATTCCATTGGCATAGCCTAGAAATGGGTTGTATTTGAAACATTACTATGCTTAATCATGAGCGTAGTAATTTCTTTTTGTATTATATTGTTTATATGATGTTGATTTGCATTCACTATCTTAATTTGTTTTTAGAGTTTTCTTGACGTTAGTAATTTGCTTTACATTTTATGGCAGATGTCTGAATCTTTGAAACCATTTGTTGGATATGCTGATGGTGCTAGTCGTAGTACGCAGAATCTATCCTCTACAGCATGGGCCATTTTCGCTCCGAACGGTGAGTTAGTGAGTTTTCAAGGGATTTGTATTGGTAGATCGACGAAAAATATCGCTTAGTATAGCGCGTTGATCGAACTTCTCTCTGATGCCATTTAATTTGGTATTAACCACATAATCATAAGGTTAGACTCACAATTTGTTGTATTACAACTTACTAGTGTTTATACTGTTAGAAATCCAACACTTCGATTGTTCCTAAGAGTTCGACTTTTGGAAAGACATTTTGATTTTTTTCAATATCAACACATTTCCAGAAAATTGAACACTTTGACTAATTCATTAGCTAATCAAGTTTTAGACAGACATTTGCGACATAGGTAAAGAAAATATTCACATCATTGAATAGGATTTCACATTAAACATAGGAAAAACTTTGAAAACATATAGATAGATAGTTATAGGTTTCTACAAAATTTGTGCCCAAGACACATTGGTCATCTGACCTAAAAATTTATGCAAAATGTCACAAGTAAACAAGTGGTGCTCATGGTAACATGCTATAGATCTAGCAATCCTACGTAGCAACCACATCCAATGATTAGGAACCCCAATTGTGTGTCGCTGTAGTCGCATGGGAAGCTCTTCGATCCGGAAATCCAGAATCCCAAAGGTCAACCCCTCTATGTGCTGTTGAAGCTCAGCCAGAGTCTCAGCCATATCAAGGTCCTAAAGGACAGCTCTCCCGACAGCCCTCTTTGTTGGCACATCTTCTTCGCGCTCTGGTTCCTCTACGGGTTGAACACGACCGATATCTGCATTACATCAAACATTTAGTTTAGTCTTGGAAAGAAATAAAAACACAAAAATATTGTATAAACCTTAGAAAAATCAAAGAACATGGTCAAATCATTCTTACCTATTGCACCCCACTGAGCGCCTTTTGGTAATACTAGATCTGGATCTCCTCGAAAGTTGATGCATGCTTATGTGTACTCATTGATGGCAACAATCTGTCGCCGGAACTAGGTGAAGAATGTAGTAGAGAACACAACGGTCGATTGTCCTGCATGCCGACCCATGAGTTCTACCCATATCTGCATTCGAGGATCTCTAGGACTAGATATATCCAATGTTACTTGTTGTGGCTGCATCAGAGGAATCCATTCCAAAGTGAACGAGATGAGGATTGAACCATAACTGAAATTTTTCTTCCTTCCTCCCTTTGCTTTATTTAGTTGTTCCTTTATCTGAGATAGAATAGCTTTAGACCAGTTGAATACTGTTGGCTCTAAGCACTCTAGCGCATACTGCATATACGATCTGTTTGCTACATGTAGTGTAACAGTGCTAGCAAGTTTAGTGATTGTGAAAAGGATGGTTCTCAGGAAAATCCCTGACATCCCAGATGTTTATTTTTCCATCTTTGCTAGGTTCTACCCCTGGATAGAAATACTGCATAACATAATCCCTCACTGTCTCTCCTCCAACAGTAGACCCTGTGAGAGAAATGGGCAAACCTCTCCTCGACAAACCTGTGAGAAAATACACATCCTCAACTGTTATGGGTAACACTTGATTTTTAATGTGAAATTCCTCTATCGTTGGATCCCATGCTCAAACTAAGAACTCCAAGAGTTCTATTTGTTGCCTCATTCCCGACAATTTGAAGTACTTAAGAAGTACACAATCTCTTAGGGCTCTTACAGTACCCGGATCATTCAAGGCAATCATATCTTGTTCTTCATGTTCTCTTTCCCTCCATGTAATCGTCATTATAATCCGATGGAAACTTGAAATATAACCATAAGATCCGTTAGATATCATTCATTGCAAAAACTAGGAAAATTTTGAGCACAACATGAAAACCAAAAACTTGAACTGTGCCCAACGCACTCCCTGGGTTGAGACAGTACATTGCACATGCAGGTACCCTTCACTTTACCTGCTATGCAACACAAATTTCAACATTCAGGGGTTCGTTGCCCTCATTTTGGGCAGAATTTACCATAGGGGCCTTAAAACCCTAAAAATTTGCAAGGAATGGAAATGAAATGAATACTAAAAGGAAGAGGAGGTTGATGCTACTAACCTAGATCAAAAGGCAACAAAATCCATCCACAGAAATGACCGTAATCAACGACTGAAGTTTGGGGGAAAAATCAGGTTCAAAGCTCCAAAATGCAAATGGTAACTATGGAATGGTAAAAATAAATAGTGAAACTACTTTATATAGTCATTTAATTGTTTGCAAGTTAAATTTATTTCTATGACTATAGTTTTGTTATGCTTTTATCATGAATTAGGTATTTTTAATCCATTGATGTTGTTCTGAATAGGAAATACAACTAATGAACAGATTAGTCGTATGACTTGACCACAAAGCATACTTTTTATCCTTATTTTTTGAGCTTTGTTAAAAACGAAAAAGGATTTGAAGCGCACTTTTATCTCTTTTTTGAGCTTCAATAACAGCGAAAAAGGAACCCCTAGATTCTTCTTTTAGCTCTTTTCAGACTCCGATAATGTGAAAATATTTCCAAGCACTTGTCTTTTCGAGCTCGTAAAAGGAAATGAATTGATATCTACTTAGTATAAGTTTAACTCTTTTCTGGACTAAGATAGATTATTTACGAAAAATGAATACCTTGGTTAAACATGACCAAAGAGGTTCTTTCATATATTATTTTACACTTTTTCGGATCTGAGAGACAAATTTACGAAAAAGTACTTTTGGAGTTCTCTTTCGTCCTCTTTTTCAGACTCTCTAAATATGAAAAAGGACCAGGCTATAACTGTTGTTAAGCTCATTAAAATATAAAATAGCGACAGACTTGTCGATCATGGCAAGAATCAAGTTTCATTCATCGCTAGACTCGTTAAATTATTAAATAGCGATACTGTATTCACTCGAAGGGTTGAATTATAGATCAAACAAATGTTATCCTCCTCAAGCTTGTTAAAAAATGAAGAGGTATTGGTCGAAAAATGACTGGGGAAAATTTGGGAAAAGTAAGAAAAAGTTTCTTTTTGGTAGCAAGTCGCTCTTGAGCATGACACTTCTTTCACTCCATGTCCATGACTGTTTGGGTTAGGTAATCATATTTATGGTTCATTCACACCTATGGTTCATCATACCTTCACTTCAGTTTTGGGTCAATGCTGCCAACTCATCACAGTGTCGCCGATATGTTGAAGAGAAGTCATCCAGTGATTAAAAACTCATCCTTCTGCAATACTCGTAAACCTTCATTTTCATGACCGTCATCCCTGAAAATTTCTATATCAAGTCATACCCTTGTCTCCGAAATCAGTAACTCCAATTTTGCAATAAGGTGACTTCCTGTCGATGACAAATCAATATCTAGGAAGTTCACTTAGAAACATCAGATTCCAGTACCATGAGGCTTGTTACAGCATCGACAATATCCTCACTTCTCGACCTTTGACCGAAAGATTTTTTTTGGCGTTCGACATCAAATCATCTATTCACACCTTACGAAATGTACTGCAGTACCTTGAGGGCCATTGACATTAATGGTGGTTCTCTCGTGTTTGTTAACAACTCACATTATTGGCTGGTAATCAAACTATCTCTTTCCATGTTCGACTACAAATCATATATTCGCATGGATAGACTTGTACCCGAATGATCGAGTGAATGAGATAAAAAGACCCCAGATCTAGTTTCAGCCATCCGGACTACGATTTCAGGATTTTTGTACACATCATCTGTACGGTGAACTTACATACAGATTGTCATCCAAACATGGGCCTATATCTGTAGGCATGTCTGCATCTGGGTAACATTCCAATGTAGACGACTTTCTGAATTATGTACATGTTATGAGATTGTTTATGTGTTGAAAATGGGAATGCCTACCCTCAGCAATTATGATCAAAGAGGATATATCATGATGTAATGTATTGTAAGATTGATGCAGGTGACCACTCTGCTTCATTTCCAGGCTTATCACAATGTAAAGCATCTCAATCAAATGTTCATATTATTTGGATCTCATGCTTTAGGGGGAGATTGTTATAGGTCAATTTGTGCACCATTCCTAATGACCTGGTTAACTGGACATATTCTCCAGGATCAATGATCAAGGGTCTATCATTCCCTATCATTTCAGTTTCTACATGCCCTAAGACAAGAAACAAGACAAATCAAGCAAGAATTTCATCAAGCAAACGTTTCCATGGTTTTAAGATTATTATATAACATATGAGAGCTCACCAACGCAGGCTCTAAGGGGCCTAAGTGCGTTGCATATGTAGGTAGCCCCATGCAAGGCTGCTCTGCAAAGCACTTCCCGACATTCACAGGTGTGTTGGTCACATTAGGAGCGAAAGTCTCATTGTTCCAGAATCTCCACTTGGCCAATGCCTTCTAGAAGAGTTCACATGTGTCAAGCTTTGGATCCAAGTGTCCATTTGACACCTACATGACTGGAAACATGTATTGCCTATTTTTGGAAAGTTATTGATTGCAAAACAACCTACAGTTACTCTATAAATTGAGCACAGATCTAAGTGCTTGAAGAGAAAGAATTTGAGTAGAGAAATGTTGGAGAATTTTCAATTGAGAGCTAGATTTGTGAAGCTATTGCTGGAGAGATTTATACTGTGATGAGGCTTGGGAACGTTGCTGGAAGGTCACTTCAAATCAGTCACTAGGTTGTAACCTCTCCTTTTATCATCAATAAAGAGTACTGCTTATTTTTCCCTATATGCATCTGTATTGACTTTGATTTTCCATATTGCAAGATCTTGGTTGATGTATATGGTTTATGCTTTACTGATTTAGCTAACTAGATTGAATAGATATCTATATTATTGCATCTTCTGCTGTTTTAGTGTTCTTTCTTGTAGGAAGAATTTAGCTCACAAACTGCTTGAATTTGAAGCTACAACGGAAGTGATAGAAGGAGCCATTTGGAAGCGACTGAACAAGTAAGCCTCCAATCCTCTCTGTGTATCTGTTCTGAGTTAGGAGAAATAGTCGTATAGTCTTTCACCTATTGTTCTAGACTAACACCTATCTAGGGATGTGTGATTTATCTGTAGTTCACAATTCTGGCCCAACATAAATGATCCCTCTAGTCCTATGGGAGGATCTAGGAATAAACGAGGACACTTACATGCAATATTTCCTAACTCATACTAGAAAATATGAAGGAGGATAGATTTCCTACCTCTCTTTGATGCGAATGCTTTCGGTGTCAACCTTTATTCTTTCACTTCCTTTATTCTTTCACTTCCAAGCTCATGATATCCTCTTCACTGGTGTAGATGAGTGCTTGTAAGGAAGAAAAAGTGGAGACAACAAACATATACAAATCATAATGATTTCTAATGTGAGATATGTAATAGATAAAGGAACATTACAATAAATGGATAATAACTGGCACATTTATGGAAACAAAGCACATATTTTATTATTGATAGATGACAAAAGGAGCATTACAACCACTAACACCTTGATGTTGGAAGCCTCCTTTAGTTTAGATTCCAAAGTCCATCCCTTGACCTTCAAACACCTCTTCTCCTTTGAAAATGGGTAGCATTTGGGAAAAATTCAGTACTAGGATGACAACCAACCAAGAGTGGATGGTAGGGATTTCATTTATAGGGAAGGAGAGGTAGTTGAGGATCCATGAAAAGGGGAAGGAGTTCCATATATCAAGGGATATATCTATGGAAGGAGGATCTAGGGCCAAGAATAGGAGGCCTCATTCCAATCATCAACTACTTGAAACAACGTAGTCGTTCTCGAGCCTTCTAGTGAGAGAAGATTCTCCTCCATTTTGGGCAAAACTGTCTGAAGAGGACCAGCACAAATTTTCCTAATAAAAGTCGCATTGGAAGCACTAGACATGTATAATGCCAAAGGTGAAAAATGCGAGACATCAGCTATGGGAAACATGATGGGTTTGAAAAATAATATTTTTGACAAGCTTTTTAGAATCTTTCCAAGGAAAGTATTCTTCCTTTTCTTAAGGGATTTTCTAAACATGTTTCATGGTGAACACATTGTTTGCAACAAATTTCATCACTCAATGACACTTGTGGTATCGATGACACAAAGTGTGACACTTCAGTTTACGATACTGGGAGTGTGACAAAATATTGTATAACAAATTCCCCTTAAAACATGAAGTCAAAAAGAGAAGTGATGGATGAAATGCTTTATAAGCAAAGGCAAGGACATAGAGAACCACCATTAGGATACCCAAAAATCAAACATAATACAATATATCTGAAATCTCTAATGTAAGTATGCTGAAAGTGTAAGAATATAAAAATACATGGATCCATGACATGGACACAACCGTTCAAATAGAAAGGATTATGTTTACAATCATGAATACATGGATCTGTGACATGGATGCAACCATTTGACTAGAATGGATCATGTCTCCAATCATGGATACTTAATAACTCCACACAACCTGGATTTATCAAATGAAACCCAGGATGTTCATCTCTACCTCATTCCAACCAAAGTACGAATCTCACCATGTGAATAAATGGGTTGAAGTCAAACATGGTAGAAACCACCTTATTACTGGTCGATGATGTAAACTATTAACAAGCACGAGAGAAACCACTAATGATGGCGATGGCCCTAAAGGTACAACAACACCACCCATGAGTGTGAATAATGAAGATGGAGTCAAACACTCGCAAAATCATTCTATCAAAGGCCACTGATGTGAACCTATCATCGAATGTGAAGAACCTTCCATTGAGGCATGCAAGCTCCAAGGTACTGAAAGGGAGTTTCTAGATCATTTTCCTGGATAACGAGTTGGAATCGATAGGTAGTGATTCGTCGAAGGAGGGACATAATGTTTACCACATCATTGACACGAAACATAGGATTTTTCAAAGCTGGCAAGAGTGATTCAGGATTGATGGAGAGAAAATAAAACAGGGTATAAGTGGTCGGAATTTGCAAGTGGGACTTCTCTTGAACATATCGATGACACGACTTTAGAATTTGATAGCCTTTGACTCAAAATACGATCATAGGTAATGATGAAAATATATAATCAAATGTGAGACAAATAGATTTCCAAAACCCAATATGATAAGTGAAAAAGTGAGGATGTCCCAAAAACGACACAAGATACAGATAAGTGTCATGTTCAAGAGCGACATACTGCCTTTCACAAAAATACAAGATATATGTTTCCTTCCATTTTCCCCCAATATTTATAGTGAGTGCCTCTTTATTTTTAATCTTAAGCTTGAAGAGGATATCACATGCTTGTTTTATAAGTTCATCCTTTGGATGAATCCATCCTAGTATTTTAACGAGCTGTAGGAAGGAGTAGCTTGGTATTTCCATGGTGACAATTCCTTCATCGTTTTAGTTTTACGAGTCCGAAAGAGAGGTAAATCGAAATATTTTTCATGTTTAGAGAGTTTTAAAAAGAGGAAAAAGGAAAAATCTAGATGTCCTTTTTCGTAGATAGTCTCTCGAACCTGAAAAGGTAGAAAAAAATACTCGAGATAACCTCTTAGCCATGTTTGACTAAGGTATTCATTGTTCATAGCTATTCTATCTCAGTCTAGAAAATTTTTAAACTTATACTGAGTAGACGTATTTTCATTTAATTTTACAATTTTTAAAGGAAAAGTGATTGACATTCTTTTCATATTTTGGGAGTCTAAAAAGAGCTGAAAGAGGACTCCTCCTGGAGGAATGTGTGGAATAAAAGGTAGCAACTGGTTCCAATGATGATGGAACTGCTCAAAACATGTATAGGTTAAGAGGCTGGCTAACAATACCACTCATTGTAGTGGTTCCTTCGGAAAGGGTAAAACAACCAAGTGAGAGTGTATGATCGAACAAGCAGATGGTGATGATGGAATAAGAAAACCAAGGCTCATCTCGTAGAAGAGGTAGATAAAAGGGAAATCACGAGAGTTGTATAGGAATTGTTTCATTTTCACACAAGCTTGAAACATGAAAAATGATGCTTGAGAACCCTTGAAGACGGTGTCATTTTTACGCAAGCTTGAAACAAAGGAAAAACTATGCTTGAGAGTGGTTTAATTTTTACACAAGCTTGAAATGAAGACAAAATATGCTTGGAATATCTTTGCATGCTCCCAGGATAATGATTCAATTTGAGGTACATGCCCCCCAAGCTTCATTCATTCACCTAAGTAGACTACTGGTTACTAACAGGTGGATGGAATGAAGGTTCATTTATGAGATCAAGTGAAAGATTCGACCGAAATTTTATGAGATCTAATCAAAGACTCAAATTAGAAGGGGATTTGTTTCATTTTTTAATGATTTTGAAACACTAAAAGAACTATACTCATAGGGATCTATTTCATTTTTTAAATAGATTGACATAGTAAAAGAACTATCCTCATAAAGACTTGTTTCCATTTCTAATGAGGTTGACATAGTAAAATAACTATCGTCATGACACCTTGTTTCATTTTTTAACAAGCTTGGCACAAGAAAAGGAACTCTACTTCAACACCTTGTTTCATTTTTTAAAGAGCTTGACACAAGAAAATGGAATTTTCTCTAACAATTTTTTTTCATTTTTTAATGAGCTTACACAAGAAAAATAACTATGCTTCGGAGACCTTGATCATGGCCCATAAGAGGTCATGGCTTCTAAGAGTCTCTCATTAGATGGGAGAACAACACTCTAGAAAGGATACATATGAAGGGATCTAATGGAAATACCAGGATCCAATGCCCCCAATACATGATGCACTATATCACTGACTAGGTCATCAAAAAACACAAGCATGGAACAGGTTGCCACATAATTAGCCTATGGTGGGAAAGGTACCACTTGCATATAAGGACCATTCAGGGATGTTGCTTGATTGGGAGTCAAATTAGGACCAATGAATGAAAGCTGATCAATGGTCATGATTCTTCCTTGATGTGGGAAACACATCAGACGAAAGAGATAAGAGACAAGAGCTCCAATGACATAAAAATATTAACGCCCAAGTAGTAAATTAAAATCCAAAGGGCCTTGGACAACCATCACATCGATATGGATGATTTTTCCTCCCAAAGTAATAGGAAATTTAGGAAGCATCCCTAACGGTTGAATATTTCCTATGTTAAAAGCCAACATATTATGGGTAACGGGCACACGCTACGGAGAACCTAAAGCTTTCCAAGTAGTTGAGGAAAGAATACTAACATATGTGCCTTCATCTCTTATTGTGCTAGGTACATGTATATTATAAGTTTTTATTATGATCTGAAAGGGCACATAAGAAGGAAGGCGATATCCTGTGAGTCGACTCCAATCAAAAGAATTTACCATACTATGTGGAGGGGGTGTTGTGAGAATGCCAAAAATGCACCCTTGGGTTATGGGAATGAGAGGATCTCTCCCATGGACCTTGGGTACAGGAGTATTTCCCCCCAATTCATTGGAATATGAAGAAATAAGAAAAGCATGAGTGGTATGAAGTTCAATCTCTACGGGAATGGTACAATCAATTGAAGGTGGAATCAGGTCACCCGTTTTCTCAACCAATGGTTTGTTAGGAATAGACTCATGGGAGACTCTCATGGGATTCACTTTCAGAGGGAGTGAGATTTATTAGAGATAAATTCTGATCAATCACATCATCAACTAGTGGAGTATTAGGGGAAATCTTCCAGTAACCAATGAGAAGTTGTGGTTGAGAAGTTGTAAGGTATTCCAAAAATTTTGAGGATTCATCCATATAAGGTAAAAGGTGAATGGGTGATTCCCTTCATATAACATACATGGAAATTTTACTTTACCTTTTTTCCCATGGACCTTACTATCAAAATTTGAGGGTTTATCGCTAGCATGATCTCCAGAGGCTGATGAAAAAGGATGATTTGAGTCTATGAACCACACTTTTAACACCCTTGAAATACCAGGACAATCTCTAAGAAGGTGGTCACCCTTACATAACCTTCAAGGGAACTTCAATTTGCGAGGTTGATTGGAAAGTTTTTCCACATTAGTTGCATATGTAGAAATGGTTGCTTCGTTGGCCCCTTGCTTATTTTTTTTCTTCTTATTCAACCTTTTCTTCTTCTTATTAGCTTCCTAGTTACTAGAATCAATACTTTCACTAGGTGAGGAGGAAGAAAGGGATGAAGAAACAATAGGTGAATAAGGAAAAGGTTCAACTTTGGGATCAACATGAGGTTGATGTTGTTAAGGTGGAGGAGAACTTGGTTGAGAAGAAGTTTGGAAATTTAGAACCTAGGGGTCAAAAATAACCAAACTGGAAAACCAATGGTAAATCTGGGAAGGGACAACATTGCCATATAAAGAGCACCAATATTTCCAAAAGGTAGAAAAGAACCAGGATTCCCATCAGAGGGGTTTCCATGATTTTTAGACTCGGGAAAATTTTCCATTAGTATCAACCTAATATCTATTAAGGAGGTGTTCCATGAAGAGGATGTTATTCTGTAGTTAATTAATTAATTTTAGAAATTAATAACAAAAATAAATCGAAGAGGGGAATATAGGCATAAAGGTTTACCAATATACTGTGAAATGCGATATACACCTTGGCAAACCAAGGACTTAACGTAAGGAAACCAATATCACTGAATTCTATGCTCGATGTATCACAGTATACAAGGCGGCAGACTCAATTACCTATGGATGGATAGCAACCTATAGGGGACTCCAAAAATATACCTGATGGTACATGGGAGTGCAGTATGTAGTAGTGTTGTCTAATGTGTAACATTTTGATGAGAGAGTTCCGATATAATTTTCATGCATGAAGTGTCATCCAATATACTCGAAGGTACGTGGAGAACGATCCTATAAACTTACGTATGTGAAATGGGATTTCACCCCCGGGATGTAATGTTGACAAACAACAACAACTCTTACGTTTAATGAAGCCAGAACACATCTCTAGCCTAGACCTCTAGATGTTTTCGTTAATGTTCCAAGTTCTCCTTAGGTTAATTGAGATAAATTTTAAAGTTGATATTGAATTATGTTTCAGTTTGAAGGCTCAAAAATCGATGTCACCTGAACACACCTTCGGGTGCATCTAATATGAAGAAAAAAATCTTTTCATTTCAATGAAAGCTATCTAGTGTAGGGAAGAAGTGCAAGCATTGATGAAACAATCACATATGCAACAAACAAGAGATTTCTAACTAGATCTTTCAAATTCACATTTCCAATGAAACAACCGAGAAGTAAATGAATTTCAATTCACTAAAATTCAGCTACATGGATTTTTTATATATTTTTAATGAAGATGCACTTTTCAAATTTCAACACCAAACAATGTAATCTATGCTCAATGAAAATATCGAAAAAAACTTTCCAATGTGATGTAATCTAATGCAATTTCTAGAAGTAATGACAAATCTTGAGATGAAAGCTTAACAAATGAAAATGCAATTTATTTTTTGGTTTCCAAAATAACTAAAAGTTCTTATCAGACAACAAATCAGTAACACATGCAAGAAAAAAAAAGTAAATTCAATTACCCAAAGAACCAAATATTCAACCAAAGTTCATTTTCACTACTTAAGCATGGAACAAAATTTTGAAAACCACAAAGAATATAACAACAATAAGTCAAAATTTTATGCACATAGAGTAGCCAAAAGACTTTAGAGATCAAGACATTCCAAACCTTTTGTCAAAAACCCTAAGAAATCTCAAATTTTTGGATCAGCGTGAGCATACAGTGGAAACCAGGGTGTTAAGTGCTACTGTAACCAACAAAATTTGTGTTGAAAACACTATTTTTTTTAGAGACAAATGCGCTAGGTGAGAAACTTATGAAAAAACAAAAATAATTGAAAAAAGATCCAGATTTGACACTCTAAAAAACACACCACTCAGAATGCAGACCCATAGTCAATCAAAGTTACAGATCTCTAGGAGGTTGGCCAAACTTTTAAAAAAAGACCAAAAACAAAAGGATGCTTGAAGGTTTATGTGCTCCCGAGAGGAGTCGCCATTTTTGTGTGCAAACAATCCTTTTTGTGGAAAAAAATGATCCCTCTAGTCATATGGGAGGATCTAGCAACAAACAAGAAAATTACATTCAATCTTTCCTATCTCATACTAGAAAATACGAAGGAGGATATATTTCCTACCTCTTTCTGATGTTAATTCCTTTGGTGTCAACCTTGATTCTTTGACTTTCAAGCTCATGATTTCCTATTCGATGGTGTAGATGAGTTCCTACAAGGAGGAGCAAGTGGAGAAAACAAACGTATACAAATCATAATGGTTTCTAATGCGAGTTATGTAACAAATCGAGGAAAATTACAATAAATGGACAATAAATGATGCATTTATGTAAATAAATCACATATTGTATTATTAATAGATGACAAAAGGAGCATTACAACCATTTAAGCCTTGATGTTGGAGCCTCCTTCAAGTGAGATTCCAAAGTCCAAGCCTTAGCCTTCAAACACCTCTTCTCCTTTGCAAATGGGCAACATTTGGGCACAATTCAGTACTAGGATGGAAACCAACCTAGAGTGGATGGTATGGATTTCATTTATAGGGAAGGAGAGGGAGTTGAGGATCCATGAAGAGGGGAAGGAGTTACACATATCAAGGGAGAGATCCATGGAAGGAGGATCTAAGGCCAGGAATGAGAGGTCACATTCCAATCATGAACTACCTGAAACCACGTCGTAGTTCTCAAGCCTTCTAGTGAGAGCAGCTTCTGCTCCATTTTGGAAAAAACTTTCTGAAGAGAACCAGCTCATATTTTCCTGATAAAAGTCATGCTAGCATCGCTAGACATGTATAATGCCAAAGGTGAAAAGAACAAGGCATCATTTATGGGAAACACGTTGGGTTTTCATAACAAGGTTTTTGACAGGATTTTAAAAATATTTTCAAGGCAACTCTTCCTCCTTTTCTTCAGGGATTTTATAAACATGTTTCATGGTGAACACATTGTTTGCGACATCTTTCATCACTCTGCGACACTTTTGGAATTGACGACACAAAGTGTGATACTTCAGGATATGGGAGTGGGAGTTTGAAAAAATATTGTATATCACTCCACAAATCTCAATGAGGATATGGATTTGGACTCTTCTGATATTCGTGAAATAGTTGATGCCTGGAAATGCAAGGACCCCATTACCCTATTGGAGCACCAGGTCAAGGTCCTAGGAAGATCCTATCCCAAACCTTGCCAATATACTCCAAAATATTCACTAGGTCAACCCAATATGGGAACACTAGGAGTCCAATCCTAGCCAATGAAGGAGACAACAAAACCGTATAGTAAAGAAAAGAAAAAAGGTAGGAAAAGTAATCAAAAAATCTTTGAGGAATTGGGAGATATTCTAGTTAATTCAAAGTGGATAAAATTGACCTCAAAGGTTTAATCCAACACCAACACACCCCTGACATGAATATAATCTCATGGATCATTAGAGGCCAAAATTGTAAAGGAAATGTTGTGTAACCAGCTCCAAAAATAGAAGAAAAGAGATATCAACGCCTTAGAAATAAGCCACTTCGAGGGGGCAACCTCCAATACATTACATAAATGAACAATTCTTGGATGATACAATTTACAAAAACTCCTTTCTATATATAGGAGTCCATGTGGCCATAATGTAATCCTAGTGGGCCGTAATGTAATCCTAGCCGACCTAACAATAATAATTTAAGGGCACAATAATAACAAAATGGGGGTTACAAGGGTACAATAATAACAATAAGGGGGTTACACTAATAACAATAAGGGACTATACTAGTAATATAGGGACCTAACATGCCCCTCTCCTTCAAAAAAGTGTTGTCCTCAACGTTTGAGTAGCTCTGGGTGCTTCTGTATAAAATTCTCATCCTCCCATGTAGAATCTTCAGTGGGTAAGTTCTTCCACTTGATGAGATACTCTGAAATTGATCGATTCCGTAGTTGTCGAGTTATTGTTTCCGTGACCGCTTCAGGTTCCAATATGATTTTTCCTTCCTCATCAAGTTCTGGCAATATTGTTTGAACTGGAAGATTTTCACCTATAACCTTCTTTAAGCATGAAACATGGAAAATTGGATGCACTCGCGAAGAATCAGGAAGCTCCAATTTGTATGCCATAGTACCAATCTTTTGCAACACCTTGTAAGGACCATAGTACTTTGGCGATAATTTATTATCCTTCTTAGCTTGCTTGAGGGACATTTGTTCGTATGGTTGTAGCCGTAAAAATACCCAATCTCCTACATCAAAACTTCTCTCACTGCGATGTTGATCTGCCTGTTGTTTCATTCGATTTTGTGCCAAATTCAGGTTATACTTTAAGAGTTGGAGAACTTCTTGCTGATGCTCGATGTGATCTTCCACTGCTTGAACCTTCGAGTTTTCCCTTAAAGATGATGTGATGGATGGTGGATGATATCTATAAAGTGCCATAAATGGGGTCATTTTTGCTGCAGTATGGAAGGAAGTGTTATACCACCATTCAGCAAGAGGTAACCACTTGACCCATTGTGTTTGTTTATCATATACAAAACAATGAAGATATCCTTCCAAACATTTATTTACTATCTCAGTTTGACCATCAGATTGAGGATGATAAGATGAGCTATGAGCTAATTGAGTACCCAAACAAGAAAATAACCGTCCAAAAATTTTCAGTAAAAATGGGATCTCTGTCGCTCACAATAACCCTTGGGCTTCCATGTAGCTTTTGAATTCTGTCCATAAATGTAGTAGCAACCGTACTTGCTTTAAATGGATGAGATAATGCACAAAAGTGTGCATACTTGGTAAGTCTATCAACTACGACCATGATGACACTCTTTCCTTCGGACTTAGGTAAACCTATGATAAAATCCATTGAAATCTCCTCCCAACGTTGACTTGGAATGGATAAAGGTTGTAGAAGTCTCGAGGTCTTAATTGTCTCAACTTTATTCTGCTGGAAAACCAAACATTCCACCACAAACTTTTGAATATCAGATTTAAGGCCATCCCAAAAAAATTCTTTCTTCACCCTGTGGTAAGTTTTTAAAAACCTTGAGTGTCCTCCTAAAGGAGAAGTGTGCAATTCCAAAAGAATCTTTTGTTTTAGTTGGGAATTCTTACAAAGATATAAGCGATCTTTGTACCATAAGGAATCATTTTTCCAACCAAATGTATCAGATGTACTAGGATCTTGCTGCAACTTTTGAATGAGTGTCCATACATCTTTGTCCTTCTTCCATTCATCTCTTGCTTCGGTTATCCAATCTGGTTGGATAATAGAAATGGCACAAAGCAATGCTTCCACCCCTTCATTCTTTCTTGAGAGTGCATCTGCAACAACATTAAGCTTTCCTTTTTTGTAGATTATTTCAAAGTCATAACCCAACATCTTTGTGACCCATTTTTGCTGCTCTTCTGAAGATAGTCTTTCTTCCAAAAAGTGTTTAAGACTATCATGATCAGTTTTTACCTTGAAGTGTCTTCCCATTAGGTAAGTTCTCCATTTCTTTAGTGCATGCAGTATTGCTAACATTTCCTTCTCATAAATGGGTTTCTATAAATACTTTCCTTTTATTGGACGACTTTCAAAAGCAATGGGTCTTCCTTCCTGCATTAAAACAGCACCAATTCCATTTCATGAGCATCACATTCCACAATAAAGGTTTTTGTGAAGTCTGGCGTAGCTAAGACTGGTGCTAGGTACATTGCTTCTTTAAGATGTTCAAAGGCCTTAGTTGCTTCAGGAGTCCATGAAAATGCATCTTTCTTTAATAATGTTGTTAGAGGTGCTGCTATTCTCCCATAATTCTTAACAAACTTACGATAATAACCTGTTAACCTGAGAAATCCTCACAACTGCTTTATGGTTGTGGGGACTTTTCATTCCTTAATGGCTTTAATTTTGTTAGGGTCTACTTTAACACCCTCGTGAGATACAATAGGACCTAGATATTCCACTTCTTGTACTCCAAAGAAACATTTGGATATTTTTGCATATAATTGTTTCTCCTGCAATAGTTTGAGCACCCTGTCAACATGTTCAACATGATCCTTCCAAGACCTGCTATAGATTAGTATATCATCAAAAAATACTAGCACAAATTCTCTAAGGAAGGGTTTGAAAATGGAATTCATCAACCCTTGAAATGTAGAAGGTGCATTGGTAAGGCCAAAAGGCATGACCAAAAATTCATAATGACCCTCATGAGTTCGAAATTTTGTTTTTGGAATATCTTCAGTCTTCATTCTAATTTGATGATATCTTGAACAAAGATCCAACTTGGTAAAATAAATTGCTCCATGTAATTCATCCAATAATTCATCAATCACAGGAATGGGAAATTTTTCTTTAATGGTGAGATTATTGAGCTCCCTATAATTCGGACACATTCGCTATGATCCATCCTTCTTGTGTACCAATACTACAGGAGCAGAGAAAGAACTTTGACTAGGTTGAATTATACCTGCCTCTAACATTTCTGCAATCATACGTTCAATTTCGCTCTTTTGGAAGTAAGGATATCTATAAGGCCCGATGTTTGGAGGAACACTTCCTGGAATCAAATGAATAGCATGATCATGATCATGAATAGGTGGGAGTCCTTTGGGAGTTTCAAACACCTTGGAATGATTGTCCAAGACTTGTTGGAGATCCGCAGAAATAGATGATTTTGATGTTGGAACTTCTAGTGAGCATAATTGTGCAATTACGCCTCGCTGTTCTTTCTTTAGAAGCTTTGTCATGACATTAGAGCTTATTATCCTTCCTGGCTTCCCCGCAATACCCCGTAATTCGACTTCCTTTCCTTCTGAAAAAAATTTCAATAAAAGTTCTTGAAAATTAAAAGCTACCGTCCCCAAAGATTGTAACCATTGTACTCCTAGTACAACATCAGCACCTCCCATAGGAATGGAAAGCAATGGACTAGTCAATACATATTCCCCCATGGTTAGCTTGATATTATGGCATTTTCCAGAGCAATTTATAGTTCCTCCATTTGCAACCATCGCTTGACATTCTGGTGCTGGGTATAGGAAACAATTTAATTCCTTGGCTACCTTACAATGAATAAAATTATGGGTGCTACCTGAATCAATCAACACTATTACCTTTTTCTTCTTGATATGTCCTTCTATCTTGAGAGTTTGAGGAGTGGTAATTTCTGCCAGTGCATTACACGATATGGTCGGATTCATTTCTTCCTCTTCTAGGGCTGGTTCCTGGTGTATATCCTCTTCTTGTTCATTTTCTTCTTCCTCTTCACAATCTATGTAAAATAATTTCTTCTCAAGACACTTATGACCTTTAGTGTATTTGCTATCACAACTGTAGCAAAGCCCTTTTTCTCTTTTTTCTTCCAATTGTTGTGGTGTCAACCTTGTAGGTTGTGGAAATCTAGGTGTAGAAACACTTCCTTCTTTATAGAATTGAGTGGTAGGCTTCCTTGTCACCATAATTTTACATTCAACTTTTCTTGCCAACCTGAATGCCTTCTCCAATGAATCAGGTTCCAAAACACGAACTTCATGTTGGATGTTATCCTTTAGAGTACCTATGAAGAGATCAATCCTGTGTTCCTCTGGAATATCAGTTACCCTTATATTCAATTTTTGGAAGTCCTCAATGTGTTGCCCCACTAAACCCTTTTGTTTGAGATTTATCAATTGGCTAAAGAAGGTGTTGCTCTTTGTATCCTCATAATGTGTTATCATTTCCTTCGTAAAAATTGACCAAGTGAAAATTTTTTTACGGGAGCAAAGCCATCGATACCATACAAATGTATTTTGTTCTAAATGTAAAGTTGCAATGCGTACCTTTTGTGTTTTTTGCACATTATGGAGATCAAAATATTGCTCCATCTGTAGTATCCATGTTACAGGATCCTTTCCATAAAACTTCCTCATATCCATTTTTGGAATATCGTGGTTCTTCCCGCCAACATTAGAGTTTATGAAATCACGATTAACATTTATTTTGTTCTCATCATGAGTTTCCTCTACTATCTTTTCACCATTAGGAAACATTTCTTGTATCAACTTTGTCCAACCTTCTATGTCTGCTTTTAGATCATTCTTCATGTTTTCCATTTTAGATTCCATGTCATCCATCTTAGATTCCATGCCAGCTACCATGCCATCTATCTTAGATTCCACGCCTTTCTTCAAAACTTCCATTTCATTTTTTGCTGCTCTTTGCGAGAGCGAAATTTGGTGCACTTGCTCTTGTAATTTTGATAGATCATGTTGCAATTCTTCATCTTCATGAGTCATAGTAGAGCCTTCTGAAGGATTAATGGGTGTTGAATTATTTCTACGAGGCATTTTTTAGAACCCAATACTGATAACTATTCTACAATATGCCCTTGGAATCAATTCAAATTGATTTTTCAAACAAGACTTATGCAATTCAGAAAAAAATACACACCTTTTTCTTGCTTTTGAGGAGGTCGATATTGAAATTGGATTATATTTGCGATTGTAGCTATTAAATATCTGAAATTCAGCACTAAAGTAGCCCACTAAATTCTCTTTTGAATTCCATAGGTCTGACCTGATTTGGATTCTCCAAGACAAAGTTATGTCCAATCTCCCATAATGATGTAATTATGGACTGGTTCGGTAGAGCGAACTTGTACGACTTGCCACATGTCACTGTCTCCTCCTTCGCCTCTAAAATTGATAGCCAAGAAACTACTGTCTGTGTAATTGTGACCAATTTTTACGGTACTCTAATCCGATGCTCAGAGAGAGAGTTATTGAACTTTTCCCACGATCACCTCTTTGAGATGAAATTCGGGAGCCTGAAAAAGCACTACCTTCCACAGATCATATCTCCAAACATATTGCAAACCAAGCTCTAAATTTTTTTGAAGAGTTTCCTTAGGATTTCAGCTTCGTACCCTAAACATTTCAGATTTTGAACCTTCATAGAAAAAAATTTATAGTGCCAATGCCACGATGACTTGTTTAGGAGCCTGAAACAATACCTAACTTCCACAAATCATATCTCTGAAAATATTGCCAACTAAGCTCTGAAATTTTTAGCAGATCTTCCTTAGGATTTCGGCTTCACACCCTAAAAATTTCAGCTTCCGAAACTTCGTAGAAAAAAGGTTATAGTGAAAATTCCACGATGACCTGTTTGGAGCAGAGAAACCCTAGAATCCAAAGCTCTAATACCAAATGTTGTGTAACCAGCTACAAAAATAGAAGAAAATATATATCAACGCCTTATAAATAAGCCACTTCGAGCGGGAAACCTCCAATACATTACATAAATGAACAATTCTTGGATGATACAATTTACAAAACCTCCTTTCTATATATAGGAGTCCATGTGGCCATAATGTAATCCTAGTGGCCACAATGTAATCCTAGCCGACCTAACAATAATAATTTAAGGGCACAATAATAACAAAATGGGGGTTACAAGGGTATAATAATAACAATAAGGGGGTTACACTAATAACAATAAGGGACTATACTAGTAATATAGGGACCTAACAGGAAAAGGAAGTTTCCTTGAGGAAAAATGGTACTTTGAAAACCCTAGCTTCATGATGATTCATGAAACCAAATCTTATAATGATGAAAATAGTAAAATAACTAGTGAATGGGGCAAAGATTCTAAGTTGGTAGCAATCGATTCCCAAGGACAATCAGACAAATTTTCTATAGTTTGGGATTCCCAAAAAGTTCTCATATTATATATGTTTTCCACATTCTGAATCCTCACTATCAAATTCCAACTCATCAAAATTTAAATCCACCGAGACATGCTACCTGTCAAACTTTTATGGACCACTCCTACCCAAGGAAAAACCGCTTTTCCTCCACTCAATTACCAACACTTATAATATACTCTTCCCCTCTCCTTGGATCCTAGGTGGATGCTTAAATTTGATAACATCCCTGGAGGAAAAGAGAGGTGGTATAAGAGGACTAGACGCTAATTCTATTTAGTTTCTCGAAACAATGGCGACCTCTCCCTTTGTCAATATGAACCTTATATATGGAAATTTTAGTTGTAATAATCGAAGAGGAGGTTCGCAAGAAGTGGCCTCGAAGTTGGATCGATTCCTAGTCTTAGAATCAATAATGACCCGAGAAATATTCCTCAAAGAATCCATTATCCCCAGTTATGTGTATGATCATTGGCCTATACACCTTAATATTGACATCAAAACATGTCCCAAGAATAAACCCTTCCCTCTGGAAAATTTTTGGTTTTGGCATCCAACTTCCAAGCTAACATAAGGATTCAGTGGGAAGAAAATGAAACATTGGAATGGACATTAATGTACAAAATCCAACAAAAAATCAAGTACATCAAATGATAGCTCAAACGCTAGCACAAATAAAAATTTGGAAACATTTTAGAGGAAAAGAAAATACTAGAAAAACAAATGGAAAATATACAAGAGGAAGCTAACCCCCATGGCAGATCGAAGACACTAATTAAATAAGAGGTTGTCACTTGTACCAAAATAAAAGAATTTCAAAAGCATGAAGAACTACTATGGAAACAAAAATCAAGGGTACAATATCTCATAACATGACATTATTCCATAAATCTATGCTACAACATCATCATCACAATCACATTTCTTCCCTTAAAAATCACGGAGTCAAATTGCAAGAGCACCAAGGTAAAACACAAGAGCTAAATTGATACTATCAAGATATTCTAACATGACCCATTTCCATTAGACAAAAGTGATCCAACAAATTATCAAACATATCCCTCCCTTGGTAACGTGAGAACAAAATGAATATCCTTTGAAGAAGTGGAAATAACACGCAAAGTGATGCCCTGTAACAAAGCCCACACCCCAGATCGATTCATGATAAATGTTTTCTAAATTTATTGGTTTATAGTGGCCCAAGACGCTTGGAAAGTAGTGGAATAATCTAGAAAAATGAAATACATTCTAAAAGCCTTATATGCCATCGTCCTCACTCTGGTGTCAAATAAATACAAGGTGGAAGATCCCAATGGATACAAGACCATTTCCTTATGTAACTTTATTTAAAAAGTTACTAAAAAATCATATCCAACATGCTTAGACCTATACTTCCACAAATCATCTCACTGGAGCAAACATGTTATGTCGAAGGATACCAAATCCTAGATGGAATCATGTTTTCCCATGAAACTGTCCACTTTTTGAAACTCTCTAAGAAAACTGGCATGAGTTAGATATTTTTAAAGCCTTCAACAAGCTCAATTGGAAGTATCTCTTCCATGTTCCTAGGGCCTTTCGATCTGACCAAGAATGGATTGAATGGATCAATAGCTTGCTCTCATAAGATTTCTTATCTATCCTCATAAATGGATCCCCTACCAATCCATTCAAAGTTTCACGAGGCATTCATTAAGGAGATCCAATTTCCCCTTTCCTCTTCACATTAACTGTGGAGGACTTGGGAAGATCCCTCAAAGAAATGACATCTGAGAAAAAAATCAAGGGGCTATAGTTATTTGGATCATACTTTCCATTAACTCATAAACAATTTATTGATGACACAATGGGCATGGGCACCCCTACCATCCATGAGGCAGTGAACTTCGTGCAAATTTTGAATATATTATCCCAAGCTTAAGGTATGGAAATTAATAAAACCAAATCTCAAGTATTATTTTTTAATACTCCACGTTATATTTAGAGACATATATCAATAATCCTTGGGTTCCCAATAAACAAACTTCCCTCAAAATACTTAGGTTCCCCACTAGCTCATAGCTCCCTTAAATGGATTTTATGATAGACACTTTTAATCAGGACTCAAAAAAAATATGGTAAGATCGACATTCTACTCTATCAATGTGGAAGGATGATTGAAACTTCTAAAAGTGGTTCTTCAATCCCTCCCCATATATCTCTACTCTGCACTCATGGTTACTACCTCGATGCTAAATGAAATTCGTTGACTAAAACAATGTTTCCTTTGGGGCAGAGCCAACCTGGAAAAAATGGCCCTTATTTGCATGGGAAAAACTTTGTTTTCCAAAACCAAAGAGAGGATTAGGTTTGCACGACCCCACCACCATGGCCAAATTCATAGGAGCTAAAACATGGTGGAGATGGATATAAGGAGGCTCAGATCTATGGAAATGCATAAGGCATCATAAATATACATAAGGAGGGTTTGTTTTGGGATGTACGCACTAATTTTTTTTGGGAAGACCCATGGTAGAAACTCCCTAAGCTTGAGATCAATAAAAATTGGAAAACCTATGGCTACAAATGACTACGCATGGTGTAACAAAGATAACTCACTATTGGAGGGCTCACAACACAAGCCAACCATGGAGGAAATGAATACCACAAGAAGAATGACATCCCAAGCTAGAGGAGTTGTGGAATTAATTTTGGCTCAAACTCCAACAACTATTTTTCTAATCCTCTCAACCTGATAAACTCCAGAGGGGCTACAATCCAAAAGGCTCCTTCAACATCCATGAAGCACACCATCTAGAATTAGGGTTTCAAAAAATACGAATAGAATGTATCTGGACTAACATTTGGAAAAAAAATACATGGCAAAAAATCTCCTTCTTGTGGCTTCCAATTCAAAACAAAACCTTAATATGAGACACTATCCAAAATCAAAACCATTAAGGACCCTCTTGATTCCCATTACGTCTCCTTAGCTATGAAAATCTAGAACATTTATGTAATAGTTGCACCTATTCGAATTTCCTCTTGCTTCGTTTGGCAACTTGACTTAATTGTTTTGATCGAGACCCTCTTATTATAATAAACACCATCACTCAATGGATAAATCATGCCTTATCTAACCCCATTTTCAGCTGCATTTGGAATCTTTTTCTCGTCTCCCTATTATGGGTGACATGGAAAGAACGTAACCATCACATTTTCAAAAAAAAAATATTCCCCTCAACTTTCTATATAGCATCGTACAAGGAGCATCAAAGAAACCATTATTGCTCTTCCTTGGACCCCTTAAGACTGGCAAGTCCATGGTCATGAAGCTAGGCTCCTTACTAGCTAGAACCTTGTTCCAAACCACATTCCGTCCCCCTCTCCCTCTACCCTCTCAACACCCTCGATTATCATGACCTCATGGTATCCTCCACCCCTCTTTTTTTAAACTGAATTTCAACGATGCTTCAAAATGAAATTTTGGTCCAGCTAGGTATGGAGGAATATTTAGAAACCATCTTGATTCTTTTCTCTACACATACTCTAGCACACTTGGAATCACTAGCAACAATGCAATCGAACTCACATCTCTCATTGAAGGACTATATATAGCACAAAAAGAAGGTTTCTCTAAGCTATTCGTGGAGGGAGACTCAATTTGTAGTCAACATGCTCTGCAAACTCCAAAATGGCACTCCTATGCACAAAGCATACAAAATATAGCAACTATAAGGAATAATAAATTAGATGTACTCTCAAATTTAAAATATCCTTTTCATCATTCCCAACCACATCCAAAGATCAGGGAACAAGGTTTCCAACACACTTGCTAACCATGGCTGTTTGGACTCTTTGCCAAAAATATCCTCCACCTTGCATTTCTTGGTTGACACTTCTCTCACGAAGGAATGTTGGCAACATATTTAGAGGGATCTATTGTCCTTGGATGGGGTGTTTTTCATGCTAGACAGTGGGGGTGAGTTTTCATCGTCCCACCTCGCCATTCGACTAGGGGACATGGCAACATGGAACCTTAGTTGGTCATTCACACATATTAGATCAACATAGGGCTTTTATCATCCTGTAGTTCACCACCATGTATTTCAATCTCCACCCCTTTTTGCTCACACCCTGTAAAATCTACCTCACCTAGCTCAAAATCCCTTTGCCTGATCATCTACACACCTTGCCTTGTGCAACTAAGCACACTCTATTAACAAAAAATATGACATTCAATTCCGTTGTCATGAAAATTCAAAGCTTCATCATTTTCGTTCACTTTGGATTGAAGTATAGCGAGCACATCAGGGAAAATAGAAATGCTAAGTTGACAACTATGATCATTCATTCCTCCCTAAAATGTGATAGGATCATTGAGGAAGAGAAAATTACACTAACTCAATCCTCAAAGCCAAGCTCTCAATGCTTCATCGCTTCTAGCTCTCTAGGTGCACTTGGAGAAACTGAAAGCTAACTCATCAATGAGCTTTGCTCCACGAAACCAACATCTTCCCTTCTCAAACTTGACTGTCATTTTGATTCACTCAATAATAGGTTTCTCTACACAAAGGCCTATTTAGATTTGAGAATATGAATGGATAAATCTATAATGGTGAATCAACATTACAACAGTCATGTCTATTTTCCCCTGCGCATGTTTACCCTTATCTCCTCACGGTTTTTATTGGAGTTCTCTTTTGTTGGTGTTTCTGTTTGGCCTGTCACTCGTTATTGTAGGTTAGCCTCCTTACCATTTCTATAGTTTCCAACCCATGTACTTTTTGGATTCTCTCTCCCTCTCATGGCTCCTAACTCCACACAACACTCCTTTTTTTTGCTACCTCCCGTTGCTGGTACCCTTTCAACTACCCTAGCTCACAATTGATTACATACCTTTGTTTGGGGCATAGACGTGGCTCTATTTCATTATCTCTACATTTTTCCATGTCCATCTCTGTTTCTTTCTTGACACATCTCTACTTACTTCTTGGCATTTTTCTCATCCCTATGTAGCTGTCATGCCACACCAACAAGCCTAGTTCCATAGGTGTGCAACATACTACCAAGAATGGGTCACTTAGTGGAAGCACACTATTGACCACTCTCTGTCAACTACCCCATAGCGACATACATTTTTTCAAAGAATTCCCTCATGTTTGAGCAACCAGACATCTAGAGATCATCATCATCTTTCATAATTTTTGTCAAGATTGTAAACCCAAATTCCGCAGCCCTATTGGCTATATGTAAACATGAATCTGGTATGTTTATAAAGTCATGTAAAGCACCTATTAAGCTTAATATTTCAAGAAAAAAGTTTCACTCTACGAAGTTTTTTAACCTTAACTAATTATTTGTTTTTTTTCCTAAACATAAAATAATTCATGAACTTCTCTCCCAAGCATACCCCAAAGCTAGAGTGGGGCTCGATGGTGAAGTATTAGGTGAGTCCTATTGTATAGATTCAATGTAAACGATCATACTATATCGTTTCTTGAGTCTCGCATAATTTGGTAAAGTCTAAGTGTCTAATTTTAATTATTAAAGATTCCCATTGGTCAAAATTTTAATAATTTTTTTGATGTAAATTGTAGAATGTAATGTCTATAGAAATTTATGGGGGTATCAATATTCATAATTATAACCTCTACACCTCAACTCTCTATTTATACAATTTTATAAGGGTTGAAATTATGTTTATCCCCTCAAATTTATTTTTATTTATATTTTTTTCTAGCAAAAAATGATTAAATAATTAGCTAGAAAATGGTTAAAAAATTAAAATGAAAGAAAATAAAAATTCTCTCCAAGTGGAAAAATGAGTTTTTGGGTAAAGTGGACTTTCCCAAGGAAGATTAAATTTAAAAGACTCATTTCTAAGGCAAAAAAATCCCACAAAAAAATCATCAAGCGAGGAAAAATAATTTCTCAAGGAAATTTGACTTGTTCGTCCAAGTGGTTAAACTAAATGAGCAAATTTTGAGAGTGAAAAATTAAAAGAAAAAATTTATCGCCATTGATAAAGGAAAAATCTATTTTTTGAGAGAAAATCGAATTGTTGGACCATTATGACTAATTGAAGGGGGGTTTTTCAAGGAGAATTTTTTATCTTTTTTTTATTGGAGCGAGATCAAAGCCTTCAATAAGGAATTCAAAATTTTCTTCTAGATCAAGGGTCAAGATTAAATTTTGGCATGGATCAAGCTTTAAATAAAAATTATTCTTTGGGATCAATTCAAATTTGTGCCCTTCGTTGGAACTAGTCATTTTCCACTTGGAGAAGAATCTATATCTCTCATTTTTCTATATAAGGAATCCTAAGGCTCCTCATTGAAAAAATCTTTGGATGGTGTAATTTGATCTGGAATCTCTATAATATTTTCTAGAATAATAAATATGTCTTTGGGGTTTATTCATGGTGGTGTTCCTCTTCTGCTTCTTGTGGTAATGTTTTTTAAATAATGTTCTTAATGATCTACTAATTTAAATTTAAACACTTGTTATTTCATAAGCCAATCGTGGATTAATGTTGAAATTATACAAAAGATACGTATACCAATGGATTCAATCCAATCATGCGATATGCTAAAGCAAGATATTGAATCCTTCTACAAATTAATTGTGGAAAATAAACACGATGGCATAATCACACCAAGTAAAATAAAGAAGCAAATTAATTGCACAACACAGATATTTTTCCTGGGGAAAGCTTGTTGCTCAAAACCCCTATATCTATATTGTATAGTGAAAAAATGAATCATGAAACAATACAATTCACTCTTCTCACAAGAGTCTGATGCACTCTCTTGAATGTCTGACACTGATCTGGACAAAATTGGGCTAGTACTCAGCCAATTCTTAGCCTCTGCTCAGCCTGCCTTTCTTACGCAATCCCTAGGAAATTAATCCCCATTAAATAGGATAATTAGCCTTCCTTGACTGCGCAATACATCATGAGAATCCTATGGTGTATATCTGGGAAATTTGCTATAAGTACAACTGATAGATAACTTCCCTTTAACCTCTGTCTCAACGGGGCCTTCATCAGAACTGAAATGCATGCAGCTATTAATAGTAAATAATCATTCACTTGACAAATCATTGCATCTGAATTAAATCTGATTTAATTCACTTAACTGCTTACTAGTGAAACAATCAGTTTCAACTAGTTAGACTAACTTTAACTCACTTAATTGAGTTAACTAATTTCTCATGCATTAAACTAATACACTAACTGCAACTTGGACTCTAAAACAAATAGAATCACTCTACATGCCTCACCAACCACCGTCAACTCGAATATCATGAGCTAACTGAGTCTATCACACTCATTTAACTATTAGAAGTGATTATGAGATAAGATTAAAATTTATTGTCCAATTTATTTAAGGGATAAATAAATTTGACACACGTCTTCTAATTTAATTAAGAAATAATTAAATCAAAAGCCTCCATGGTAGCCATTTCTGGATGCCATTTTCTGGATATTGTTTCTGGATGCCAATTTCACTATTTCTTGTAGCAAATTTCAACAATTAACTATTTGTACAGGTATCTTGCATTAGTTATTGGGTCTTAGAGAAGCATTTTAATTCGATTGATCTAACATGCATCACTATATTTTAAAAATTATTGTGTTATCTAAACTTTATTGATCTAACAACGTGATATTAATTGTGTATATATCTCTTTATATTCATATCTTGGGCGCAATGGGAAGTCCTTAGTTGGACCAACCAACTCCCATGACACGGAAGTTTAAGAGCCCATTTTGTTAAATTCTAAAGACTTATCTAATGATTTGTTTTGCAGAGATTCTTTGCTATTGCTCATCTAAAAAAATATCATTCAACTCATCTATCTCTATTTATTTGTGCATTAAATAAATACATATGCTAATAAGATCCATTATATGATAATCAAGGAACCCTCATTCCTTAATCTAGAAATTGTAAATTTGTAAATAGATTTTTGTATATATTTTTATCAAACCCTGTATATATTTTTCATCACTTATATATATATATATATATATATATATATATATATATATATATATATATATATATATTCATGGGTTTTTTTCTTAACATTTGCTTGCAGATATGAAGAAGGAAGGAAAGGGTTTAAATATAGATTTCTTGATTAACTTTTCTTGTAGGTGGTTTTGATCAAAGTTCAAATAAGAAATCAAAATCTATTGAATCATATCCCTTCTCTCCATAAGCGTATAGGGTTTGGGAGGAAAATGTCAGCCTTTAAGAGTCATCCAGTATTCAAATCCTCTTCTTTCCAGGCCGCAAGCAAATATGCCTATCTTGTCTCTCAAAAAAATGATTTTCACATTAAAAAAACATTAAATTTTGTGGCTCATAAAATTGTAATGAGGATCTTAAGGCTATCCACAAGCCTTGTAGATATATTTTTTCTCTTAAACAAACCCTCGGTTTGTCTTGCATAGATTAAATTTTTGTTTGAGGGTTTTATCAAGAGTTTTAAGGACTATTTCCATTGAAAATTCGAATTCTCTCCAAGTGTTTACCTCCTATAAAATTTTCAATTGTCTTCAAGGATTTTGCTTGGGGTTCGGTCATTTGTAGCCAAATTTTTTTTTTTTGTGAGGCCATAGGTTCAAAAGGCCTATTTTTGGCGTTTGGCAAAGGATTTAGGGCTTGTTTTCCTTGCTATAAATTTTATATGCACTAACCCACTAACCTTTGGTTTTTCAGTGAAAATATCATAAATTTGGAGGGTTTTCTCTTGCAAAATTTTGACAAATGTTCATTGTGTATTTACCAATATTTTGAGAGGAGACCACATATAATTGTGATAATTTTATTAAGGGCTGAGATATCTTAGAGAATCCTTTCTCTCTTTGGTGTGAAAAGAGTTTTGAAGGAGCGCTAAGCAAAAAAATAAAATTGAAGACATTTGAGCATAATCCATAAGGATTTCACCATAAAAGTTTTCATAAAATTTACAAATAACTTCACACTAATTTCTGGCCTAGTCATGAGGCCTAGTGGGCTTCCCTTCACCAAGGCCATGAGAAATTTGTGGACTACATAATCTCCCCGTTGAAGGCTGAGAGTAAATTAGCTCCTTTGAGGAATTTTGTGATTATTATTGGTGGTTGATCTGAATTATTTTAGTAGCTTGAGGAGGTTGCTTGGAGGGTGATCCATCATTTGTAGTCTTCCTTGAGCATGGAGAGTTCCTTTCCCTTGGGAATTATCTCTTGAAACATATATAATAAAATGAAATTTGCGTTTTGAGGGAGCTTGGGATCTCAAATCCCAAGGTATCCCATATCGTTATTAAAAAGGGAGCCCTTTTCTGTTTTTCTTCTTAGCCTTAGATCCGATCATTAACTCTTTTTATTGCTCTCATTTGATTAGCTTGAGCTTCATTGTTGTATATTTTCTTTTTTATCTTCTAATTTCTATTGTCACTATATTGGCTACTTGATCTGATTTCATCTAAAGTAGTCATTTTATTTTCTTAAAAATCTCACCTTCCATCAAATAATTGTGCTTTAACTTTATAATTCCTCACTTTGGATATAATTAGCAATAACATAAGATAAGTGAAGAAGAACATCTTTAAAAAATTTCTCCATTAAAGGCATTTCGAGATATTGTTTTTTTAAAACCTTCTTCTATTTTTCATCTCTTGCTTCATTGAGTAATTATTATATGTTTCATTGATTAATTATATAAGAAAATAGTATTCTAAGTGATTATCATTATCTTGTGGATTAGTGTCTTTATTTGAATCATATTGATATCATTGTATCTAATTGAAGTGTTTGCACCTTCATTTCATCTTAGAGTTAGTTGTGCCTCTAAAATCATCCTCCAAGAAGAATCTTGGTTGAATATAAATATAGGGCCACCTTCTCCACCATTCAATTTAAGAGATAGACCCTTACTCAACGGTTAAAAAAAGTGACCTCGTAGTTCTCTTGTGGGAAATCCCCTATAGGAACGGAGGAACTTGGGTTGTTAGAAGTCCTGGCTAGGTATTGTGAATGAGACATTAGCCTCCTTCCCCAACACTTATTTCTACAACCTTGTTTAAGAATAGTTTATGATAATTGAGGAGAAGAAATTCACCTTAGAATAGGAATTTAACTAAAATTAATCAAGATCTTGCATCTCACCTAACATAGTTTTGCATTAATCTATCTAACTTTCTCCCATTGGGCACATTGTTAATTGCGAGAATTTAGTATTTTCTTGCTTTATTTCATTACTGCTCTTGTACTTATTATTTAATTTCCTTGCTCATTATCCTTTGGTACTATGTTTTTTATTTGAGCATCTCTTTGAAACAAAGTACAATTTTCTTTCATTCTTGCAAGTTATATTTTTCTACTCACATTTCAACATTTCCCCATCTTTGTACTAACGTTTTTCTTGCAACATTGTTGCCATTGTAACTCAAAATATATATTCACTTGAAAGTATCTTGATTTACATTGAAAATTGTTTTAATGCACTGGTCAATCATCTTTTACATATTGTGTTTTCCTTATTGATTGTTAGGTCCCTATATTATTAGAGTAGTCCCTTATTGTTGTTAGTGTAGCCCCCTTATTGTTATTGTTGTACCCCAGTGGTCCCCATATTGTTATTATTGTGCCCTTACATTATTATTTTTACGCCGGCTAGGATTACATTGTGACCCCATGGATTCCTATATATAGAAAGGAGGTTTTTTCATTTGTTTCATACAAGAATTTTTCATTTATGTAATGTAAAGGAGGTTTCCCCCTCGAAGTGTCTGATTTCTAAGGCATTGATCTCTATTTTGGGAGCTGGTTTCATAACATTGATCTTAATTGAATATACCTCATATAAATTTCTCATAAATAATTACACATTCTCTAATTAATAATCAATTTACATTAATAATAATTCCCTTGCCCTTAGATCTCCTAGACTTTTTGTTACAACAAGGTTTCCTTCATTATTCATCCTTTAGGGACTACCCCCCTTTGCTTTCCTAGGAGGGAGCTTAAACAAAGTGAGTAGGGAATAATTGACAACCCCTTCTCTATATTATACCTTGTGGGGTTGGAAATTTTTCACACATCTAGGTGTATATTTTAGGTGACAACACACACGAACTTATCATAAAGTGGATGAAGCAAGAACATGTTGTCGAGAACTTACCTCATCTTCTATTTAGGAAGAAATACCTCATGCCGAGTGGGAAGGAATCAACCAAAGGCACCTCCTCTTGAACACAAAGGTACTAACAAAGTTGGCTGATTGGGTGCCTGATATAAGGCACACATGTGGGTATTTTAATCAATATATGAACACAATGGACCTATACTAGCACATGAAATTCCTACTATGTAGGGTTCTCCTAGATTGACATGAGAACAAAGAGGATCTCCTACTCTCCATGGAGCCTTTGCATCGTCACATGACATACTTGGATCAATGAATGGAGCTCATCAAGAAGCACTTTGGCACCCCCTATTAATATTTTCTCATGTATAAATTATACAACAAACATGTATATCATGGATTCAATCTGATCTAAATACTGAATACTGAATCAATTCTACAAATCAATTGCGGAATTAAAAACACAATAGCGAATCACATGAAGCAAAGAAGAATCAATCAAGCCACAACACAAAAAATTTCCCTGGAAAAGCTTGCTGCTCCAAACCCCACTATCTTATATTGTATATTCAACATGGAATCATGAAACAATTACATACAACTCTTCTCACAAGAGCCCTCCTGTACTCATCTAATTGTCTCACACTGCCATACATAAAATGTACCAATACTTAGCCAATTTACTACTGTAGAAATTTGCTGAATAAATCACTTATTCAATCGAGATTAACCTGATCACACATCAATTTCAAATTGCATGCATAACACATAATCTCTTCTACGATTAATTGTCACATGCGGAAAGAATAGAAGCGATAGCACATCAAATCATCACACACATTAACACAGTATGTATGGGGAAAGCTTATAGCTGAAAAACCCTCAGCTATTCTGTTATATTAGATGGAGAAAAAATGCAGCAATACATAGTACAATACTCTCACAAGTACGCAGTACTATCTCACAAAGCTACACACAAACTAGCTTGAGTTTGAACAAGTCACAGGTTCAAATCTCAACCACTAATTGCCCGCCTCTATTGCGCAATCAAGGCTGGTCTAATAGGAGATCCAAGGTTCAAATATCCTTGGCTTGACTGCGCAATTATCATGGGCAAATCCTCCAAGTGTGGTGCAAATCCCATGCACAACTAATGTCGCAACTGATAGCTAACTGCACCCTTTCATCTACCTCTTTCACTTGTCGCCACTGAACTGTCCATGCACTGAGTTAAACTGATGTGTTCTTTAGTTGAATAATGAGTTAATAATTTGTGGAATTAAATAACATTTAATTCGTCAACTCATTCCCAGGTGTACGCTATTAAATTAAATACAAAATGTTCAACCATAACCGTAACACCATCCACACCATCTCCATTAACTGTCGCATCAACTCCACTGAACTCCGCCACTTGAGCTCTAACTGAAGTCAACCATGCATTAGCTCAACAAACCCATAGGAAAAGCGTAAATCCTTCTGGAAGCTGCATGTCCCACCTCCAGGGGTCAAACTGAAGTGCTCCAAGAGAGTAAACTGAAGTTTAGAGTCCAAATATTATTAAAGGTAAATAATATTTGACTTCCCTATTTTTAGGATAGGCAGTCTAAAAATAGACTTCGACCTATAGGTCTAAAAATAGAGGTCCATCTATTTTTACCAACATGACCAATACTCCAAGAATAACATACTACAACCCCTGGACCATGCTTCATATGTCTAAAAATAGACATAGTCTAAAAATAAACTTTTCGACAAAAATCACATGTGTGGTCCCCACCTAGTTTAGGTGATCACTTTCCAACTAGGATCAGGAAAGATGTTTCAGGAGGCCTCCTTCACTGTTTCTTGTTGCCATTTTCAACACTCACTCTCAACAAGAAAGGACTGTCATTGCATGCGAAATGCAACTCCATGCATTCACCCTGCAACCTTCACAAGCGCCATGCAACTCCATGCATCTGCTCTGCAACTCCTCTGAAACTGAATAGTCTCCAAACAACTCAATCAGTCTTGATGCATCTAGCATCTATCATCAAAGTCTTCAACTTCTGCTTGGCCAACTGCACATGTCATCAAGAACCACTACGATGTTGAACTCTTGCAACCATGCACTCTTGCACTTGTTGTCAACTTTGATCTGCACTCCAGTATCTGACACTGTCACTTTGATCTGCCTGCATCACTCCAACTGATCTTGCTACTGCTGTGCTGTGGGCACCTCGTAGCCAGGTTCAATCCATGAGATCCACACCATCTCATGAATCTGCCCAGAAATCTCCTCATGGGATTAATCATGCATGTCGCCCCACCTCACACCTGGTGGTATAGCTACATGCACTCCCTCTGCCCGTCTAGCATGAAATTTCTCTGCATGAGTGGTTTCTTCCACTCCATGATCCTCTTGTGGCTGCTCCACATCCCGAGGTTCACTATCGCCTGCATGCAAAACACACTCCTTCTCAAGCTTCAATTGCATGTCTTTCTCGCCTGCATGCAACACTCGCTCCCTCTCAAGCTTCAGTTGCATGTCTTCGTTCCGCTTCCCAATAGTAGGAAGCTCCGTAGACATCCCGTCTACTTCAAGTCTGTAGAGATTCTTTGCTCGAATCCCAACCTTCTTGACTTGTCCCGTTGCCTTGTGCCGAAGGAAAACTTTTCCTTCTCTGAAGACAACTTCATACCCTTTATCCTCTAACATTGCGATTGAGATCAAATTCTTTGTTAGACCTGGTACATGAAATACATCTTGTAAAAGAATGAGTTTACCTGACTCCCTCTGAAATTTTATGGTACCAATGTCGGTCGCATTGTATCGTCCACCATCGCCCAACTCAACATGCATCTGGAGACCTTTCTCCACCAAGTCACTGAAAAGATTTGCATCTACTGTCATGTGAAAGGATGCGCCACTATCAAAATACCACCCCGATCCCAATGAACTAGACAACATGCATGCGATCAATGAGAAGTCCAGCTCAAATTTCGAGGCAAGAGCCTCACCAGCTGCAGCTCCAGCAGCCTGCTTGTTCTTCTTCTTCTTTGGGCAATTCGTGGCGTAATGTCCATGATCGCGACAGTGAAAAAAATTCACTTTGGACATGTCACGCTCTTTACCATCCGCACCGGATTGAGAAGCCTTCTCCTTGCCCTTCCCCTTCCTTGCTTTGGCAGCCAAAGCGCAGTATTCTTCATCAGTTACCTTTGATGAAGATCCGTCCCTAGTAGTCCTCCTGATCTCCTCTTGCATGAGATCCGACCACAGTCGCTCCCATCCCGGCAACTTATCCCGACCATTGACACTATCTTGATATGAATTCCAAGCCTTCGGAAGACCAAGGAGAGCAGGTCCACCATGTCCTCATCTTCGACAGTCACCCCCACACTTCCCAGCTCATCTCTGCACTGAGTGAACTTCATGAGGTATTGGGTGATACTGTCGCCTTTCTCCATCTTGATGTTCCTGAGTTTATCTTTGAGCGCCAGCTTCCTTTGGTCGCTCTTGCTTTGGTATAGATCCGTAAAATCTTTCCACATTAAATATGGAGAAGCCTTTCCATGCAGGCTGGATACAATGTGATCCTTTATGCCCTCCAACAGGATCCTTCGACATTTTGCTTGTTTCTTTCGCCAGGCCTCCACAACAGCAGCATCATTAGAAGTAAGCTTTGGAATCTCTTTCTCCACGAATTCCAACATCCCATTATCATCTAATAAAGCCTCCATGCGGTCCTTCCATGCAACATAATTCGAACTTCCTTCCAAGGCATATTCGAGTCGCAAACCGTTGAAAGACATTTTCGCCGCGGCACCAAGAACACAAATCTGCAAATTCTAATTTCACCACCAGCTGATAACTCAATCACTTCCGATCTACACTTGAGAAAAAATTATTTCCAAATCAGAGATTGACTGCATGGGCTTTTACCAGACCTTTCACTTTCCAAAGAAAGATGAATCCGGAGGCTATCTGGCCCGTATGCAGGCTCTGTCCGAGGAAATAAGTTTGCAATCACCGTAATAGATCTCGACAATTAATATTGCTCCGATACCATGTAGAAATTTGATGAATAAATCACTTATTCAATCAATATTAACCTGATCACACATCAATTTCGAATTGCATGCATAACACATAATCTCTTCTACGATTAATTGTGACATGCGGAAAGAATAGAAGCGATAGCACATCAAATCATCACACACATTAACACATTATGTATGGGGAAAGCTTATAGCTGAAAACCCCTCAGCTATTCTGTATATTAGATGGAGAGAACATGCAACAAATACATAGTACAATAATCCTCACAAGTACTCAGTACTATCTCCCAAAGCTACACAAAAACTAGCTTGGTTTTGAACAAGTCACAGGTTCAAAACACACCCACTAATTTCCCTACCTCTATTGCGCAATCAAGGCTGGTCTAAATAGAGATCCAAGGTTCGAATCTCCTTGTCTTGACAGCGCAATCATCATGGGAAATTGCCTCCAAGTGTGGTGCAAGTCTCATGCACAACTAATGTCGCAACTGATAGCTAACTCAACCCTTTCATCTACCTCTTTCACTTGTCGCCACTGAACTGTCCATGCACTGAGTTAAAATGATGTGCTATTTAGTTGAATAATGAGTTAATAATTTTGTGAATTAAATAATATTTAATTGACACAACTCATCTCTAGTGTATTAGCCAGTTAAACTAAATACAACTAGTTCAACTAGTTAACCAGAACACCATCTCCATTAACTGTCGCATCAACTCCACCGAACTCCGCCACTTGAGCTCTAACTGAAGTCAACCATGCATTAGCTCAACTAACCCATAGGAAAAGCATATTTCCTTCTGGCAGCTGCATGCCCCACCTCTGGGGGTCAAACTGAAGTGCTCTAAGAGAGTAAAATGAAGTTTAGAGTCCAAATATTATTAAGGGTAACAATATTTGACTTCCCTATTTTTAGATAAAACAACAAAAATAGACTTCAACCTATATGTCTAAAAATATAGGTCCATCATTTTTACCAACATGACCAATACTCCAAGAATAACATACTACAACCCTGGACCATGCTCCATATGTCTAAAAATAGACATAGTCTAAAAATAAACTTTTCGACAAAAATCACATGTGTGGTCCCCACCTAGTTTAGGTGATCACTTTCCAACTAGGATCAGGAAAGATGTTTCAGGAGGCCTCCTTCTCTGTTTCTTGTTGCCATTTTCAACAACTACCTCCAAACAACTTGCATTGTTTGTTCAATCCCTGATGAATGCAATCCCTAAAGAATAGGAATTTTCGCATTGCATGACTGTGCAAGTATCATGGGCACTCCAATGGGTGTTTGGTTGCATGGGTGCAACCCAATAATCCTACAACTGATAGTCAACTTCCCTTTAACCTAGATCTCAACTGGGTCTCCACTGGATCTGACATGCATGCGGCTAATAATAGTAAATCCTCAGTTTCATGTGAGATCACAGATTGTGAATTAATTAATATTGAATTCACTTGATCTCTCACTAGTGTATCTAACAGTTACAACTAGCACAGCTGAGTTTAACTCACTTAACTGAGTTAAACTAATTACAACCTGCATTAACTAATGCACCACTATACTTCGAACTCTGTTACAACTAGAATTACTCTGCATGCCTCACCAACTACCTCTAACTCGAAATTCATGAGCTAACTTAGTTTATCACACTCAATTAACTATTACAATTTATTTTGAGACAAGATTAAATTTTATTGTCCATCTTAATTAAGGGATAACTAAAATATATATGCACCAAATTTAGCCCTATGGGCCCCACCCTAGTGTAGGTGCTTAATGCACTAGGCGTGAGTGCTGAAATTTTCTTGTTGAATTTCAACACTCCCTCTCAACAAGAAAGGGATTATCCTTCAACCCAATCCTACCTCTATGGTATTCAAATTTGTTCCTAGTGAGCCCCTTCGTCAGAATATCTGCATCCTTGTCTTCTGTGGGAATGTACTGAAGCAACATTATTCTCCTCTGCACACAATCTCTGAGATGATGGTACCATATATCTATGTGCTTGGACCTATCATGAAAGACATGGTTAATCGAGAGTTTAATGCAACTATGATTATCACAATGTATAACTATTGGATCCATCTGAGAACCAAACAAACCAACCAATATCTTTCTCATCCAGATAGCCTCACATGTAGCTGGACTTGCTACCATGTACTATGATTCTACTGAACTGAGTACCACAAATCGTTGTTTTCTATTGTACCAGGAAACTGATGTCGATCCTATGCTGAAGACCCCTCCTGATGTGCTCTTTTTGTCTGATGGATTTATCGTCCAATCTGCATTCGTGAAGCCTTGAAGCTTCGCTCTCTCTATCCGTCTGTACCATAGACCATACTCTGATGTTCCCCTCAGGTATCTCAAGAAATGCTTCCCCGGCTTCCAAAAGAGCTTGGTAGGCTTAACCATATCTTGAATCAACTGGTTAACTGTGTAGTAAATTTCTAGTATGGTGTCCACTAGATACATCAGTGAACCAACTAACTGCATGTAGATAGTAGCATCCACTACGTCTCCAGAAGTAGCATCCTCATTCCTCCAATTTCCTGGAAGAGGAGTATCCATGGGTTTGCATCTCTCCATGTGAAACTTACCCAGTATCCCTTTTGCGTACTTGCCTTGAGACACAAAAAGTTCACCATCCTACTTCCATATTTCCAATCCAAGGAAATGATGAAGGAGTCCCATGTCCTTCATTTCGAACTCCCTTGCAAGATCCTCATTTCATGAGTGTATCAGCTGCTCATCACCAGTCAAAATTAGGTCATAAACATAAAGAACAATAATCAATAGCTTACCCTCAACCACAATATGGTACAGGTTTGCATTTGCTTCACTTTTGGTGAAGCCCAATCTGGTGAAATAACTATCTATCCAAGTGTACCAAGAACGAGGTGCTTGCTTCAGCCCACACATTGCTCTCTTGAGTCGACACACATGCTACTCATTATTGAAGATCTAAAAACCTTTAGGATAATCTATGTACCCTTCTTCCTCAATGATCCCTTTGAGAAACATAATTTTCACATCCATCCGATGAATGCGCTAGCCCATCTGTGTTGAGAGTGCAAGGATGGATCTAATGGAAGAGTACCTTTCAATAGGTGAAAAAGTCTCATCATAATTGATCCCCTTGATTTGTGAGAATCCCTGAGCCACAAGTCTGGCCTTGTATTTCTCCACACTCCCATCAGTAGCTTTCTTTACCTTGTAGATCCATCTCGATCCAACCACTGATTTTTCGACCATTCTTGGGACAATCTCCCATGCATTGTTATTGAAAATGGAGTCATACTCCTCCACCATTGCATCAACCCAGGTTGGCTGCTGCACTGCCTCCTGAAAGGAAGATGGTTCGGTCATAATAAATTTTCTCATAAGAGCCATGTGTCCAATAAAACTGTCTGGAGACTGTCTCTGTCTGCACTGTGAAGTACAGGCTCCTAAAGTATCTGCAACATCACGTCTCAATCTATCAACCTCCGTGGTGTGCCTTCTGCCATTTCTGATGGATGTCTTAGCATGAGTGTTTTCCTCCACTAGTCCATGATCCTCTGCATGTGGCTGCTCCACATATTGTGGCTCATCCTTGGGAACCAACAATTCCTCCTCCGCACGCAAGTCCAACTCCGTCTCAAGGGTCAACCGCATGGCTTTCTCCTCATCAAATTTTATATCCCATCACACAACAGTCATTCTGCTGTTTGGAAAATACATAGGATATTTGTGGAGTGTTTCAATGTACCCCACAAAAATCCCAATCTCAACTGTTGGTTCTAGCTTCTTCCTGGCATCTTTGGTCACATGCACATAAATATATGAGCCAAAAATATTAAAGTGTGAAACCGTAGGTTTCTTACCAATGAAAGCCTATTTAGGTGTACTCATGTCAGGTATCCTATGAGGACAACGGTTCTACACAAATACCGCAGTGTTGCATGCTTCTACCCATAGATGCATTGGTAGGCCTTGATCATGCAACATTGCTCTTGCTACACCCACGATCATTCTTTTCTTTCTTTCTGTGACCCCATTCTATTGTGCGTTATGAGGCACTATCATTTCTCTTCAAATTCCTTCTTTGATGCATAAGTTCTTGAATTATTTAGAGATGTATTATCCACCATTATCGCTCCTAAAAGCCTTCACTTGCTTCCCTGAATCTTTCTCCACCAGTACCTTAAAATCAAGAAACTTTTAGAATGTCTGGTCTTTCTTCTGCATGAAGAAGATCCAGCACTTACGAGAAAATTCATCAAAAAATATCACACAGTACTTATGTTTTTCTGTCGAAGCAACAAATAATGGTCCACACATGTCTGTGTGAACTCTCTCAAGGATTCCCAAAGCTCGGTTCTCCTTCTCATGAAAGGTGGCCTTTACATACTTTCCCATAGTACATCCCTTGAATGTGTCTGACTATGCAAGTGTACCCATGGAAAGACCAGTATAAATCTGCTGCATGACTTTCAAGGCTCCATGGTGAAGATGGCCCAATATCTTGTGCCATAATTCGCCCACTTCCTGGCTCACCACTTTCTCTACCTTGCCCATCAATTCTGCGTAGCCATCTACCTCCAGCTTATAAATATTCTTAACTTGAATCCGTATCCTCTTGGCTTGTCCTATTGTTTTGTGTCACAGGAAAGCTTTTCCTTCACTAAAAATAACATCATGGCCTCTATCCTCCCACATTGCAATCGAGACTAATTTTTTCTTCATACCTGGTACATGCATTACATATTTTAATTGAAAAGGTTTACTTGACTGCCCCTGGAAGATAATGGTACCAACCTCGGTAGTACTATACCACCCGTCATCACCCATTTCAATATGCATTTGGAGATTCTTCTCCTCTAAGCTACTGAAAAGTTCCTTGTCTCCCGTCATGTGAAAGGAAGCACCACTATCCAAATATCACACAAATCCCAATGCAATTAACACCATGCATGTGATCAATGAGAAGTCAAGATTAAATTGCAAGGCCAAAGCCTCACCAACTGCAGATGCTCCAGCCTTATTGTTCTTGTTCTTTTGTGGACAATTAGTAGCATAATACCCATGCTCGTGACAATGAAAACACTTCACCTTGGACATGTCTCGCTTCTTGCCATCTTTGGAGTCGGATTTGGAATCGAATTTCTTCCCCTTCCCCTTCTTTTTCTTTGTAGAAAAATCACAACCTTCTAAATCTTCATTCTTAGATGAAGATCCATCTCTGGTGTTCCATCTGAACTCCCCCTGCACCAAATTCGACCATAGTTGTTCCCAATCTGGCATCTTTTCCCTTCCATTGATAGAGTCTTGATAACTGTGCCAACTATCGGGAAGTTCTACGAGAGCCAAGATCACCAAATAATCATCAATGACAGTTATACCAACGCTCCCCAGTTCATCCCAACATTGGAAAAAAATTGTTAGATATTTTGGTATGGAGTTGCCTTTCTCCATCTTGATCTTCCTGAGTTTATCTTTGAGCGCCAATTTCCTATGGTCACTGTTGCTCTAAAATAGATCCGTCAAAGCCTTCAAAATTGAATATGGTGTTTCTTTCCCATGGAGGCTTGAGACAATGTGGTCTCATACTCCCTTCAATAGGATCCTCCTCGCCATTGTCACTTTCTTTTGCCATGCATCAAGATTTGTAGCATCTGTCACAGCGGGTTTAAGAACATCATTGTCAATGAATTCTTTCAAGCCATTGTCTTCGAGTACTGCATCCATCCCGTCCTTCCAAGAAATATAGTTTGAGCTATCCTTGAGTTAATACTCCAACCTCAAGCCATTGAAAACCATTTTGATCCTGAATCAACTGTAGCACCAAGAAAGTATTTCTGCAAATTTGAATTCTATTCAGTCACAAACTCAACTCCTTCTTCATAATTATGATTTCTTGTGCTCTGATACCATGTAGAAATTATACAACAAGCATGCATATCATAGATTCATCTGATATAACAATGTACTAAATTTAATTACTGAATCGCTTCTACAAATCAATTGCAGAATTAAAAACAAAGTCGCCAATCACATGACGCAAAGAAGAATAAATCATGCCACAACACGTATAATTTCCCAGGGAAATCTTTCTTCTCAAAACCCCACTAAGTTATATTATATATTCAACATGGAATCATGAAACAATTACATACAAGTCTTCTCACAAGAGCCCTCCTGTGCTTAGCTAATTGTCTCACATTGTCATACATAAAACTGACCAATACTTAGCCAATTTACTGCCTCGAGAGGGCCTGCCTTACTTGCGAAAGCCTTGATGAATGCAATCCCTAAAGAATAGGAATTTTGGCCTTCCTTTACTGCACAAGTATCATGGGAACTCCAATGGGTGTTTGGTTCCATGGGTACAACCCAAGAATCCTACAACTGATAGTCAACTTCCCTTTCACCTAGATCTCAACTGGGTCTCACCGAATCTGACATGCATGCAGCTAATAATAGTAAATCCTCAGTTTCATGTGAGATCACTGATTGTGAATTAATTAATATTTAATTAAATTTATCTCTCACTAGTGTATCTAACATTTAAAACTAACACAACTAAGTTTAACTCACTTAACTGAGTTAAACTGATTAAAACCTGCATTAACTAATGGACCATTGCACTTCGAACTCTGTTACAACTAGAATTACTCTGCATGCCTCACCAACTACCTCTAACTCAAAATTCATGAGATAACTGAGTTTATCACACTCAGTTAAATATTACAAGCTATTTTGAGACTAGATTATATTTTATTTTCCATCTTAATTAAGCGATAACTAAAATAGACATGCATCAAATTTAGCCCCGTGGGCCCCACCCTAGTGTAGGTGCTTAATGCACTAGACGTGGGTGCTGAAATTTTCTTGTTGAATTTCAACAGTTCACCAAGCAAAAAAAATGAGTCGATCCAGGTTGTCACTATATATTCATACCCCTCTTCCTAGTCTCTTTACTCCTATTATGCCTTTGGTTTCTCAATTTCTCTTCTACTTGTTTTTCTCTTATGGCCTCGGAGGCCATACATTAGCATATGAGTGATATATTTTGAATTCCTAGATAGATTTATGTGTTTTTCCTCTATTAGGACGGAAATGTTTTAGATATGATCAAGCTTCCCTAACGGCTGGCCAATCTAATATCTTCCACTCTTTCATGTAATCTCTTATTTCCTAGAAAATACAAATTTTGATTAAAAAACAAAAAAAAATATTTTTAAAACAAGAATAAATTTGACGTAGATGAAGTTTAATTCAAATTTCAATCATCAATTTATATTTAAAAAAAATACTCTCTACCTTCACTCAAACGTCTTTATGATACTACAACATCTACTAGACTGTCTAGATATAAAGTCAGGTCAACTAGTAGTGCTATAGGACATATACTCAACAAGCTCATTGTAATTTATTAACACATTTGACATGTTATTTAGTCAATTCATCTCTCATACTCTTTGAATTGTCATCATAGGTCCAATTATGAGTACCCAGTCGAACATGGACTAAGATTAAGGGAAGTGAATAACTTGATAAACCAAAGACCCAGGCGGATAAAAGGAAAACTAAATTTTTAAATCATTCTTTGTTTCTTTGTCTCATAGAGTTTTTAGTTGAGAAGAATTTGGGGGCATAACAAAATGTGCTTGGTTGATCATTGAAATTTACAAAAGAAATTAGATATTAATTTCATATTTACTATTTATATTAAACAATTAATATAATTTTTTTTTAAATTTTAAATATATATTAAAAAAATATCCAATGCCTGATTCCTAATTTCCCAGGTGCAATAAATTTGGTCAATTTATTAACTGATAAATCTTACCTAATAATGTTAACAAAATACTCCTTTCATTGGGGTTGTTCAAAACTGTCATCATACAATGTTTTTGTAACACATGTACACTACGTTTTTATGGAATAGATCTAAAGATATACATTATTATGGAAAGTAGTAACACAAAATAAATTCAACACTTTCACAATGATCTTAAATAATAGTTTTAAGATAAAACTCATTCTTGGAAGAAGAGGAATTTAATTTTATAACTCAGAGTGAGTTCCATGGAAAAGGAAAGATGGAAGAACATAAACCCTATAATAATTTTTTTATAAAATGAAATTTAATAATATCACAATGATCTAAAAAAATACCTCCATGGGAAACCACCTTTTTGTAAGAGGCATTAATTTTCTATCTTGAAGTATCATTGAAATACGAAAATAGAAGGGATATAAATACTCTATTACATACAACATCTGTGCTTTGTGTTGGGGCATTGGTTTTTGATAAAGTAAAGTATTTTGGGAATGACTATAAGGATGACAGGTTGCAGGACAACCATTCGAGAGTTACGAAAAGGAAAAATAAGGAAGAGGAAGGAACTGGTTAAAAACTAGAAGTTGCAGAGGGCCGAGAGGAAAAATATAGACACAACCAAGCAGGAAAAATGAGTAACAAATGAGAAGTACGGAATGATGAGCTATGAAAGTGGTGGAAGAGACTAACAATTCAGGCAACTGTGGAAATATAAGCGGAGTGACCATGACAGCTCTATACCTATTCTATTGTATAATTTTGTGTGGTTCAGTCTCATTGAGATATACTGCGGAAAATTCTAGTTGAGCTCGATGTAATGATGTTATGAGAAGATTAATAGAAAGGAGACAATTTGGGATCATTAATTTATTGTTGAATGGTTACTTAGCTTTGAAAACGTTTTAAATGTGTGCATTCAGTAGCCTTTGTTTACTAGTTTGTATGATTCGTTGCAGATGAAATTGGACATGTTAGCATTGTGTTTGCTTTAAGTCTGATATGCTCAATGGTATTATTCTTAATATCAAATCCTAACCCCCAATCGGCACGCCTCGGGTGAGGCTCCTTATCCAGTCTTGGGTAGGGTGGAAATGTCGATGTTGTGATGGACTATGATAGAGCTTTGTTGGCCCATATACCTGAGCCAAGGTCTTAACCTTTTTATTATTTTTATCCAACAAATCGTTGCATTTACTGGACCCGAAATAGAAAATGGGGTTGGAATATGGTATCAAGGGCACTGAATAAATGATTACAATATTGGTGGTATGAACACATATATTGGTTCATCTCACAACAGGATCAAATCTGAAGACAAGGCAAAGGAAAGTTAAAGGATTAGGTCTTGTATGCAGAATAAACTAGTGATCAATACGATCTATTTTGGTGTAGATTTCCAAAATAGCTCTACAACTGGTTGCAAAGACTACAGATAAAAGGGAATATTGGCGGACAAAGTAGATCCTTTCGAGCTTGGACTTAAGCAAATCTGATAGAACTACATCGGTTAAACATTGATATGACATGAGCTGTGAAATTCTGGGTGCAAGCTACACTAGAAGGATATATCATTGAGTTCCATGAGGAGAAAAATATATATTTTTCTAAAGCTGAGGACATATTTAGATCAGGGCTGCAGGGAAATCTACTAAAGTAAATCCCTCTATGGATTAAGGTTGTAACGGTAGAGGAAAATTTGTTGAAGTTTCAAAACCCCATCATGGAAACCTAAATACCTAGTATTGGGGGAAGGACATAGAAGGAGGGATGGTACTAAATGGGGAGCTATGAAGGGATCATATAAATGGATGCATATGAATTCAAGAGATCTAGGTATCTGAGAGCGCAACAAAGAGCACAAATAGTGGAGAAATGGCGGGAAAGGGAACTGTAGGAAATTAATAGGCAATAAAAGGATATACACCAAAAAAGATAGGTGTTGAGAAGTCCAACAAAATAAGCAATAGAATAGGTTCTTGCGGAAGAATTGGGGTATGCCACAATGTAAAAAAATCAAGGGGATAATAGGGGACTGTCCCTCTCAGTAGAATTGGAAATATTGGATAGAATAGAAGGTGGAGGTTCAAAGGAAGACTTGGTTGATGACATGCATGATGATTTATGAAGTTTATTTTTGGAGAATGATGCATCCACTTTGAATAGTGATACGATATCCTCGTGTTCAGGTACCATCTCCCACAACCTCCTCTTGTAATTTATCACAATCCTAATAAGTTATTGTCTAAGTTAATCAAAGTTATTAGAGTTCGCAGTGTGCATACCACATATAAATCTAGTGCTAGTGGCAGTGGAATTGGTAATATTGTTAAGATCCCACAAGGATCATCACAACCAAGATCTCAATGATTTTACTGCTTCCTCATGCATAGTCAAATATGGCAGGATCGTTTACCTAGTACCCTGAGTTCTATGGAAAAGGAAATGATGATGTAAAACAACACTGGTATTTTTGCAAAGCCATATGGAGGACCTGCCAAACGCCAGATGCTACAAAACTAATTTAATTTCAAACCACACTGAGGGTGAGAGCCTTGAGATGGTTCATCAAGTGGTTGGAGCTACACCAAAAGCCAACAGTGGACGGTGTTAAAAGAGAATTTGTGTAGGAGTTCAAACTTCCTCAGACAAACCACCATGGGTTGTTTGAATTATGGGCAATTAAATAATGGGAAGGGGAGACCACCTAGGAGTTGATGATGATATTAAAGATGAAATTGGAAAACTAATATACCTAATAGACCCAAATCACCAATGAGATTGGTTTATCAAAGCATTTTTGCCTCTTATTTGTACACCGCTGACCAAACAAAAGATTGATACTTTACATGATGGTTTAGAATAGGAAACAAAGATTGAAGCTATGGAGGGCTACCCACATGAATACCGAGGAAAAACAACAATCCATTAACCATCTATACTATGTTTGCAACATCAAATCGCAAGTTTGACAGAAAAATTTAAAGACATGCAGTCGATGTGGCCCGCACGATTGAATGTAAGGTGTACTCATTTCCTTGTAGAAGGTCATCTAGTCAATGAGTGCCCGAGGTTGTGGGGCTCAACTATTACACCTGGGTTGATGGGACCATCTGGAATGTCTCCTATTGTGGGAATTTCTTAGATAGGAACACAAGGTATATATCAAGTCCAAACTCAGTTCCATGCATTTTAGAATAAACAAAATCCAACACCAACTAATTACTGTGAAATTTGTAGAGCATGTGGACATTTTCCACGTCTCTTCCCCATTTTGCATAAATACTCAAATGTCCCTGACAATAATTATTGTGAATTATGTGCTTCACCGACTTTTCACAGTGACCAATGTAGGGCATTAGATGCCTTGGGCTACCGATTGGACTGAACAACATATTGAGTCAACGAAACTCCTCGAGGAGGAGCGGGAGGAGGAGGAGCAAGGGTAGGAAGGATGGGAGGGCAAGGCCCAATGCGTTGTTACAATTGTGACCAAGAAGTTCATGTTGCGCTATATTGTCCACTATGTAGATGACCATGGTGTTCTCAATGTAGGGTCAATACGCATGCAAAACAGGATTTCCCATAACTTATTAAAATATGGGAGGAGCGCAACCGCTAGAGGGGGGAAAATTTAATTAATGTGGAGTTAAGAGTGCTAGAAACCACCCCACTCTCAAATATCAATATATCAACTCAAGGAGGGAAAAAGACTGATGCTGATGCAGGAGTAGTAGAAAAACCGAGGATTATAAGAGCATCCTCGCTGAAGCGCTCATATGATCCTGAACAACAAAAGAAATATTACAAAGAAGCATTAGAAATGTTTACCAAGCTAAAAAGAAGTAGAAGGCCACATGGAGTACAACCAACACCCTTGAAAGAGAAGGGTCTGGACTCGCCACGAACCATAGAATAATGGTTCAAATTATTCCTACAAATTTTGAATGATGAACAAATGCTTGGGCAGTTGCAGGAGATTCTGAAATTAGCTATCCAAGAGGGAACAAATAAGGAAGGAGAAAACTCTGCCAATTTACCAGAGAGGAATTCAAGAAGTATTTAGAGAAACAAAAGAAGAATAGTAAGAGAGTTTAGGATTGATGCCTAGATTGCAGGATTCCAATTAAAAGATACAATGTTGGATTTAGGCTCATATATTAATATTTTTCCAAGGAAGACGTGGGAAGCCTTGGGCCCACATAAGTAGAATTCTCACCAATTAAACAATGTATGAAAAACCAATATTACATCCTTCAATTTGGAAGACTAGAGGATGTAGAGGTTGACATATCAGGAGTCAATAATTACACAAATTTATAAGTGATAGACATAAGGGGAGAGAAGGATCCCTATCCAACACTTCTTGGGATAGATTGGGAATTTGAGAACTATGTGGTGATTGCCTTGAAAAAATAACTGACGAATTTTGAAGTAGAAGGGGTTAGATTAATCCAAGCCCTAGATCCTTATCAAGGAAGAAGATTCACAAAAGAAACTGATGATAGGGAGGAGCAAAGACTATTAGACCAATTGTACCAGCTGACAACATAAGAGGGAAAATTATATCAACCCAACTACAAAAGGAAAAATTAGCTGGAACGGTATTTAGATCTCAGAGGTTGGCTTAGAATCTGCATGGGACGACTAGTAGCAAGGAGGATATGAGGTCAACACCAAATGATGGACAACAGTAAGGGGAATCAACATGATCGACAGAGAGGTAAGAGAATACCCGACTTTCAATGGTATGGTTCAGTCGATAATTTTATTAATAAGGTTGATGCAACTGTTCCCGAAGAACTTAATGTGACCCTAATGAATGTTTTACTACAAGAAAATATACGAGGTGGTGGGGAGTACATCGCAATCATTTCAGGGAATGTGATGAGATCTCGACAACGGTGAAAGTTATATTTGGAAATTCAAGGGGCTCGTAACCATTTGTGAAATATAGAGGTAGCTCAGATCCTCAACAACACTTGAGAAATTGTGAAGACCGATGGGTTAGAGAAAGTCTCCCAAAATAACTATGGGTGCATGAATTTGTGGATACATTGGGAACCTTCCCCAAAGCATGGTATGTAAAAGAGGAAACACGAAGACAAAATAGTGATTGGGATTTTTTAGCAAGTCAGTTTGTCAGTATTTTTTCTTTTTCAGATACCAATAAGAGGATTACCGATTCTCTTTAGGATATTAAGAGGATTATACGTACAACTGGACAATTGATAAAGGGAGAAATAGACCAGGCTACACTGCAACACTTATATGAATCAACATACAATGAAGCGGTAGCCCGTGGGAAGGTAGATAAAGAGTTAGATGAAGATGATATGGAAGTCTTGAGACATATAACCTTCAATGGAGTGGAAGGATAACGATGGGTTAAATATGGACCCACAACTAAAGGACCTCATCTAATTCCATTGAAGTTGTGGAAACTCAAAATAGGGAATGAAGAAAAGCCAAAGGTACCCTCAATTAGAGATTATTGGGATGATAAAACTACTAATAAAATATTAAATATTCCAAAATAATACAAGGAGCCATTTCCCTCTTCTATTGTGTAATTTAAAGGAATTAAAGGAGATTTGGGAGAGATGAAGATCATGCTCAAGTCAGATGCAAAACCAGTAAAACACCAACCTTATAGACTAAATCCGAGGGTGAAGAAGAAAGTTAAGAAAGAGATATATAAGATGTTGGAAACATGGCTAATATCTTCTGTTAATGAAGCCGAATGGGTTAGTCCGATTTTGACATAGAATAAAAAGGATGCTACAGATATTAGAGTCTGTGTGGACTACCACAGCTTAAATAATTCTTGTGTTGACAATCCTTTCCCCACACCTTTTAGTGTTGAAGTTATAGATAATGTGGTAGGAATGAGGCTTATACATTTATAGATGGATTTTAGGGGTTCCATCGGGTATGAATTGTAGATGAATAAAAGAAGAAGACTACTTTTACAACAGAATGAGGCTCATATGCACACCATGTTATGCCATTTGGGATAAAAACTGCACCAGCAATATTTTCAAGGATTGTGATTGCTGTGTTTAGGGATTACATACAGGTTCCTTGAATTCTACATGGATGATTGGAATATCTATAGTATACTGAAAAAACACTCTAGCTTTCTCTGAATCATGTTTGATCAGTGGAGGCAATTACAAATTTCATTGAACGTAAAGAAGTTTATATTTGTTGTTCCCTTTTCCAAAAACTACTGGGCCATATTGTATGTAAGGAAGGAGTATGCGTGGACCCTACAAAAGTTGTGGTGATTGTAAAAATGGACGCATTAGAAAATACTAAGAAACTTAGGTCTACATTGGGGCACACATGATATTATAGGAGGTTTATCCACAACTATGCTCTAATCACTACTCCAATGGAGAAGTTACTGAAGAAAAATGAGCATTTCAAATGGTATGAGGAATGTAATGTTGCGCTAAACACATTGACAGATAATTTGGCTAGTGCACCGATTTTAGTTTGTCCTGATTGGAAAAAGAAATTCTATGTTCACATTGATGCTTTTGGAATTGATTTGGGAGTAGTTTTAGCCCAACCTAGAGAAGGAAGCCTTTACCATCCAATATACTTTGAAAGTAGAAAGCTATAAATTAAAGAGAAGAAATATACTACATTAGAGCAGGAGGCGCTCATGATGGTATATTCACGTCAGAAATTCAAACATTACCTTCAAGGGGGACCATTTAAGTTATTCATAAATAATTGTGCCTTGAAATATTTGGTGAACATGTGAGTGTTAGATGGCTATTATTTTTTCAGGAATTTACATTTGAGGTGATTGTCAAACTAGGTCGGCTAAATGTGGGACCTGGCCACCTCTCAAGGTTGTGATCAAGAGAAAGTGGAGGTTTTGTGGATGACCAAATACAATACGTTGATCTATTTAGGGTGGAGGCAGTGCCAGAATATCTAGAGGATAGTAACAAATTTCTTGGCTACCAGAAAGGGCCTAGAAGAATACACCTCGATGCAAAGGAGACATATGTTTGTCAAGGCAAAAAATTACCAACTAATTGTGGGGAAATTATATAATATGAGACTAGATAAAATACTATGTATATGTGTATTGGATCATGATATTTGGTGAACACATGAGTGTTAGATGGAAGAATTTGTAGATGGATATTATTATTTCAGGAATTTACATTTGAGGTGATTGTTAAACAAGGTCCGCTAAATGTGGGACCTGACCACCTATCAAGGATGTGATCAGGAGAAACTAAAGGTTCTATGGATGACCAAATACTAGACATTGATCTATTTAGGGTGGAGGCGGTGCCAGAATACCTAGAGGAAATAACAACTTTCTTGGCCACCAGAAAGGGCCTAGAAGAATACACCTCAATGCAAAGGAGACATATGTTTGTCAAGGCAACAAATTACCAAGTCATTATGAGGAAATTGTATAATATGAGACTGGATAAAATACTAAGTATATGTGTATTGGATCATGAGAGGAAGTATGTACTATGGGAATGCCATTCATGGGTCACAAGAGGTCATGTTGGAGGAAAAGGCACCATAAGGAAAATATTATAAGCAGGTCTATGGTGGCCATTTACAAGGATGCTAAGGAATACATCAAGAAGTGATGTTTATCAAAGAGTTTGAAAACCATCACATTGATATGAATTTCCATTCCAACTAGTACTAGCACTACAAGTTTTTGAGAAGTGGGCAATTGAATTCTTAGGACCCATCAACCCACCAACACATCATTCACAAACTAGGTACATCATCACTCAAACAAATTACCTAACAAGATTGGCCAAGGATGCACTAGTAAAGGATTGTACGAAGAACCTCGTCACCAAATTTATTTTTGAGAACATCATTACCAGATTCGAGTGTCCCCGAATTTTAACTAGTGATTAAGGGAGCCACTTTATTAATGTGGCAGTTGTATCACGATTGCAAAACTTAATGATATAGCACCATAAAATCAACCTGTATCATCCTTAAGCAAATGAGATAGTTGAGGCATTCAAAAGAAATTTAGAGAGGAGTTTGACTAAAGTATGTTCAACCAATAGAGATGACTGGGATGAGAGAGTTATAGCTACCTTTTTGGCCTATGACACGACAGTTAAACGATTACATAGGCATACGCCCTTCCAGATGGTATATGGGTGCGAAGCAGTAGTACTTGTTGAGTTCACAATTCCCAGCTTGTTTATTGCACAAGAAACCCATATGAACAAAGATGAATCAATTCTTAAAAGGATAAAAGAATTGTGGCAACTGGATAAGGTTTAGTAGACTTCCACCAAACATTGGAGAAGCAGAGACAAAAATAATGACATCACAAGCATATAAAGTAGAAGTAATTCACAATAGAAGGACATGTATTATTATTTGAAAACAAGTTCTTGAAATTCCTAGGTAAGTTGCATATGCACTGGTTAGGTCCTTTTATTGTTGCAGAAATTAAAGAAACAAGAGTTTTGAAGCTCGAGCAACTCGAAGATGTTTTTCTATTAGGATGGGTGAACGATGCATGCCTAAATCTCTTCTAGGTATCAACCAATACAATTTAAATTGGAATAAATATTTGCAAGGAGAAATAGGTAGAAGTAGGTAGCAGTGAATTATGTTAGTTAGTCATTAGTCACATCCTTTTTTCCTTGTCACAAGGCCATTTTCTACTTTATTGAGTCAACTATTTACATTAAAGGTAGTCAATAATAGTTTATCCGCCAAGGTCTTTCCATTCACAGATGATTTTTTTCCTCACTGCAACTGATTGTGGTTGGGGATGTCGCACTTGTCATCGATCTTAGCCATAATAATTAATCAATAATTCCCATTGTTAGTCCAAATTTTGGATAAATATTTCTCATAATAAAAATATCATAACCTCTTAAAGCACACCCATCATTGCATCATAATTATCCATCAATTCCACCCACATTTTCCAGTTTTGCATCATCTAATTCATGTGCAGCTCAACCATTGTTAGTGTTAACATGGTTGAATCCGAGTGGGGAAAGTTGTCGTATCAATTATTTAAGTTGTCTCGTTAGGAAAATTCGTGTCAAGATTTTGTACTTAATCTGCATGGTTATGCCAAGCTCTTCAGAGTCTAAAGCCAAGGTGGTGAAAGCACAAAATCTAGAGTCTGCATCTAGTTCCATTTGTCTCAGGTCCAAGTCCAAGCCTATTATATGTATTTTCTACTAGCGTCTCTCCAAGATAACGAAGAACATAGTATCATTATATGAACCTAAGTTCGATGAAATAATTGCAAAGGAAGAAATTGTAACTGGAAAATATGATAAAACTATGTTGGTCGATAATGAACTCACCAATTTGTTCCAATTTCCAGCATTGAAGTGGGAATTTTACACAACCGAGCGGGAAAAAGGAGTAAAATTTGACGAGTAGGGACTGATGAGCTATGAAAGAGGCAGAAGAGACTGAAAATTTAGACGAATGTGGAAAGATAAGCGGAGTGACCAAGACTGCTCTGTAGTTGTTCTATTGTATTTTTTGTGTTGTTCAGTCTCATTGAGATATAACTTGGAAAATTCCTATTGATCCTGATGTAATGATGTTGTGAGAAGCTTAATAGAAAGGAGACAATTTGGGATCACTATGTTATTGTTTAATGGTTACTTAGATTTTAAAACTTTTTACATATGTGCATTTAAGTAGCCTTTGTTTACTAGTGTTCATGATCTATTGCAGATGAACTTGGACATGTTAGCATTGCGTTTGATTTAATTCTGATCTACTCAATGGTATTCTTCTTGATATAAAATTCCAAACCCCAATCTAACTAAGGTCACGACATGCCTCGGGTGAGACTCCTTATCCAGTCTTGGGTAAGGTGGAAATTCCGACGTTGTGATGGACTACGACAGAGATTTGTTGGCCCATGTGCATGAGCCAAGGTCTTAACCTTGTTATTATTTTTATCCAACAAATGGTTTTGTTTGGAATATTGTATCGAGAACATTCAAGAAATAATTGAAAGATTGGTGGTATGAACACATATATTGTTTCATTTCACAACATGATAAGCTCTAAAGACAAAGAAAAGGAAATTTAAAGGATTAGGTCTTATATGCAGAACAAACTAGTGATCAGCACGATATCTTTTGGTGTAAATTTCCAAAATAGGTTTACAACTGGTTGCAAAGACTGCAGATAAAATGGAAGACTGGTGGACAAAGAAGATCCTTTCGTGCTTGGAATCAAGTATATATGATAGAACTACATCGGTTGGACACCGATATGACATGAGTTGTGAAATTATGGGTGCAAGCTACACTAGAAGGATATATTATTGAGTTTCATGAGGAGAAACACCTGTATTTTTCTAAAGTTGAGGACATATTCAGATCAGGGTTGCACGGAAAGCTACCAAAGGAAATCCCTCTGTGGATTAAGGTTCTAATGGTAGAGGAAAATTTGTTGACATTTCAAAACCCAATCATGGAAGCCTAAATACCTAGTAATGGTGAAAGGGCATAGAGGGAGGGATGCTACTGGATGGGGAGCTATGAAGGGATCATAGAAATGAATGCAGATGACTTCAAGAGATCTAGGTATTTGAGATTGCAACAAAGAGCACAAATAGTGGAGAAATGGTGGGAAAGGGAACTGCAGGAAATTAATAGGTGACAAAAGGATATACACCAAACAAGATAGGTGTTGAGATGTCCAAAAAAATAAGTAATAGCAGAGGGTCTTGTGGAAGAATTAGGGTATGCCACAATTTCCAAAAATCAAGGGGATAATAGGGGCCCGTCCCTATCAGTAGAAGTGGAAATGCCGGATAGAATAGAAGGTGGAGGTTCAAACGAAGACCTGGATGATGACATGCATCATCATTTACAAAGTTTCTTTGTGGACAATAATGTGTCTGATTTGAATAGTGATACGATATCCTCGTGTTCAGGTACCATCTTCCCCAACCTCCCCTGGTACTTTATCACAACCCTAATAAGTTCTTGTCTAAGTTAGTCAAAGTTATTAGAGTTCACAGTGTGCATACCGCATACAAAGCTAGTGTTAGTGGCAGTGGAATTGGTAATATTGGTAAGATCCCACAAGGATCATCACAACCAAGATCTAAATGATTTCTACTTCTTCCTCTTGCTCAGTCAGATATGGCAGGATCATTTACCCGATACCCTGAGTTCTCTGGAAAAGGAAATGATGATGTAAAAAAACAATGGTATTTTTGTGAAGCCATATGGAGGACCCGCCAAATGCCATATTCTACAAAAATAATTGAATTTCAAACCACACTCAGGGAGAGAGCAATGAGATGGTTCATGAAGTGGTTAGAGCTACCCCAAAACCCAATAGTGGATGATGTTAAAAGTGAATTTGTGGAGGAGTTCAAACTTTCTTAGACAAACCATCAGGGGTTGTTTGAATTATGGGAAATTAAATAGTGGGAAGGGGAGAGCACCTGGGAGTTGATGCAAATATTTAAAGAAGAAATTGGAAAATTAAGCTACCCAATAGATCCAAACCACCAGTGAGATTGGTTTATCAAAGCATTGTTTCCTCTTACTCCTACACTACTGACCAAATAAAAGTTTGATAATTTACATGATGGTTTAGAACATGCAACAAGGATTGAAGCTATGTTAGGGTACCCACATGAATACTGAGGCAGAACAACAATACATGAACCATATATATTGTGTCTGCAACATCAAATCACAAGTATAACAGAAAATTGAAAGACATGCAGCCGACGTGGCCTGCGCGATCGAATGTAAGGCGTACTCATTCCCTAGTAGAAGGTCATTTAGTCACTGAGTGCCCGAGGTTATGGGGCTTAAGTATTACAGCTGGGCTGGTGGGGCCATTTGGAACGTCTCCTATTGTGGGGGTTTCGTAGATAGGAACACAAGGTATATATCAAGGCCAAAATCAACTCCATGCATTTTAGAATGAACAAAATCCAACACTAACTGATGACTGTGAAATTTGTAGAGCATATGGACATCTTCCACGTCTCTTCCACATTCTGTAGAAATACTCAAATGTCCCTAACAACACTTATTGTGAATCTTGTGCTTCACTAACTTGTCACAATGATCAATGTTGGGCATTGGATGCCTTGGGTGACCGATTGGACCGAAAAAACTATTGAGGCAACGAAAGTTTTCAAGGAGGAGGGGGAGGAGGAGGAACGAGGGTGGTTAGGACAAGAGGGCGAGGCCCAATGCAATGTTACAATTGTGACCAAGAAGGTCATGTTTCGCGATATTTTCCACCCATGGTGTTCTTAATGTAGGGTCAATGCACATGCAAAAGAGGATTCCCTAGAATTGATTAAAATATGGGAGGAGTGCAACTGCTAGAGGGGGGGAAATGTAATTAATGTGGAGCCAAAGGTGCTAGAAATTGTCCCATTATCAAATATCGATGAGGGAAAAAACCTGGGGCTGATGCAGGAGTAGTAAAATAACCCAGGATTATAATACCATCCTCACCGAAGTGCTCATATGATCCTGAAAAACAGAAGCAATATTAAAAAGAAGCAGTATAAATGTTTGTCAAGCTAAAACCAAGTGGAGTGCCACATGGAGTACAAAAAAACCCTTCAAAGAGAAGGGTCCAGACTCACCACGAACCATAGAATAATGGTTCAAATTACTCCTACAAATTTTTAATGATGAACAAATTCTTGGGCAGTTGTAGGACAATCTGAAATTAGCTATCAAAGAGGGAACAAATAAGGAAGGAAAAATCTCCGCCAATTTATCAGAGAGGAATTCAAGAAGGATTTAGAGAAGTAAAAGAAGAACAAGAAGGGAGTTTAGGATTGATGCTCAGATTGCAGGATTCCAAATAAAAGATACAATGTTGGATTTGGGCTCAGATGTTAATATTTTTCCAAGGAATACGTGGGAAGCCTTGGGCAGACCTAAGTTGGCATTCTTACCAATTCAACTACATATGGTGAACCAATATTGCATCCTTCCAGTTGGAAGACTAGAATATGTAGAGGTTGACATCTCAAGAGTCAATAATTACACAAATTTCTAAGTGATAGACATAGTGGGAGATAAGGATCCCTATTCAACACTTCTTGGGATAGATTGGGTATTTGAGAACTATGTGGTGATTGATTTGAAAAAATAATTGATGAATTTTGAAGTAGAAGGGGTTATATTAATCCAACCCCTAGATCCTTATCAAGGAACAATATTCACAAAAGAAACAGATGATAGGGAGGAGCCAAGACTATTAGACCAATTTTACCATTGACATCAGGGGAGAGGGAAAATTATATCAACCCAACTGCAGAAGGGTAAATTAGCTGACATAGTATTTAGAGCTCAGAGGCTGGCTTAGAATATTCATGGGACTACTAGCAGGAAGGAGGATATGAGGTCAACACCGAATGATGCACAAAATTAAGGGGAATGAACTGGATCGACACAAAGGTAAAATAATACCCCACTTTCAATGGTATGGTTCAGTCGATAATTTTACTAATAATATTGATGAAATTGTTCCTGAAGAACATAAATTCCCCTAATGAATTTTTTACTAGAAGCAACATCGACAAGGTGGTGGGTAGTACATCACAATAATCTCAGGGAATATGAGGAGATCTCGAAAAAAATGAAAGTTAGATTTGGACATTCAGGGGGCTCGCAACCATTTATGAAATATAGAGGTAGCTCATATCCTCAACAACACTTGAGAAATTGTGAAGACCGATGGGTTAGAGAAAGTCTCCCAAATTACTATGGGTGCATGAATTTGTGGATACATTGGGAACCTTCCCCAAAGCATGGTATGTAAAAGAGGAAACACGAAGACAAACTAGTGATTGGGATTTTTTAGCAAGTCAATTTGTCAATAATTTTTCTTTTTTCAGATACCAATAAGAGGATTATCGATGCTCTGCAGGCTATGAAGAGGATTCTACTAACAGCTGGACAATTGATATAGGGAACAATAGACTAGGCTACACAGCAACACTTATATCAATCAACATATAATGAAGCGGTAGCTTGTGGGAATGTAGATAAAGAGTGAGATGAAGATGATATGGAAGGCTTGAGACATCTAACCTTCAATGAAGTGGAAGGAGAATGAGGGGTTATAGATGGACCCACAACTGAAGGACCTCATATACTTCCACTGAAGTTGTGGAAACTCAACATAGGGAAAGAAGAAAGCCAAAGCTAGCCTCAATTGGAGATTATTGGGATGAGAAAAATACTAAATAAATATTTGATATTATAAAATAATATGAGGACCTGTTTCCCTCTTCTGATGCGTAATTGAAAGGAATTAAATGAGATTTGGGAGAGATGAAGATCATGCTCAAGTCAAATGCAAAACCAGTAAAACACCAGACTTACATACTAAATACAAAGGCGAAAGGGAAAGTGAAGAAAGAGATAGATAAGATGTTGGACATAGGGATAATATTTCTGTTAATGAATCTGAATGGGTTACTTCGATTATGATACATAATAAAAATGATGCTACTATGATTAGAGTCTTTATGGACTACCGCAACTTAAGTAATGCTTGTGTTCACAATCATTTCCCCACACCTTTCAGTGTTGAAGATCTAGATAATGTTGTAGGAAATGAGGCTAATACATTTACATATGGATTTTATGGGTACCATCAGGTCTAAATTGCAGAAGAAAAAAATAAGAAGACTAATTTTAACACAGAATGGGGCTCATATGCATACCATGTTATGCCATTTTGGGCTAAAAAATGCACCAACAATATTTTCAAGGATCGTGATTACTACGTTTACGGATTACATACAGGTTCCTTTAATTCTACATGGATGATTGGAATGTCTATAGTCTGCTGAAGAAACACTCTAGCTTTCTCCGAATCCTGTTTGATCGGTGTAGGCAATTACAAATTTCATTGAACATAAATAAGTTCATATTTGTTGTTCCCTTTTACAAAAGCTACTGGGCCATATTGTATGTAGGGAAGGAGTATGCATGGACCCTGCAAAAGTTGCGGTGATTGTAAAAATGGACCCATCAGAAAATGTTAAGCAACTCAGTTCTACATTGGGGCACACATGATATTATAGGAGGTTTATCCGCAATTATGCTCTGATCACTGCTCCAATCGAGAAGTTACTCAAGAAAATTGAGCATTTCACATGGTATGCGGAATGTAACACTGCGCTAGACACATTGAAAGATAAGTTGGGTAGTGCACCAATTTTAGTTTATCCTGATTGGAACAAGCAATTCCATGTCCACATTGATGCTTCTGGAATTTATTTGGGAGCAGTTTTAGCCCAACTTGGAGAAGGAATCCTTGACCATCCAATATACTTTTCAAATAGAAATTTATCAATGACAGAGAAGAACTATACTAGGATAGAGCGAGAGGCGCTCACGATGGTATATTCACTTCAGAAATTCCACCACTACCTTCTAGGGGGACCATTCAAGTTATTCATATAGATCATTCTACCTTGGAATATTTGGTGAACAGGACAATGCTAGAAGGAAGAATTTGCAGATGACTATTATTATTTCAGGAATTTACATTTGAGGTGATTTTCAAACTAGGTAATGTGGGACCTGACCACCTATCAAGGCTAAAATCAGGAGAAAGTGGAGGTTCTGTGGATGACCAAATACCATACGTTGATCTATTTAAGATGGAGGCAGTGGTAGACTACCTAGAGGACGTAGAAACTTTCTTGGCTACGAGAAAGGGACCTAAAGAATACACCTCGATGCAAAGGAGACATATGGTTTTCTAGGCAACAGATTACCAACTATTGCGGGGAAATTGTACAAGATGAGACTGGTTATAATACTAAGTATATGTGTATTGGATCATGAGAGGAATTATATACTATGGGAATGCCATTCACGGGCCACATGAGGTCATGTTGGAGGAAAAGGCATTGTAAGGAAAAACTTAAAATCGGGTCTATGGTGGCCTACTGTTTACAAGGATGCTAAGGAATATGTTAGGAAGTGTGATGTGTGTAAAAGGGTTGGAAAACCATCACATCGAAATGAATTTCCATTGCAACTAGTATTATCACTATAGGATTTTGATAAGTGGGAAATTGATTTCTTAGGACCCATCAACCCACCAACACATCATTCACAATACAGGTACATCGTCACTATGACAAAGTACCTTAAAAGATGGGCTAAGGATGCACCAATAAAGGATTGTACGATGAACCTCGTCACCATATTTATTTTTGAGAACATCATTACCAGATTCGAGTGTCCCCAAAGTTTATCCAGTGATTAAGGGAGCCACTTTATTAATGTGATAGTCGTATCACTGCTGCAAAACTTCATGATACAACACCATAAAAGCAACCTGTATCATCCTCAAGAAAACGAGACAGTTGACGCATTCAACAAAGTTTTAGAGAGGAGTTTGACTAAAGTATGTTCAACCAATAGAGATGACTGGATGAAAGGGAACTCAAATTGAGCCAATAAACACAGCCAATATCAAGTTTTCCTATTACATCATCACTGGGAAGCTAATGCACCATTTTCAAAGGAATGATTGTACGTTGGACACAATCTCTATTATGGAACACTGTGTCTTGGCTGCACAACTGAATTGGTGTACCTTCCTACTTCACGAATTGTTTGAAGCATGTGAAGACAACTACAAGAGATCAACTTAACACATTTATGGATATCTAATTGTTGCGTTGGCCATGTGGAAATGGTGTCCACCACATGGGAGGGAGTTAGCACATATCATAAAGGATCAACTGCTCGCCCTAAGGTTCATGCCATGTCGAACCTCAGGAGACCCAAGCAGGAAGGAGATAAATGAGGCTTCCTTCATAGGGTGGTATTAGAAAATGTTAGATGTTGTGAATGCCACATAAAGGATTTTGAAGGTACTGATAGATGAATACTCGAATGAGGTCTAAATTAGGATCAACCATGGCCATACATGGAGGGTTGTAATTGTAATTGTATGTAAAATTGTAAAATGGTAATTATAATTGTAAACATAATTTAAATTGTAATTGTATGTAAAATTGTAAAATTGTAATCGTATTGTGAAGTTGTAAAATTGTAATTGTAATTGTATGTATTGTCATGATTCAATTTTATTAAAATTGTAAAATTTGTAAATTTGCAAAATTGTAAATTAATCTCAAATTTTAACCATAACTACCGTAAAGTTGAATCATCATAAAATTGTAAAATTTATACCGTACATATTGTTAAATTACCATAATTGTAAAATTGTAAAGTTGTATAAATATAAATAATGGTAAGATAATAAATCTAGAATAATATGAATTTTTGTAACATAATAAATTTTAGAAAATAATGCAAATAAATTCATATTTAGAATTATCATTATTTTATTATGATCTTACATACCAAAAATAACATGTATATATTAATATTTTTTTTAAATTTGGAAGATAGCATTCATATATATATATATATATATGTGTGTGTGTGTGTGTGTGTGTGTGTATGTATGTATGTATGTATGTAATAGGGTGCATTTATTTGAGTAATGATATAGTGAAAAACTATTTAAAGCAATCAATTAGTTGTATTATTTTAGGAATTGACATAAAAAAAAGAACTTGATACAGTGCATTGCTTTCGAGATCAACATAATTGAAAATTATCAAGTGAAATGATTTTAACATTAACATAATGCAAACCAATTAATTCAAAATACATATTATAATGTTTGGAAAAAAAGAGTCTTAGTTATAAGGTTAAGTCATCTTCTTTATAACAACCCATCTTAAATAGTATAAATGATGAAATAAAACATGTATCATATCACTCTTTCTTCTCATCACCCTCATTATCTGTTGGAAATACTGAGAGGGGGGGTGATTCATTATCCCTTTCAATTAGTATTATTATTATTATTCTTTCAGAACATTAGTTAATCTTCAATTATTATCAGTGTTTGTACAATGATAGCAGTAAACAAAAGGAACACAACTGCACACATTTTTTAAGGTGGAAACCCTCTCCGGGAAAAAAACCACATGAATGATTTTCTAATAATTCTTTAATATTCAACTCCAATTGAAAATAAAGCTCCAACTTCCTAGAATCTAGAAAATCATTCTTCTCCAGCTCCCACTGGATGGACGCTCCAACGCCCAAGATTCTTTAGTAGTCAAATGAACGGATGCCCCAACACCCAATGAGCTACAAGTCACCCTACCACCTTGAATTTTTCACAGGCTTGAATCTATTGGTGACTTCATGCACCAGCCTAGCACCACCCTACCACTATATAGAAGAATAAAAGAAGAAAGGACTCTTGTACCAGGGAAAATGGTCCACTTTACAATGATATAGAATGATGTAGAAGAAGAAGACACAATAGACCATAACCCCAACTATGACAGAACCACCTAATGATGATCCTAGACCTCCAAACACTGCCTCTTCAACTCTTGGTAGATACACACTGTACAATTTTTACAATGATGTGTTTACAATGACTTAGTACAATAATACCTTTATAATGACTGTATGCAGTGCTGCCCACTTGAAGATTTCATGTGGTGAACTTCTTGCTGTTGTTCTGCACCTTGATTGTTGCTCTTGTCATGCTATCCTCTGCTGCACCTTACTTTTCTTTGCTGCCCTAGAAAGTTTGGTCCTTTGCAACCCTTGACAACACATGATCTAGATTTTTCTTGCCTTCCAGGAGCTCGATATTGAATCTGGTGTACCTCTGTTATTTCAGAACCCCAATATGTGATTTTTGGTCATTTAGTAGTCCTCTGAGACTTCTTTCCAATGCCATAGGTCTGACCCAATTTTGATTCTTCAAGTGAGAGTTATGCCCAATCTCTCACAATTCCCTAATTATGGACTGGTTCAGTAGAGTGAACTTGTATGGTGTGCCACGTATCACTGTTTCTTCATTTGGCTTTGAAATTGATACAACGAAACTACAGTCCATGCAATATCCACCAATTTTTACATAATTCAAATCAAACACTCAAAGAGAGAGTTATGATGATTTTTCCAAGGTCACTTCTTTGAGATGAAGTTTAGGAGCTTCAAAAACACTGACTTCCACAGATCATATCTCCAAAAATATTGCGCACCTTGATCTGAAATTTTTGTTTGTGCTCAACCTAGTCTCCTAAATTGAGTTCATTTAATTGTCAACCGGGGTTGGTAAACTGCTGAAGTGAAGTGCATTTGTTTGTGCCTAGGTGTTTGTTTCTTAATGCGTTGTGTTTAGTGTTTTATGATGTTTTTGGTATTTTGATGGTTTTATGTTCACAAGGAAAAGAACTAAATGCTAGTGGAAAGAAGCTACTTGGTTAAAAACAGAGTGAAGCCTAATTTGTTGATGACAAATGACAAATGCAAATGCAAATACTGAAACGAGAACCAAACCTAAACTATGACTAAGCGAGAATACAAAGCTTGATAATGACTTTAAGAAAATGAATCAAAACATAAACTTAACTTGTCCAATTCTTTCATTAAAGGTATTTTTGGAAGAGCTTGAGAAATGGGCAGCTAAGTATGAAGATTCTCCTAACTAAACAATTAAACAATCAACTCATAATAATACGAGCATCTTATCCATGATTAAAGATTTGTTGAAACATATTTGGAGAAGAACATTGGTAACATCATAAGATCTCTACTCTAAGACTAGCTCCTAATTCTATTACGCAACTTAGTTTAACATTAGTAAACCTTACTCAAAAGTTATAGATTTCTTTTTTAAAGTATTCTTTTGAGGAAAGGCTTTGTTTATGAAATGGTAAAGAGGTTGCAAAAGGTACTTCGAGCCTTGGGTTGATAATCTGTCTTTTGTCCGGATGATTATGAGTTAATATAGGTTTGGAACAAAAGAAGTTTCAGTAAATAATGAAGGCCGTGGTGTTTAAGTTAACAACTAATGTAATTTAATATGCAATGGATGACAACTAAATGTGGAATGTAAATACAATGATCTAAGCTAGAGCGAACTAAAGTGCTATCAATCTACAATAAACGAGTGCTAAAATAACAAGCCATTATCAAACTTAAAACGAAATAACAGAGCATGAATTGAATGCAATTTTTACTCCGGAGTACCCTAACTAAGTTATCATGCAATTAATCTATGGGATTCTACGACCTATTTTGTCCATCATGAATGGTATTTTGGAAGAGCTTGTTAGAACAATCCCATTTGTATAATTCAATGCAAGTGCAAACATGAAAATTGAAAGCAATTTAAAAAACTAAGACATCACGACTATTTCCTACCCATTGTTATGATATTTTGGAAGAGCGTTTTAAGAGTAAGATCAGCTATGCTACTTAGTGTAAACAAACAACTCGTAACCTTCAATATCACGGTCATGCCATAGACATCATAAGGATTTTTTTGGAAGAGTTTACTAGAATAAGTTCAACTGTGATAATGAACAAAAGAAATTACAAATAAAACCTACAACACTACAACCATTTCCTATTCATTATCATGATCTTTTGGAAGAGTTTCTTAGAACAAGTATAGCTATAGTGACTAATGAAATTAAATATGAACTCAAACTTCAAAAACGTGAAAACGACTAAGATACTTATCTAAATTACGAAAGTAAAGTCGTGCGGGAGAGCGAGGGGCCCTCTACCACCGGACGGAATCTAACTCAAAATCAACTCAACGCGTTCAAAGAAATGTTGTCTTCTTCATTAAAGGAAAATAACTTGAAACGAGTATTCTCGGTCTTCGAAATATAGCAATCAATCCATGAAATCTAAGCAAAATCTAGAGCTAGCCTCTCGGTTTCCCGAGTGCATTTATATCAAATCTTCATAACGAACTTGCAACAATACGGGGATCATTGTCTTTCCCTATCAAAATCTTACTAGAACTCTAAAGATGGCGGCGTAAAGGGACAAAGGACATACGGATCTGTCCTAGTCCTATTAGGAATCGCCTCCTTGAACGAGTTCCCACGTTCCAAAACCACGTCCGGAATTCGGTTCATTCTTCATGGTGAGCAACGAACGATGAGGACATGATGTGGAATATACCCATGTGTGGCTTTTCCCGAGAGGACACACGGAACATGCTTGAACGTGAAGAAAAGCTGCGAGATTGGCGGTTAGCTACGAATGTGCGCGTGCCGTAGCTAGTTTCGAGTTCAAAAATGCATTACAATGACAAAATCACAAAACTTAGCAAGTTAGCCATGTTATTCATTCTAAAAGTAATTTTAACTAATTTCATTGATCATTTGGGCCTGGAATAACAATGGACAAAGGAAAATGGAGTGAAGTAAGATGAAAGAAAGAAAAAATATTGGGGCTCAACATACCCCCACTGCTGACTTCTTGCATGTCCTCATGCAACTTATTCCATAAACTCGGAGACCTCGCAAGAACATCTAACCCTCTTCTTCTTCTTTGCCTGGAAGTTAAAGGTCTTCGGGTTTCACGATGACTAACTTGAACCTTAAATTGGTAAGTGCCTTGATTAACTTCTTGTTCCTCTTTTTCAACTTTTCATTAGCCTTTTCCACTTTGTCCATTTGTAGAGATAAGGTTGAGTTCATACTAGTTTTGAGTTTGACTTGTTCCTTGGGAATATCATTCTCGGTTCGATATGTCTATTAAGTACTTCCAGGCTCATACCTATCTCTTCTTAACACATCTATTTCGGACAGTGGAGGACTAGGGGTTCTATCTCTACTCTACGAAGCTTTCCTTTCCAATGTTTCAACATAGTCATAAACTTCTTGCTTTGTGCGGGGTCAATTTACAGGGGCTTCTTCATCAAAATCTTCTTCAACATCCTCTTCAATAGATGTTTCCTCATCTTCTATATTTATCACCCCGGTTGTTTGATCTGTGTTTTCCTTAGTTTCCCCCACGAGTCTATGGCTTCTTCTTGGGCTGGGATGATCCCTCTCCTTTTTCTCACGTGGCAAACTTTACGATTACCCTCTCTTCCTTAAGCTGTCTCTTAATCTGGGTCAACTTCTCGAGAGATTATTTCTTCATTGCTATCTTGAATTGCTTTTCAATTTTAGAGGCTCTCCATTTTACTGCTTCTCTTTGTAGGCTGATGTTCGGGTGAAGGCTCTTTTGGTTCCTCAAAGTGATTTCTTACCAAGAAATTATCCCAAGTATCTTTTGTTTTGGCTAAATGGTGTTCGAGTAGAATCTTAACAAAGCCATGATGGTATAGAGTTGTCTCTAGGAATTGGACTATTCTTTGAACACTTGAAGCCCTCTTTTTTAAACTTTGAAGCAAGAAATAGGGCAAATTTAGCTCTTCCTCCAGAAAAATGCATTATCAACCTAATATGGTAAACATAAATGTGCCATATCTACCTTCACAAGTGATAAATTTTTTGTAGAATAAGCAATATGTTTCTCCATTTATTTTTTTAATGCGGGAACTTGGAATTCCATTTTTAAACACGGTGACATCCATACTTGGTGATTTTAGGATTTTCTTCCATGATTCATTATGAAATTCTCTCGTTTTTAAACCATCTTTCTCCATGTCTAAGCAATCCTGTTTCTTCTTCAATAAAAACCTCTGTGACGATGAATTTAATATCTCCAACTTCAACCTCGGCTCCATTGAATGACCTTGCAAATGTTTTAGTAACTTCTTTGTGGAAGCCATTAAATTTCTCAAGGAATTGCAGCCATCCTTCCCTGTTGCAACATTTCTCTCGCTTTGACGGTATCCTTCCGGGTATTTTGTGCCCACTGGTTCGGTTCTCACAATGAGGCCCATAATTTCTTCTTCAATCTTCGATTAGTACTCTTTCTAGCTCACGGAGACAATGAATTCAACCTTCAAAGCGATATACTTCGGTTCACGGTGATAGTGCTTCAATCTTCAAACTGATATACCTTTGCTCACGAGTGACAATGGCTTCAACTTTCAAAGCCGATATACCTCTGCTTCACGGTGATACTTTGGTTTAATATTTCAAAGCGATATACCTCTCGCTCACGATGATAGAGATACCTCTGTTTTGCGGAATGAAATGATGAAGGGGTGGCTACATAATGGAGTAATAGGAAGTGGTTACGAACGAGTTAATGAAGTGAGGTGAAGAAAACAAATCAATGAGTGAAAAGACTGTGGAGATTTTTACAACAGATTCAAAAAATCATCATTAAATGATTTGGGTGAGTGACGTAAGGAAATCAAACACTTGACCTTTTAACCGCTTAAATGATGTTCGGGTATAGAATTTGAAATGAAGGACTTTTATCCAAAGTTTTGCGGAGGGTATATTTGGCATGATCAATAAAAAATAATAAAAAACAACTTTTCAAATGATTCATAACTAAAACTATACTAAAGTTTATGATATGCCATTATAATCAAAACTTGTTACCTTTGCTTTTTCATCTACTTTTTGTGGTCTTCATATACTTTGTTCTCCTCTGGAAACCATTATTTTGTGAGTCTTCATAATCCTTGTTCATGGATATATTGAATCATTTTGTTGCAATTCAAATGTCTCGCTGATCGCTTTTCTTAAGGATCTGTAGTCGTGAATGATTTGTCACAGTCATGAGAAAGTCCGATTAGGCTATAGAATGTCTGTTTAGGCACGAGAATGTACATGTAGAGAATTTTAATCATGGAATGGAGTGGTTTGGAATATAAGTGAAATATTATATGGAATGAGTGAAGATAAATGATGAAATATGGTATAATGGGATATGTATGAAGTGAATGATGGAGTGGGATGGATTATAATTTATGAAATGGAGTGGAAGAATATAATAAATGGTTTGCAATCCATGACACGTGTTATTCATTTGCGGAAAAAACATCAAACTTTAAATTTTGATATGGAAATGAGGTGGATGAAGTATGGAATGAGATGAATGAAATATGGAATGAAGTGAAATATAAATCAATGAATGAAATGGAGTATGAATGGATAAGTAAATGGAATGAAATGAAATGAGATGGATCATAAGTGCAATGGATCTGAACTTATGATTTTATAACATGTTGCTTGCAGAAACAAAATGGAAAATTTAGAGTGTCGAGAAAGACTCTCATTTTCACCTTATCTTTTATGTATAAACATGCCAATCGGTGATTGGTTTTCATGTTTATTCTTTTTTTATTTTTTTATTTTTTTATTTTTTTTTAAAGAAATGCTTCGAGAAAATTCAATCAAGTTGATGAAGAAGAAAGATTCTTCTTCATTAACTTCACATCATTGTTTTCCCTGGAACTTTTTGACAAATTCTTCTCTTGAGAGTGGTTTGTGATACAACTTCAATCTATGACCATTCACAAGAAAAGTGACCTCTTCTTCATCTATTGTCCCGATTTTCTATTTGCTCCATTGTCAAAAAATTTCAACAATTTCATATGGCCCTAGCCAATGTGTTTGAAATTTACCTTGAAAATCCTTGAATTTTGAATCAAACAAGAGAGCCCAATCTCCTTCTTTGAATTTCTTCTCTTTGATGTGCTTGTCATGCCATCTAGTCCTTTCTTTGTTGGACTAGACTTGTTTTACGAATCGCATCTTGTACGATCTCATCCGAGTTCATTAATCCGCTCCGATCTATGCTTTTGTGCCTCAGTTAAATCAAGTCCTAGTCTGAACTGCCATTTTGAAAGTTTGAATGCTAGTAACTCTATGGGAAACAAAACTTGCTTTCCATAAACAAGTTCATAAGGAGTATGACCTGTTGTGTTTCTCGATGTAGTTCTATAGGCCCACAAGGCTTCGGGAAGCATATCTACCCAATCTCTTCTATGTAAATGAACAGATCTTTGTTAGGATCCCTTCAATGACCTTATTAGTAGATTCCACTTGACCATTTGCTTGTGGGTGATAAGGAGTAGATTTTCTATGCCCGATTTTGTACCTCTCCATCATTTGTTCCACTAGCCTTGATGTAAATTGAGCTCCTTGATATGTAACAATTTCCCTTGGGACACCAAAACGAGTAAAAATATCCTCAAAAAGAAAAGTAACTACTGAGATGCTTCATTAGCAAAAAGTAATGGCTTGGCCTCTACCCATTTGGTAACATAATCGGTGCAAACTAATATATATCTCTTTTTGTCTTGAAGGAGGACTAATAGGTCCTACAAAATCCAAAGCCCGTTTTTGAAAAGGTTCAATATGTACCTAAGGTTGTAATGGCATCTCACACGAAGGAGAAGGTTTCCCTACCCTTTGGCAAGCTTTGTCACACCTTTTGACATACTCTTTAGCATCTTTAAACAAGGATGGCCAATAATATCCTAAATTAAGGATCTTATAGAGTCTGTCCTCTTATCGGCAAAGTGTACTGCCACAAGGTTCATCATGACATGCTTTGAGAATCTCGGGCATCTCATCTTCACGAACACATCTCCTAATGATCAAATCTGGACTGTCTTGTACAACTCATTAGCAACCCATGAATATTTTGCACATCGTCATAAATGATTTTTTATTTTATCTCTTGCATTCATTATTGAAGGAAATTTTCACGAAACTAAATAATTAGCAATATCGAGCAAACCAAGGAGTTTGAGTAGAAATTGCAAAAAGATATTCATCGAGAAATTGATCTTCAAGCTGAGTGTCATCTTTGATGTTTTGGAGTCTACATAGGAAATCGACTCATCGTGTTTTGTTTTCCAGAGCCTATCTAGAATGGTAATTTTGAATTCTTGTAAAAGCAATAACCATCTTATGACTCTGCCATTAGTAATTGATTTGTTCATTAAGTATCTAATTGCGGAATGATCGGTGTGAACAAAAGTTTCATAGCACGTTATATAGTGTCCGAATTTGTTTATGGCATGAAAAACAGACTAAAAACTATTTTTCGATTACTGAGTATAGTTTAACTCTGCAGGGGAGTCAAATTTTTACTGGTATAGTAGATGGCATAAGGAATCAGGTCTTTTTGTCCCAATACTGCTCCTAGAGCTATATTAGAAGCATCTGTTGAGATATGAAAAGGTAACTTCCAGTTAGGTCCCCTTAAAATAGGTGCTTCAGAAATTTTTGTATTCAAGGTTTCAAAGGCTAATTGGCAATCAGAATTCCATTTGAATTCACAATCTTTGGTAAGTAATTTGAAGAGTGGAGATGCTATCTTGGTGAAGTTTTCTATAAACCTCCAATAATATCCTGTAAATTCTAGAAAACTCCTAACATCTTTTTGACAACTTGGAATAGATAAGTTAGAGATGACTTCAACTTTTGACTCATCAACTCTAATCCCATCCCCACGAAATGTGATGCCCTAAAACAATACCTTCAGTAAACATAATGAAACATTTCTCATGACTAAGTGAAAGATTTTCTTCTTGACATCTCTTTAAAACTTTTTCCAAGTTTTCTAAGGCTTCTTCAAATGTGTTTCCATAAACTGTGAAATATTCCATGTATACCTCTACACAATCATGTATTAGATCTGAAAAAAATTCCTAATACTTCCCTTTGGAATGTTGCAGGTGCATTTCATAATCCAAATGGCAATACTCGGTAAGCATAGGTACCCCAAGGACAAGTAAATGTGGTTTTGTCTTGATCTTCAAGTGCTACTTGGATTTGGTTGTAACCACTAAACCCATCTAGGAATGAGAAGTACTTTTTGCCGACTAATGTATTTAATACTTGATCTATGAAAGGTAAGGGAAAATGGTCTTTAAGAGTAGCTTTGTTTAATTCTCGGTAGTCAACACATACCCTCCATTTACCATTTTTCTTTGGCACAATTACCAAAGGAGAAACCCATCGACTATCCGAAATAGGATAGATGAAGTTGACATTTAACAATTTTTGCTATTCTTCTTTAACAATATCCCTAAGATTTGGATTCATCCAGTCTTTGAGGTTGTCCGATTGGTTTACAATTTTCCTCTATATAGATGTGATGAGTGTAAGTCTTGGGGATTATCCCTTTCATGTCGAGTGTATTCCCATGCATATGCGGAAGAATGTCTCTGTAATACTTTGACTAACTCTTCTTGTTGAGATTTTTCTAGGTTCTTGTTTATGTTCAAAGTTTTGCCCGGAAAAATCTCACTTGTAGAGCTACCAAATTTATCCATAGAATGAAGAGACATCTGTCTTGATGACAAAAACTCAATGTTTGATCCTTCTTGAAATGGTTCATGTTTGTATTACGAAGAGGATTCAAAATTTTCTAGAGTATTCGGAATTTGATTATCTTCACTAATTTCTAAAATTGTGAAGAGAGGTTGTAAATCTTCTTCATCCTCTATCCATTGAGTGTCATCTAAATGCAGTAATTGTCCTAGCTGGAGGATACAAAGTGAATTTCTTAGTTGAACTACCATCGGAGGTGTACATATCACCGGATCTACAACTAATAAAAGCATCATTTCGTAGCCAACCAAGGTCTTCCTAATATAACAAGATGTCCTCCTAGATTATTCTTAGGAGTCGGGGATCATGAAATCCACGGGGTACTCCCAAGAATCTAGGGACACTAGAATGTCTTCTATTACCCCATCCGGTTTGATCACATATCACATCCGCTAATTGTAATAATGTGGGTGTAAAGAGAAGATTAGGAAGTTTCATTTTATCCATGATTTGTCTACTAATGATATTGATTGCTTGCTCCTAAATCAATGAGTGTGTTTTGGATTTCAATTCCATTGATGTGAATTTTAACAAGCTGGATTTCTGGGTCTAGATACTTTGGAATAGCAATCTTACCCATCATAATGTATGCTATTTTTTCCGCCGGGTTGAATTTTCTTTGTTTCTCTTATTCTTTTTCTTGTTTTTCTTCATGCTCAACTCCTTTATTGTTTTGGCTAAAATTGGAATTTCCTTGATGGCTTGTAATAATGGAATTTTAATGCAAACATTTCTCAGCTCATCTAGGAAATCATAATTAGGCACCATAATTTGTTTTTCTACACCTCTATCAATTTGTAATCTTTCACGGAAAGGGAGGTATAGAAGTAGATGTTGATGGTCGATTTAATACGGGAGTTGAAATTATTGGATATTTTTTTCTTTAATTTTTCGGTGTTTGGGTCTTGAAAAGATGTGTCTTCCTCAAGACTTTTATTCACCCGTAGAGAATCTTCCTCGTAGTTATCTTGTTCTTTTTATAATCATAGAAGGTTTACTCTTTTCAAGTATTCTTCCGGACCTAAGTTGAACATAACTAAGGTCTAAAGGAGTAATTAAATAAGTTGGAAACCTGTTGGCCTTCTATCATGTATGTGTTACGAGGATTTTTACTATTGGGGTTTGGTATGGGTTGAGCGAGGGCAAATCGATTTGATTTTTTGAGGAAATGGTAATGGAAGTGGTTGATTTTGATGTGGTAGGTTACGATGATGTTGTTGAGGATTTTTGTTGAAAATTTTGTTGAGGGTTTTGAGGATAAAAATGTGGGTATGGTGGATAGGATGGTGGATACTGATATTATTGAGAGTATCTTCCATAGGGATTTGGTGCCCCTTGTGCCCAAGTTTGAGATTGATTTTGAAATTGAGGCCAAGGTTGCTGCCAAGAATTCCAAGGTGGAGGTTGGTTATACATTTGATCATGGAATCCTTGTGTTTGAGGTCCTTTCCAAGGCCATCTAGAGACAAAATTGAGAGATTCACGTGGAATGCGTAGGAGTTTCCTCTTGAAAGACGACTTTGAGACTAGGAAGAGAAGGACAATTCTTAGTCTCATGTTTTTCGGAACAAATGACACGAGTCTCTACAATTTTTACATCCAAAGGACACTCTCTCAAGGCATGTTTTTTTTCTACATTTGGGACAAAAAGATTGCCAAGGCATCGGATCTCGGCTTTTTGCTTGTTTTGTATCTTAAGGATGTCTATTTTTTCACTAAGACTCCCTAAGATGTCAGATTTGAAATCATCAAGTATATTTCCTATTTCGATCTACTTACTCTGTCCCGGATACAGACTTGCTTGCCATTGCAAGAGCAGGATCTCTTGGACCTTTTACGACTTTTAGATTTCCCTCTTGAAAGGTTGATACATAACTCGGATATTTCGTAATGTGAGCTATGATATATCCCATTTTCCCATCATGTTAAGGATATCCAATCATTCATCCCTAATTGTTTTCAACAAAAGAGATTTTAAGGTGTCTTGATCTAGGTTTTCCATGTTTTCTCTTTTGATGTTGTAATGAAATCTCTCCAACAAATCTTCCAAGTTTTCATCTTCTTTTCAGTAACATCTTAAACACTTCTTCCTTATGATTGACTCGACATACAATAATCCAAATACCTCTCTAGAAATGCTTGTTTCATATCTTCCCATGTCCTATGTTAGGTCCCTATATCACTAGTATAGCCCCTTATTATTGTTAGTGTAAACCCCCTTATTGTTATTATTGTACCCTTGTAACCCCCATTTTGTTATTATTGTGCCCTTAAATTATTATTGTTAGGTCGGCTAGGATTACATTGTGGCCCACTAGGATTACATTATGGCCCCATGGACTCCTATATATAGAAAGGAGGTTTTGTGAATTGTATCATCCAAGAATTGTTCATTTATGTAATGTATTGGAGGTTTCCCCCTCGAAGTGGCTCATTTCTAAGGCGTTTATATCTCTTTTCTTCTCTTTTTGAGTTGGTTACACAACATTTGGTATCAAAGCTTTGGGATTCTAGGGTTTCGCTGCCCCAAACAGGGCATCGTGGAATTTTCGCTATAACTTTGTTTCTACGAAGCTTCCGAAGCTGCAATTTTTAGGGTGCGAAGCTGACATCTTGAGGAAGGTTGTCTAAAAATTTCAGATCTTGGTTCGCAATATTTGAGGAGATATCATCTGTGGAAGTTATGTATTTTTTTTCGGAGCTCATAAAAAAGGTCATCGTGGCATTTGCGCTATACATTTTTTTTGTATGACGGGTCAGAGTCTGAAATTCATATGGTGCGAAGCTGAAATCCTGAGGAAATTCGTCAAAAAAATTTCAGAACTTGGTTCGCAATATTTTTGGAGATATGATCTCGTGGAAGGTAGTGCTTCTTCAGGCTCCTGAATTTCATCTCAAAGAGGTGATCGTGGGAAAAGTTCAATAACTCTCTCTCTAAAGATTGGATTGGAGTGCCGTCAAAAGTGGTCACAAGTACACAGCCTGTAGTTTCGTCACTATCAATTTCAGAGACAAAGGACAAAACAGTGACACGTGGAAAGTTGTACAAGTTCGCTCTACTGAACCAGCCCAGAATTAGGTCATTGTGGGAGATTGGACACAACTTTGTCTTGGAGCATCAAAATCAGGTCAGACCTATGGCATTTGAAAGAAGCTTCAGAGGGCTACTACAGGGCTGAATTTCAGATATCGAATATTTTCAAGCACAGAGATAATACAATTTCAATATCGAGCTCCTCAAAGCTAGTAAAAGGTGTGTATTTTTTTTCCGAATTGCATAAGTCTTGTTTGAAGAATCAAGTTGAATTGATTGCAAGGGCCTATTGTAGAATATATATCAATATTGGAGTCTGAAATGGCCCCTAAAAAAGAATTCAACACCCATTAAGCCTTTAGAAGGCTCTACTATTACTCATGAAGATGAAGAATGGCAACATGACATGTCAAAATTACAAGAGCAAATGCAACAAATTTCGCTCTCGCAAAGAACAACAAAAAATGAAATGGAAGTTTTGAAGAAAGGCGTGGAAACTAAGATGAATGGTTTGGAAGCTAAGATGGATGGCATGGAAGTCGGCATGGAAGCTAAGATGGATGACATGAAGAATGATCTAAAAGCATACATGGAAGGCTTGATGACAAGCTTAAAAACCAGAAATGATTCCTAATGGCGGAAATATAGGAGAAGAACCTCCCGATGAGAACAAAATAAATGTTAATCATGATTCCATAAACTCGAATGTTGGCGGGAAGAACCACCATATTCCAAAAAATGGATATGAGGAAGTTTGATGGAAAGGATCCCGTAACATGGATACTACGGATGGAGCAATATTTTGATCTCCATAACGTGAAAAAAACACGCAAAAGGTACGCATTGCAACTTTACATTTAGAACAAAATACATTTGTATGGTATCAATGGCTTTGCTCCCGTAAAAAAATTGTCATTTGGTCAATTTTTACGGAGGAAATGATAGCACATTATGAGGATACAAAGAGCAACACCTTCTTTACCCAATTGATAAATCTCAAACAAAAGGGTTTAGTGGGGCGAGCACATTGAGGACTTCCAAAAAATTGAATATAAGGGTAACCGATCTTACGAGAGGAACACAGGGATTGATCTCTTCCTAGGCACTTTAAAGGATAACATCCAACATGAAGTTCGCGTTTTGGAACCTCGATTCATTGGAGAAGGCATTCGAAAGTTGGCAAGAAAAAGTTGAATGTAAAATTATGGCGACAAGGAAGCCTACCATTCAATTCTATAAAGAAGGAAGTGTTGCTACACCTAGATTTCCACAACCTACAAGGTTGACACCACAACAATTGGAAGAAAAAAAGAGCAAAAGGGCTTTGCTACAGCTTGTGATAGCAAATACACTAAAGGTCATAAGTGTGCTCGAGAAGAAATTATTTTACATAGATTGTGAAGAAGAAGAAGAAAATGAACAAGAAGAGGATATACACCAGGGAACCACCCCTAGAAGAGGAAGAAATGAATCCGACCATATCGTGTAATGCAACCGCGGGAATTACCACTCCTCAAACTCTCAAGATAGAAGGACATATAAAGAAGAAAAGGGTAATAGTGTTGATTGATTCGAGTAGCACCCATAATTTTATTCATTATAAGGTAGCCAAGGAATTAAATTGTTTCCTATACCAGGCACTTGAATGTCAAGTGATGGTTGCAAATGGAGGAACTATAAATTGCTCTCGGAAAATGCCATAATATCAAGCTAACCATGGGGGGAATATGTATTGACTAGTCCAATGCTTGCCATTCCTATGGGAGGTGCTGATTTGTTACTAGGAGTACAATGGTTACAATCTTTGGGGACTCGTAGCTTTTAATTTTCAAGAACTTTTTCTTGAAATTTTTTTTCGAAGGAAAGGAAGTTGAATTACGGGGTATTGTGGGGAAGCCGGGAAGGATAATAAGCTCTAATGTCATGACAAAGCTTCTAAAGAAAGAATAGCGAGGCGTAATTGCACAATTATGCTCACTAGAAGTTCCAACATCAAAATCATCTATTTCTGCAGATCTCCAACAAGTCTTGGACAATCATTCCAAGGTGTTTGAAACTCCCAAAGGACTCCCACCTATTCGTGATCATGATCATGCTATTCATTTGATTCCAGGAAGTGTTCCTCCAAACATCGGAGCCTTATAGATATCCTTACTTCAAAAAGAGCGAAATTGAACGTATGATTGCGTAAATGTTAGAGGCGGGTATAATTCAACCCAGATCAAAGTTCTTTCTCTCGCTCCCCGTAGTGTTGGTACACAAGAAGGATGGATCATGGCGAATGTGTCCGGATTATAGGGAGCTCAATAAGCTCACCATTAAAGACAAATTTCCCATTCCCGTGATTGATGAATTATTGGATGAATTACATGGAGCAATTTATTTTACCAAGTTGGATCTTCGTTCAGGATATCATCAAATTAGAATGAAGACCGAAGATATTCCAAAAACAAAATTTCGAACTCATGAGGGTCATTATGAATTTTTGGTCATGCCTTTTTGGCCTTACCAATGCACCTTCTACATTTCAAGGGTTGATGAATTCCATTTTCAAACCCTTCCTTAGAAAATTTGTGCTAGTATTTTTTTGATGATATACTAATCTACAACAGTGTCTTGGAAGGATCATGTTGAACATGTTGACAGGGTGCTCAAACTATTGCGGGAGAAACAATTATATGCAAAAAAGTCCAAATGTTTCTTTGGAGTACAAGAGGTGGAATATCCGGGTCATATTGTATCTCACGAGGGGGTTAAAGTGGACCCTAACAAAATTAAAAGCCATTAAGGAATGGAAAGTTCCCACAACCATAAAGCAATTTGCGAGGATTTCTCGGGTTAACGAGTATTATCGCAAGTTTGTTAAGAATTATGGGAGAATAGCGACACCTCTAACAACATTATTGAAAGAAAGATGCATTTTCATGGACTCTCGAAGCAACTAAGGCCTTTGAACGTCTTAAAGAGGCAATGTGCCTAGCACCGGTCTTAGCTACACCGGACTTCACAAAAACCTTTATTGTGGAATGTGATGCCTCAGGGAAATGGAATTGGTGCGGTTTTAATGCGGGTGAAGGAAGACCCATTGCTTTTTGAAAGTCGTCCAATCAAAGGAAAGTATTTACGTAAACCTATTTATGAGAAGGAAATGTTAGCAATACTACATGCCACTAAAGAAATGGTGAAATTACCTAATGGGAAGACACTTCAAGGTAAAAAATGATCATGATAGTCTTAAACACTTTTTGGAACAAAGACTATCTTCAGAAGAGCAGAAAAAATGGGTCACAAAGATGTTGGGTTATGACTTTGAAAAAATCTACAAAAAAGGAAAGCTTAATGTTGTTGCAGATGCACTCTCAAGAAAGAATGAAGAGGTGGAAGCATTGCTTTGTGCCATTTCTATTATCCAACCAGATTTGATAACCGAAGCAAGAGATGAATGGAAGAAGGACAAAGATGTATGGACACTCATTCAAAAGTTGCAGCAAGATCCTAGTACATCCGATACATTTAGTTGGAAAAATGATTCCTTATGGTACAAAGATCGCTTATATCTTTGTAAGAATTCCCAACTAAAACAAAAGATTCTTCTGGAATTGCACACTTCTCCTCTAGGAGGACACTCAGGATTTTTAAAAACTTACCACAGGGTGAAGAAAGAATTTTTTTGGGATGGCCTTAAATCTGATATTCGAAAGCTTGTGGCGGAATGTTTGGTTTGCCAACAGAATAAAGTGGAAACAATTAAGACCCCAGGACTTCTACAACCTTTATCCATTCCAGGTCAACGTTGGGAGGAGATTTCAATGGATTTTATCACGGGTTTACCTAAGTCCGAAGGAAAGAGTGTCATCATGGTGGTAGTTGATAGACTTACCAAGTATGCACACTTTTGTGCATTATCTCATCCATTTAAAGCAAGTACACTTGCTACTACATTTATGGACATAATTCAAAAGCTACATGGAAGCCCAAGGGTTATTGTGAGCGACAGAGATCCCATTTTTACTGGAAATTTTTGGACGGAGTTATTTTTTTGTTTGGGTACTCAATTAGCTCATAGCTCATCTTATCATCCTCAATCTGATGGTCAAACTGAGATAGTAAATAAATGTTTGGAAGGATATCTTCGTTGTTTTGTATCTGATAAACAAACACAATGGGTAAAGTGGTTACCTCTTGCTGAATGGTGGTATAACACTTCCTTCCATACTGCAGCGAAAATGACCCCATTTATGGCACTTTATGGATATCATCCACCATCCATCACATCATCTTTAAGAGAAAATTCGAAGGTTCAAACAGTGGAAGATCACATCGAGCATCAAGAAGAAGTTCTCCAACTCTTAAAGTATAACCTGAATTTGGCACAAAATCGAATGAAACAACAAGCAGATCAACATCGCAGCGAGAGAAGTTTTGATGTAGGAGATTGGGTATTTTTACGCCTACAACCATATAAACAAATGTCCCTCAAGCAAGCTAAGAAGGATAATAAATTATCGCCAAAGTACTATGGTCCTTACAAGGTGTTGCAAAAGATTGGTACTATGGCATACAAATTGGAGCTTTCTGCTTCTTCGCGAGTACATCCAGTTTTCCATGTTTCATGCTTAAAGAAGGTTATAGGTGAAAATCTTCCAGTTCAAACAGTATTGCCAGAACTTGATGGGGAAGGGAAGATCATATTGGAACCTGAAGCAGTCATAGAAAAAAGAACTCGACAACTACGGAATCAATCAATTTCAGAGTATCTCATCAAGTGGAAGAACTTACCCACTTAAGATTCTACATGGGAGGATGAGAATTTTATACAGAAGCACCCGGAGCTACTCAAGTGTTGAGGACAACACTTTTTTGAAGGAGAGGGGCATGTTAGGTCCCTATATCACTAGTATAGCCCCTTATTATCGTTAGTGTAAACCCCTTATTGTTATTATTGTACCCTTGTAACCCCCATTTTGTTATTATTGTGCCCTTAAATTATTATTGTTAGGTCGGCTAGGATTACATTATAGCCCACTAGGATTACATTATGGCCCCATGGACTCCTATATATAGAAAGGAGGTTTTGTGAATTGTATCATCCAAGAATTGTTCATTTATGTAATGTATCGGAGGTTGCCCCCTCGAAGTGGCTCATTTCTAAGGCGTTTACATCTCTTTTCTTCTATTTTTGGAGCTGGTTACACAACATCCTAATAGAACTGTTGATCAAACTCATAAACCACTTCAATGCTGCTCCTTTCAATGTTGAAGGAAATAGTTTGAGTTTTTGAGCATCTTGTAAGTAGTCATAAGTTCTACACGGGACTTCAAATTCAAATAGGAAGGTTTCAGGATCTTCAGTTTTAAGTCCATAGAAGTTTGGAAGGATGGAGCGTGAAATGTTTTTCATGGTTGTATTGGTTTCTTCATCTATTATAGGAAACCCAAAAGAGATTCCTATTTCTCTTCTAACTCTACCCCCTCCAAATAATGTGTGTTCTCCATTAAAGACTCCTCCTTCCCCTTCCTCTGCCATGGTTGATTCTCCTATGAAAGTGGAAAAGTTTGTGTCCCTAACGAGAGTCTTTGGATATTCTTCTAAGGCAGGTTCAGTGGATCAAGTGAAAGCTATCTCTAATGGAATATTTGATCTTAGGTCTTCTAGAAGTCTAGGATCAGTAATGGATGGAATGTGGGTCTGAGTTGAAGGTGTACTAGCTCTGGGTCTAGGTGAAACAAGTGGTGTTCTAGAAATCAAACTTCTCCTTCTGCTGCTTATGAATCTACCCCTTGAGTCTCTCTCTCTGCGCATATAATTGTCTTTTTTGGAGTTAAGAAACAAAGGTTACCTAGTTTTCACTTCCCTGGCAACGGCGCCAAAATGTTTGTGCTCAACCTAGTCTCCTAAATTGAGTTCATTTAATTGTCAACCAGGGTTGGTAAACTGTTGAAGTGAAGTGCACTGTATGTGCCTAGGTGTTTGTTTCTTAATGCATTGTGTTTAGTGTTTTATGATGTTTTTGGTCTTTTGATGGTTTTATGCTCACAAGGAAAAGAACTAAATGTGTGGAAAGAAGCTACTGGTTAAAAACAGAGTGAAGCCTAATTTGTTGATGACAAATGACAAATGCAAATGCAAATACTGAAACAGAACCAAACCTAAACTATGACTAAGCAGAATACAAAGCTTGATAATGACTTTAAGAAAATGAATCAAAACATAAACTTAACTTGTCCAATTCTTTCATTAAAGGTATTTTGGAAGAGCTTGAGAAATGGGCAGCTAAGTATGAAAATTCTCCTAACTAAACAATTAAACAGTCAGCTCATAATGATACAACATCTTATCCATGATTAAAGATTTGTTGAAACATATTTGGAGAAGAACATTGGTAACATCATAAGATCTCTACTCTAAGACTAGCTCCTAATTCTATTCTGCAACTTAGTTTAACATTACTAAACCTTACTCAAAAGTTATATATTTCTTTTTAAAGTAGTATTTTGAGGAAAGGCTTTGTTTATGAAATGGTAAAGAGGTTGCAAAAGTACTTCAGGCCTTGGGTTGATACTGTCTTTTTTCCGGATGATTATGAGTTAATATAGGTTTGGAACAAAAGAAGTTTCATAAATAATGAAGGCCGTGGTGTTTAAGTTAACAACTAATGTAATTTAATATGCAATGGATGACAACTAAATGTGTAATGTAAATACAATGAGCTAAGCTAGAACTGAACTAAAGTGCTATCAGTCTACAATAAACAGTGCTAAACTAACAAGCCATTATCAAACTTAAAACGAAATAACAGAGCATGAATTGAATGCAATTTGACTTCGGAGTACCCTAACTAAGTTATCATGCAATTAATCTATGGGATTCTACAGCGTATTTTGTCCATCATGAATGGTATTTTGGAAGAGCTTGTTAGAACAATTCTAGCTATACAATTCAATGCAAATGCAAACATGAAAACTGAAAGCAATTTAAAAACTAAGACATCACAGCTATTTCCTACCCATTGTTATGATATTTTGGAAGAGTGTTTTAAGAGTAAGATCAACTATGCTACTTAGTGTAAACAAACAAATAAAACCTTCAGTATCACAATCATGCCTTAGACATCATAAGGATTTTTTGGAAGAGTTTACTAGAATAAGTTCAACTGTGATAATGAACAAAAGAAATTACAAATAAAACCTACAACACCACAGCCATTTCCCATTCATTATCATGATCTTTTGGAAGAGTTTCTTAGAAAAAGTATAGCTATAGTGACTAATGAAATTAAATATGAACTTAAACTTCAAAAACGTGAAAACGACTAAGATACTTATCTAAATTACGAAAGTAAAGCCGTGCAGGAGGCAGGGGCCCTCTACCACCAGAAGGAATCTAACTCAAAATCAACTCAACGCGTTCAAAGAAATGTTGTCTTCTTCATTAAAGGAAAATAACTTGAAACAGAGTATTCTCGGTCTTCAGAAATATAACAGTCAATCCATGAAATCTAAGCAAAATCTAGAGCTAGCCTCTCGGTTTCCCGAGTGCATTTATATCAAATCTTCATAACAGAACTTGCAAAAATACGGGGATCATTGTCTTTCCCTATCAAAATCTTACTAGAACTCTAAAGATGGCAGCGTAAAGGGACAAAGGACATCTGGACTGTCCTAGTCCTATTAGGAATCTGCCTCCTTGAACGAGTTCCCATGTACCAAAACCACGTCCAGAATTCAGTTCATTCTTCATGGTGAGCAACGAACGATGAGGACATGATGTGGAATATACCCATGTGTGGCTTTTCCTGAGAGGACACCTGGAACATGCTTGAACGTGAAGATAGCTGCAGAAATGGTGGTTAGCTACAGAATGTCTGCATTCTGTAGCTAGTTTCAGTTCAAAATGCATTACAATGACAAAATCACAAAACTTAGCAAGTTAGCCATGTTATTCATTCTAAAAGTAATTTTAACTAATTTCATTGATCATTTGGGCCTGGGATAACAATGGACAAAGGAAAATGGAGTGAAGTAACATGAAAGAAAGAACAATCTTGGGGCTCAACAATTTTTACAGGAGTTTCTTCAAGATTTTGGCTTTTCTACATAAACATTTCAACTTTTGAACCTTCGTATAAAAAAAATTATAGCGCAAATTCCACGATGACCTATTTTAGGTAGCAAAATCCTTGCATGAGGAGGATATGAGGATCACAATTTATATAAATGCTTGGGTTGAGAGGGTCTTCAACAAGTGAACATGGGAGGGATTTTAGGAGCTTAAAAATTATTAAGTATTTACTTTTCAATGACCCATGCCACAAGCCCATGGGGTTTTAGCCCACTAACTGGGGTTACAAACTTCAAACATGAATATCTCTCAAACCATGAAGAATTACATGGCGTGACATATATCAATGGAAACATCTCGACAAGTAGAAACCATAAATAATATTCTTGACCCAGAATATGGTAATTTGGTAGGTAAAAATTACCATGCAAGATCAGGGTAGCCCCTGGTGCTGCTTGGGTTGACATCAATGAAAACCACTGATAAACATTATCTTCCAGCTCGCTTGGCATGATAACACTATTTTTCTCAAAAATATGTTTTGATCTAGGGTCATGTCTCAATACGAACCACCAATCCCTATCCAACACATCTGGGTAAAAAAACACCTAGTTGCAGTGTTTGGAGAAACAAGGCTCCTTAGCTTCATCCCACATATTTCTAGAGTTGATACATATCATCCTACTATCGCGATATTCCTTTATATTATTTCGATCAAAGGTGTCCCACCACTTGCAACAAAAAATAACACATTGGAAAGAAGAGAAGTCCACTTCAATTATCTCTTGTATCTTTTTGACGTAACCTAACGTGCCTCATACTAGGTTTTGATCACTGTGGCTAACTCGGCTAGATTGTTCGAACTCGACTTCCACTCCATAGTCTTGTGTCATGTGTCCATAATTGGCAATTTTTTGTGCAAAAATGGTGTCCATATGCCCACATAGATGGGAAAAAATGCACCTATAAAAAAGTAAAAAAATCACAGTGTCATATGTCTAATAACCCAACTGTTAAAATATATAAAATATATATGTTACATTTCAATGGTGCATTATTAAGTTTAAAACGTACATATATCGATTATTACCGAGTTGCTACACCCAATCCCTACGTTTAGCGCATCCTCTTTAGCACGTAGGTAACGACCGGTTGCACCGTATTTCTCTCTGACTTGGTCAACAACCCAATTGTTGGGGCATATAATTGGCATATTTTCTTTTAAATTATTAGGATAAGGCATGCTTATACTGTTCAACCATCTAAATTATTTCTTGTCACTATCCCATTTCATCCTCTTTTGTTCATACAATGCGACCCATGGTTGTGTCACTTCAAAATTGTAAAGAATGAATTTATTGATTTCTTCAATTTCTGCATTCGCTGATGAAATCAAACCGACATATAGTACATATGAGATCAAAATATGCATTATATCGAAGTTCTACATGAATATTTACTTAGTGTAAATTTGACAATTTATAAGTCACGTAATCTTTATCAAGCACCTTTTTCCATTCTTTTGGAGAAGCTCCCTTTCTATTTTCTTCATCCCTTTCATCGTCCCAAATCACTGCACCTGGTGTGTTGTCGATCTGCTTGATGTAATCATTGGCATAATTGAAAGACTCATATGATACGTACCCCTTTGCCAAAACCCCTCGGATTTTTCCCTTTGTCGAACAAAACCTTTCAGTTTCTTCATGTACCTCTCTAAGAAGACAATCCAACGAAAATAAATGACCCTAACTAATTCAACCTCATCTACTAGGTGGATTAGAAGACAAACCTGCAAGTCCATGAAAATCGTCGACAGTTCCTTCTCAAACATACAAAAAATCTCAACTATCTCTTGATGCCACCATGGAATACTAGCCACATGAAACTCCTTTGACGTGATCCAACGTACAAATACAGATAATTTAGATATGACACATCCTAGGTCTTGTAGGAGGTCATGTTTCACACACCCACACACGAACAAAGGATAATGACACTGCATAATTATAAACACATGCATACAAAATTATTTATGTTTTATGATCCCATGGGATAAAAATTATTAATATAACAAATAATAAAATCATGCTTTTGAAATTATACGTACTCCTAGAAGATTCAAATGGTCATGTGATTTCAACTACGACAAATGGTATTCCACGGTGAACCAGTGCTGTAGTGAAGACCCATATGAATATGGCACCCTCACACCCATTATAACCTCCTTTGACAATAGAAAGATCATATTTTTAAAAAATCCATGGGACATCACCTTCTTTGAAATACCAATTACAGGGACCAACCAATTGTGTACTTTCTAATTTTCTTGGCAAATGTTTCTTTTTAGTTTTTGAAGTGATAAGATCTTTCCTAATAGGCAATGTGCCACTTTGTTTCAATGATATGTGCCTCCATAAAGAAGATGAAACATTTTTATAAATATATGCATGGGATCTAGTAAGTGGGTAATATTAAGATGATCCCAATATGGGAGGTTATAAAAGATAGAATTCATTTCCATCCCAATGGGAAATTTTTCAACATAGGTGTCGAAGAATTCTAGATCATCGAACATAGGCTCCACATTTGAATTGAACATTTCTATGAACTCCTTCTCCTTCTCTCTCTCTCATGATATCAGCCATTTAGTTGGTGTCATTATTGCAGGCCTTTGGGTTCTCTCTCATTTACCAAACAAAGCAGCATTCATACACTAGCTTTCTTAGGTCATTGGACCATCTAGATTTCAGAGAAGGTCCAAACTATTTACATCCATAATACCCTTTTGTTACAAGACCTGCGAAATTATTGTATTCAATATGCATGGCACGTTAAAGAATATCATGAAGATCAAATAAATTACAATGAATTGAATTATTATGCGAAATAATATTCTTGTGAATATAAACAAATCAATAAACATGTAATTTATCAGAGCAAACTCCTAAGCCTAACTAATCATGTGTCATGTAAGCACATATTCCATACAATGTAAAACTCCTCTCTGTTGCAATGGGTCTTGAAACATCGTATACATTTATCCCATCCCATAATTCCTTCAATTCCTCTACTATTGGTTGTAAGTAGACATCCATATCCTTCACTTGTCTTCTACCAGGGACTATGAGAGCCAACATAAGATGTTCATTCTTCACGAACAACCATGGGGGGGAATTGTTATTGATCACTACTACATGCCAAACATAATTGCTTTTGTTCTGCAAGGAATATGGGTTGACGCCATCCATGGCTATGCTGAGTCATAGACTTCGTACTTCAGCTTTTAATTTTTCAGTCCATGTATCCTCTATATGCTTCATGGCTATTGAATCTGTTGGGATTCACATAACTCCCAACTCACTTCTATGTGAGGCATGCCATCCCTGCAACATAGCTAATTATTTGCAACGAAAGATCCTTTTAATCCTTTGGATTATAGGCATGTGCCTCAATATCTTAAGAGGAGGACCACATGATTTACCCTTATATTTTGATTTATCATACCTATCATGCCCACATTTCAGACATATCTCTTTGTCTGCATATTTTCTTCTATATTGAATACAATAATTTGGTCATGCATGATATGATATGTACTCAAAACCCAACATTTTCAACAATTCCTTTACCTCTTCACAACTATCGGGAAAGACATTATCACTCGAAAGAACCTTATCTTTGAATAACATGTAGTTGGGTGACAATATTAAATATACAATGCCTATAATTATTAACGTTCATAAAATTTACCATTTGTAATGTTGATTGTGTGACAATATTTCTTAAAATATAAGGGACTTGATGGTCAGTTACATCAAAATTTCTGAGAATCATGCATTCCACAAGCCAAAATTTGCTTTCAAGTTGTACAGTAACATCATTGTCCCCAACTGGGTAGACTTTGACTGACCTCCAGGTCCAAAGAGAGGGGTGGTGGAAGCAAATTTAAGGCTTTCAAAAAAGGTATCAACGATATGACCATCATCCCCTAGCTGATCATCGTTCTGGAATGCATCTAAAAAATTGTCTCCATGGAAGTTATAACCCTTAAGTAATCATCTATACTAACCTCTATTTGATTGCCTACATTTCCAGCTTGTGAATAACTACTATTGATGTAGTCATTCCTAATTGGTGAATCTGGACGTAGTGGGGATTGAATAGGTGGTTGATTCAACCATTCTTGGTATCGTTCCTCTCTGATTTTTTCTCTTAACTCAACCTTCTCTCAATTTTACATTGTTGCGGGGTGCAACAAAAGATGGTAGGTAGGTCGCTCACCATCACTAGAATCCTAATAATTTCAAAAAATATATTTGAACATGATTAGTACAATATCGATGATATCAATTAGTAAGCACGTCAATGCATGATTAACTGGTTTGATGTTGAAATAATTACATTATACCAAACAATTATTACCATCATTGTCCCAGGATTGTGGCTAGAATATGACATGTTACAATTGGCACGGTGAAGCAGCTGTCCATTTTCATATACAAACCGCGCCTTATGGTATGCTGCTCTTGAGAAGAGCTTCCGACGTTTTGGAACTGTTTGAATATTTTTTGCATCTGAACTCGATTCTAAATCTGCATGAACCTGCAAATTTGTATACATCAATTTTATTCAGCTGATTAACATGGATAAAAAAAATAAATTCAATTAGATAATGGAAATATAAATAAAATCTGAAGTAATTACGTTTGGAGATGGATAGAGAGTACTCTGCGATGAAATTTGAGAAATATTATGGAACGAGCTAGATTTTAAGGAATTTCCCATTTGATATAATTATGAGATTTTCTCCCTGCATTTGAGAAAAATCAATAATAAATTTTGGTGTACATACTTAAAAGCAATTTCAGTGCCTTAAAAAAGGAGTTATTGTTATCGGTACTAATGCACTGTTAACCTCATCAGTGCGGTTTTATTACTGAATGCTCCGGTTAGTTAATAAATGCACCGAATATTAGGAAAAAAATGCAACTTTATTTTTTTGAAGTGAAAAAAAAAGAGGTAACCTAAAAAATAAGCGGCAAATGATTTTCGAAAAATCTAATTTCTTAAAATGTTCTTTAAATAGTAAAATCTATTCATTATTTCATTATTTTTGAATTTTTTTCAGGGAGGGATTTGCACAAGAGACATACCTGGAGCAAGAAAGCACTGTGGAGCAGAAAAATAATTTCGAACAAGAACACTATTCAAAGAATCTGAATTTGAAACATCTGGTGATTCACACAAAAACCCTGTAGTATAGTAAAAATGTTAAATTTTACTGTAATAATTGTTTTTTTTCATAGTTTCTGTTAGATTTAATACATTCATAGTAAAATTTTTAAATTTTACTATGCATTTTACTAATAAAATCATTTAAAATCTCTATTCCTATTTATATTTAATTAAAATTAAGGAAAAAAACAAAAAAATCCATTCTTACATTAAACCCTTGCTTCTTATTGTTTATGTTACTGCAAAAGTTCATAATTAGGGCTTTTCATTTTAGATTTATAGGGTTTTTATTACTATATATATAGGCGTATGACATATAACCCGCGAGACCACTTATAGAGTCAAATCCAAATCCTTGTCGGCCCTTGCATGATTTTTTAAAAAACAACTTTTGTTAATCATTGCACGTTGTTTAATATAGTACATAGATATGCGCTTTTAGTATAATGCACTCGGCGTGTATTGAAAAAAACAATGTTTGATAAAAACAATTTTACATTCATTTATGTTTATGTTAATCAATGCTCCGATATTAATATAACGCACTGGGTCTCCTATTGAAAAAGAGCACCATACAATGTTTCTACTATAGTGGTGGTGCATTTATAATAACATATTGCACCTTTATTGGTGCTTAAGTGGCGAAAGTAACACCGGGCATTTAATTTAGATAGACGCACTGTTTTTTTTATTTTTTTTTAATTTGAAAAATATGTTATTTATTTATAAAACATATTAATGAATGGTACATGTTTTATATTGATAAAAAATGGATGACAAGGGTTCAAGTAACAAAAATACTGATAACACATCGAGAAAAGAAAAAAATGCAAGTTCTTTGTAATTATTTTACAAAAAGCTATTATTTTTTAACTATATATAAGTTTAACTAATATGTATTGTTTAGTGTGTATGATGCAGAGCCACAAAATGACGAAGCTCAATAAGACTCTTTCTAATCTAAGACTAGAAGAGCATAAAAGCTTGATGGAAAATTTGTAGAAGGATTTATCAAGTGAATGAATAAATAATATTGATCCAATATGAGTTTCTTCTTTAAATTTTCATTAATAATATACTTAAAAATATTAGATAACATGTTTCAAACAATTAATTAATTCAGATATATTTAATGTTCTACAGGGACCAACAATGAAGAAAATGAATTTTGTTCTAAGAAAATAGAAAAAAATAGAACATGCAAATGAAAATGAATTTCTCCTTAGCTCATCTAGAGTGGTGTTGGAGGTTAATGAAAGGGGGAAAAGCTTTTACAAAACTTTCAGGGATATAGTGGAACGAATGTATAGACGTTCTTTCCACTTACAATACAAAATTCAATCCAATGATTTCAAAAACCAAATTTTATTTAAACTACAGGAAGAGTTTCGAGAGAATTGGTCAATGAGACATGTCAAACTTTTAATAGAAAAAATGTACAACAACAGAAAAAAAGGATTGAAAAAGTAATATTCCTTTAATTTTTTTTCTAGAATTATATGTATATATTACTACAAAGCAATCATTTATAATATCACTTTTGATATATTTAGTTTTCATATATCAATTTATAAAAATTAAATAGTTTATTGTCATGTTACTTTTTTAGGAAGATTATGAAAATATCAAAGGATGAACGAGATGATATCAGAAATATGCCAGTATGAGTGTCCAAAAATTTGTACAAGGAGATAGTCAAAGAAATGGATATAATTGCATCACACAAGGAGCCATCTTAACAACAACGTGCTTCAAATGTAATATTTAATCATTTAATTTTTCGATTAGGTACAATAAATAAATAATAGAAGAAAATATTAAATATTAATTTTCAAGTATTTTCTTGCAGAAAAGAGAAGAAAATGGAACCCATTCAGCACATAAAACAATACGACAAGGAAGAAAAGTGTTCATATCTAAGTTTGTGAGTAAGTGTTAGTTCCTTATAACAACTTAACTAGATTTCATTTTTATATATTTTAAGTTTTTTTACAACAATCATCATTGAATGTATTCAAATAGGTATTAACATACAGAGAAGAACCATCATAAGAATTGATTAACATTGGGTTAAATATGGGTCGTCAGTAAATGTTGGCATATCCAAAATTAATTGTGGAATTTGTAAGTATCTATCTTGTTTTACTTAGCTCCATCTATAATTAATAGAATAAAAAAATATTTTATATTAAACTATGATTTGTTATGGGGTATAAAACTTGCAGGAAACAAAGTATGGAACTGCACCAACAAAATAATTCTTGAAAGAAGGCATGAAATTTGGTTTTGAAAGAATGTATATAGTTCATGAGTCAATTATTGCTATGGTACATTAATTTTTAGTTTACATTGATGTATATTATTTAATATTGCAATTTTCATTATTCTCACCAATGTAAATACACTCATTACACTTTATTTTTATGTTTGTAGATGGAAATTGAAGAAGAAGAAAAAAATCAACATAATGAACACAAAATTCCTCCAAATAAACCAAGTCATAGAAGTAGCTTGAGTAGTGACAACAGTTCCAACGAAGAATGATGATCAATATGTTTGGATATCAAAGCAAGGTGTTGTATTTTTTGAAATATTTGTCTATAAAATCGGAGAATTTTTTTAATGTAATGGACATAGTTTCGCAATTGAAAGACAAAGGGATACCAATAACTGTCCCATTTTGTATGAGAAAGAGTGTCTTGTTCATATATATATATATATATATATATATATATATATATATATATATATATATATATATATATATATATATATATAATAAAATACATTTTAATTTATTTTATTGCTTTCTCCATTGTCATCGTGAAATGTTACACCATTGATTAAATATATGGATGATTAAATATTATAATGAAGAGATGCAAAATCTGATGATATAACAAATTCATCCAAACATCACATTCAAATTCACTAATAAAAATTTAATTGATATGAATACTGTTATAAGATATGTGTTGACTCTTGATGAATATTGAATTAAAAAAATCGCAATAATTTCACTGTCACAGGTCGATGTTTCTAAAAAATAGAAAATGAACACTGGTGCATGTGTATGATACTGCGCACTGGTGCGTTGCTACAACCTATGAACACTGCACCAAATACAAATACCAATTAGAACGCTCGGTGCACTTTATCGACGACTACGACCCGGGTGGATAGCCGTTGCATGCATCGATATGGTTTGCCTTTAATTCGTCAGTATTTTTTGCACCTTAATGACTCAGGGAGTTACACAACCTATACACACCGAGAAGATAGAAGGCGAATGCACCGGTGCATTCGTATTTGTAATACAAGAGTACTTTTTGCATTAAATGCCTCATTGATTTACAACTATAATCTGAATATACAGATGCATGCACCTTCTATTGGCCTGGTGCGTATTTGGTGGTGAAACACATCGGGATGTTTCTAAATTCCCTGAGTCTTCTAAAATTTGTTTTCCATCCCGATGCTTGGTATGTTTAAAGTACTGATGCGTACAGGTTAAAACGCACCGGTGCATTCACACATGAATCACACATCGGTAAGAAATATATCAGTGAAAACCTCCGACAGCCCAATTTTTTTTAGTTGTGTTGAAGTTCCCATAGAAGCTCTGTCAAAACCTCCGTTACCAAAAATGGATGTTGTAGAAAATGTTTTTTTAACAATTTTTGCCAATTTTACAACACTAAAAACCTCCTTTATAACCTTCGTCAGAGGGTCTTCTTCTTGTAGTGCAGAAACTGCGCAGTGGAGCAGTCGTAGGACGAAGGAAATTCACACTTCGCAGTGCCAAGCAGCAAAGTCAAAACTAGAGCACAAAGACTGTGTGGGGCATAGTTCAAGGGAGCCTCGGTGAAGCTAATTTTCTCGGTGAGGAAGTTTTTCGAAAAATGAATAAGTGCGGGAATGGTGAGATCAGTTTGAACTGTGATGAACTTTGACTCTGATCACACACTTAGCATATTTGATGACTCAAAAAACATAGATCATCCATAACATACCAACAAATCATTTCCCTCCATGTGACAACTTTATGACTGGGTATGACAAGTGCAACACTGAAGATACACTTTACAATGACCGTGACGACACTTGTGTGAACAATGCTCAAAACTTTGGAAATGAGTGCGACGGGTACTTACAAGGTTAAAAAAACTCATTTTCACAAAGGTGAACTCTTGGAACCACTTGAAAAGGACCATACATACAATGCGATGACCAATATTGTCTATCTTGCGAAAGGGATCACAGCATTCTAAGAAAACCAATAAAATGAACTGCAAAATTTGCAACAATAATGAACAAGTCTAAGGAAGGCTCTGGAATTTGTTATAGGCCAAATTTGGAAGGGGGTTGTAACAACTACAAATTAAGCAATACTTAAATTTTCTCTATTATAATTGTGGCTTCGTTATGAAAAAGACAAAGTAGGTTGTCTACTTTGTACGTTAAATCTGATTGTTGACTTGATCGACATTATTACAATTCCTTGATTAAGTGATGAAGAATATGGTTTTAGGGTTTCTAGGCTATAGTAATATTCATAAGAAACACTGGAATTTTTTCTATCTTGGGGAAGGCACGCTAAAGATGGAAGTAAAATGTATCAACTAATTCGAAGTAAGGCATTATTTTTTCAACTAGTGTTGAAGTTGCAACACTATCAAAGAGTGAGCATATAAGAAATTTGGAAAAGAACTTGAACTTGTGTAAGAAGGATAAAATTCCTCACCTCCAAATAACGGAGTTAAACCCAGTTGACCTTTTGCGAAGGGATTTTCCAAGGGTAAACTAACAACATTAGAAATCATAATATACCATCAATAATTTAAATATTTTATTTTTTTGCATAATAATCCCATTTAAAGTATATTGCAAAAGGAATATTTGAAATGCAAATTAAGATTTCTCCTTAAAATAATTCACAATGCATTCGTTTTGTGATATGTATTTTGATGGATGAATTAGCAAGTTCTAATAGAATTTTATAATTTCAAGTGTTCCTTCTTAATATCCAGTCAAAGCATGTGTGAACCATATTCATTGGCAAGAGGTTGGAATCAAATTTTCAATATCCAGTATAAGCGGGTTTGATCCATACTCATTGGCAAGAGGTTGGAATCAACGAGAATACCATGAGAGAGATTTTACCTTTTTAGTAAAACATAATGAGTGGGACTAGATGGGGAAGGCCAATTCAAAATTTCTGCTTTTCCTCACAATTTGTATCTGCAAAGGATTATGAAATTATGTTACCAATATTTTGGATATTGGTTGTCCACAAATTCGTTGTGGTTATTTTAAAAGGTTTTGAAGTTATCTAGCAGTGTCTCTGAGAGAGCATTTTATTTTCACTTCCTTTTTGTCGAGGGGAATTTACATGGTCATATTGGAAGCGTAGGAGGACATGGTCATATTGTGGGGCTATGCGGGGCTATGCAGGAAAAGGATGAAAACGAGAGAACTTAGGAAGCCAAATGCTCTAAAGGATTCATGACCAATGTGCTTCACAATACGAGAGGTAATTTTAATGATATTCTTTCATTTATTTGGATTGCACTAAAATCCGTTTTTTTTTAATTGAAATTGGTGTCATTTGTCTTAAGAAAAGGGTTTTCATTTATTTGGATAAAATTCAAATCGTTTTCCCTCCACTGAAATGGGTTTCAATTGTTTTAAAAATTGATACAACAAATTGTAGATGAAAACACATTAGATGGGATGATCTCCACATTCCATCAGTGATTGAATTAAGAAGTCAAAGACTTAGAACTGTCCAGTCAAAAAGTTCCTTGATTTTTCAGGATTCTTGTAGCTCCCCGAGATGAATTCTACTTGTGGAAGACATAGAAATCAACAGAGCAAGTTAATGAGGACTAATCCGTTGGTTGGTTTTAAGTTAGTTCCTTGTGGCCATATAAGGTTAATTTTCTGAGGGCTAGGATCTCGTTCATTATTTTTCACTCAATAAACCTCACCTCAAATAATTTTCGAGAGGGTGCTTCAAAACCTTAACTTTTACTTATTTTATTTCAGGCAACATGGAAACTGAGATCAACGAGTGTTAAGACACGCATTGTTGCATTTACAACCAATACCTTACAATTTGACAAATATATTTTCTTTGAGGTGGTTGTGGGTGATTTTCAAGCGAAGGTATGTAAATACTTGTCCAACATGTTCTTCAAACATGAATTTTGTGCATTCCATTTTATTTATTTCTAAAATGATGTTGGATATTTTTTATAATGCATCCAATTTTTTTCATTTATGTTTGGTATCATTTGGCCCCTTTGCATCCTTTTCCTAAAGACAAACTTCTCCAAGTTCAATATGGTGTTGAGGGTTGTGCTGCCAATTACTAGCTCGATATGGTGTCGAGGGTTGTGCTGCCAACATGAGTTGAAAGAGTTTCAAGGTTTCATTGTATTAACCTATGGCGTCTTTACAAAAAAGACTGCATGTTGCCTACTTTTATTGCTGACTTTATTGACATTATTGAAGTGCCTTGATTAAGTGATGAAGAATATGGTTTTAGGGTTTCCAGGCTATAGTAATCTTCTCATGCAACATTGAAATTTTCTCCATCTTGGGGAAGCTAGGTTAGAGCTAAAGTAAAATGTATCAACTAATTTTAAGTAAAGCATTATTTTTCCTCTTCCTTTGGTATTTTTCCAAGCATTATTTTTCCAAGTTCATGGTGTTCATACCATTGGATAATCTCACTTGTATGGTTCTTTGCACCAAATTGAAGTAGTAATAAAGGTATAACAACATTTCAAGTGTATTTTACAAGATTGAGGATTTTGTCTTTGGATGGCCTTATTTATCACTAGCACTAGATTATGCAATACCAAGAATTTCTATTGAGGGGGTTATTGCAATTTTTGTCTATAGGTGTGCTTTGGGGTCAAGGTCTATTCAATTGTATTCAATATTTAATATTATATAATGTACATTTTATTTGTGTTTTGGGGTAGAGGTTTATTCAACTGTATTCAATATTTAATATTATATAATGCACATGTTATTTGCAAGTAAATAAACATGTTATCTTATGCACAACCTATTGTGATAAAGGGTTTATTTATTTGTCTACCACTCTTGCAAGTTTGATTTATGTTAAATGTTTTTTTTTATATTACATATAAGGCGTATTGCAAGTAAATGAAAATGTTACCTCATGCACAATGTATTGTGATAAGGGGTTTATATATATATATATATATATATATATATATATATATATATATATATATATATATATATAAAAGGTGTATTTCAAGTAAATGAACATGTTACCTTATGCACAATGTATTGTGATAGGGGGTTTATATATTTATCTTCCTGTGTTACAACTATCATGAATGTGTATTGCAGTTGCAAGTACTATATTTGTTGTAAAACTCCTCATTCCTTATTTAAGGAGTTAGCTATTAAAATATCTTCTACTCATTAGTAATAAAACAAGTTTACATGCTTCCTTCATTAAAATATAAGATAAAGTGTACTCCATTTATGGAAATGTGGAAGATAATTTTAGAAAACAATATCCATGTAGTTATTAATTTGGTCATTTGGTAGTTTAGCTTAGTTGTTGCTCTATCTTTTGAATATATAAATTAAAGCCATATATGTCGATTCTTTATGATTTAGCAAACCCAAATGAGTATGGAGGAGCCTACTCCTTGAGATAGCAAGACAATATACTCAATGGGATTTAAACCTGAGTCTTGTAGGTTTCACCTAACAAAATTTGCCATTAAACCACAAATCATTATATATATATATATATATATATATATATATATATATATATATATATATATATATATATATATATTAAATTATAAAAATCTATTAATTAATTAAATAAATATATATTAACTTTCATTACTTGATGCATTAGATACTTTCTCCACCATATTTATTACAGAAATCAAGATTTTAAAGAAAGTATGAACCTCTCATCCTTGGAGGACAACGACGAATCAGAAGAGCGAATGAATGGTTTCCAGCCGAGCGCTTCAATGCGTACCTCCGTTTAGCGTAGCGAGCCCCCCGAGAACTTTCCTAGTCCCCCTGCCAACTTTCCTAGTTCGCGTTAGCTACCCAAAATACGGTGGATTTCGCAAAGCACTTGAGGCCACAGTGCTCATACTTTCTTGCATACATTTCCGTCTAATGTATTTTGCAATAAACCGAATCCATCGTTCTTTGTACTATCATAGGGAATAGCCGCAATGCACGCAGTTCATTTTTTATTCAACATTGGCATTGGTTCTAACCTGACTCAAGTGTGAATAAAAGAATAATTAATATAGAGAAAAATAAATGTAAAAGAATTAAGTAATGATATAGGAAAAATTTATGAGAAAATAAATATTATTTAATTAATTTTATATTATATATGTTTATAAATATTATAAATTAAAGTAGTTTAAAAAAATTATAAATTAGTTTAGAAAATAATAGAAATTTTAGTAGATTTATGAATTAATATGATATAAATTTTTGAAAATCTAAATTATAACTATCAAATTTCAAACTTTTAAGTGCGTAAAATTTTTGATAATACAAAATCTATTTCCATCATTAAAAAAATTCAAACGCATATTAAATTTTTATTTTTTTTAACGAAATTCTGCCTCACAACGCCTCCTACATTTAAAAAAGTCTAGATGACGTGTTGGTACTCATGACCGCTACTCACCCACCTGGATCACGTTGGAAGCAATCATGAGAATCCGTAGAACCCTATCTTCGTCCATGCTTCAACCTTTTCACGTGTTAAGTGTCTTCGTTATGCCATGCTTATTGCTTAGTCATCACGATCGGATTATCAGAAGTTATAAATTCAGATATTGTGAATAAGCACTTTAGAAAAAAGAAAATTGGGGCACAGAAATGAATGAAGAAGTGTGAGACCTTTGCTTTGCATTGCATTACAAAGTTAATAAATAGGAGATTTTTTTTTTAATTTTAATTTATTTATTGTAAATTTTTGTGATTTATATTTAATTTAATAATTTTTTTTTCAGAAAATCATATAATCAATTAAGGAGTATATTAGTTTCATACTATTGAGTTTAGTTCATTATAAGAATAATGATTGTGTTAATCAAAATCATGAATATATATATTGTAAAGATATATATAACAATTAATAAAATAAATTTTAATAAAATATTAAGAAAATAACCTAATATAACTAGCTAAACAGTATTATAATAAATAAAATAATAGTAAAAATAATAATAAATGATAAATTTATTAAATAAATGTAAAGTCAATATTATTTTTGAGAAAAAATTTATATACTATTAATATATATTATAAAAAAATAAAAAAACAAATTATATTGGAAAGAAAGCTTTAAAAGAATAAAAAAACAAATTATATTGGAAAGAAAGCTTTCTATTGATTTAAGTGAGCTCCTAAAATTTAGTAGGACATAAATAATTTATATTTAATTAACAATGAATTCAACAAAAAGTAGCACGTAGTTTACATTACATATGTATGAGTTATCTAAATTTTCTAATATTAACCAATTAAAATATTTTTTAATTTTTTCTCAACAAATTTTTATATTTATATATATCTTCACAAAACATATTGTAGGATATGTAAAATTCTCCCATGTATTTTTTTTTCATTTAAAAGACACACTGAAACCCACATTGCATTCAAAATTATATTATTCAAATAATTTTGAAAAAAACAAACCTTTCCTATGACATTTAAACTAACTAAATATTTATTCATACTTTATTGATACAACATTCAAAAAACACATGGAAAACCAGCTTGCACTAACCTTTCCTATGTCATTTAAACTAACTAAAACTCTTATTCACACTTTATTGATACTTTAAACTAACTAAATCTCTTATTCACAATTTATTGATACAACATTCAAAAGACACATGGAAAACCACCTTTTTTCACATGTCATTTAAACTAACTAATTTTTTTTCAAGATCCAAACCTTTCTAGCCTATCTCAAAATTTATTTATTTTTATTTTTATAAAACATATAATAGATTTGTTTCTAAGTGGTTATTTTTTATTTTTATTTTTAGGCTGTAAGGTGTCATTATTTGAAAACAACTCCCCTAACTGCCACTGTGTCTATGTTTGAGCCATTGGATCAAATGTTAGACAATTGCATGTTTGAGCCATTGGATCAAATGTAAGGTGTCATTATTTGAAAACAACTCCCCTAGCTACCACTGTGTCTATGTTTGAGCCATTGGATCAAATGTTAGATGATTGCATGTTTGAGCCATTGGATCAAATGTTAGATGATTGAAATGTTTTAGGCCATTAGATCAAGTAAATATTTTTATATATATTTTTTATAATGTTAGTTTTTTTCTTTTTAATAATTTAGATTGAATTTAGGTTTTGGTGATGATAGAAAGGTTGTAATGTCATGTTTAACATTTTGACTATGTCAAATTACACAAAATAAAAAACAAAAGTAAATTAAATAAAAAGATTAACATAATGTAATGAACATGTTAACTAGGTCAAAATACAATAAAAAATTAAAAGCAATAAATTAAAATAATGATAAACTATAAATACAACCCGTGGTATTGCCCATGGTATTCATGTGGAATGTAGGTTCTTTATAGGGGGAACTAAGATGGCCTAAATCAATCTTAACTCTGGATCTAAACTAATTATTTAATACAATTATTTTTAAATGTTTATAACCATTATCTTTTAAAAATTTACTTAACAAAATGTATCTAAATTTTCATACATCCAAATAGACATAGTTTTTCTTGTTCTGTATTATTTTTGTTACAACTATTTTATTATTCCAAAAATATATGGTTTTTTTGTTATATATTATTTATGTTACAACTGTTTTATAATTCATGAGTATTATTTCTTAATATATAAAAAATTAAATTAATAATGAAATTTTTTAAAATATGTGAATAAATACATGGTTTTTTTTGGTATATATTATTTATGTTACAGAGCTTTTATAATTCATGAGCATTATTTCTTAATATATATAAAAAATTAAATTAATAATGATTTTTTTAAAAATATGTGATCTTTTTTAAATTTTCAAATTAGATTTTAATCTCAATTTGTTTAATAAAATTTAAATTAATAACTTAATAAAACTAGATTTAACATAAATTAGTTTAATGAATAAAAAAAATTCTAAAATACATAAACATTAAATTTTTGGGTATATAAGCATAAAATTTTTATTTATAATAAAATTTATATCATAAAATTAAACTCCACACAAACCAATTAATTTATATTACATGGATAAAAAACAATATAAAAAAAAGAAAATAACTTTTTATATATTTAAATATTACATTTTTTGCTACTATGCTCTCCAACAAAATATGCTAGAAAGGTTGTAATGTCATGTTTAAAATTTTGACTATGTGAAATTACATAAAATTAAAAATAAAAATAAATTAAATAAAAATATTGACATAATGTAATGAACATTTTAACTAAGTCAAAATACAATAAACATAAAAATAATAAAATAAAATAATGATAAACTATAAATACAACCCATGGTATTGACCCATGGCATTCATGTGGAATTTAGTTTCTTTATAGGGGGGAACTAAGATGGCCTAAATCAATCTTAACTCTATGAAAGAAGAAAAGCAGGACAATGGATACTTATCAAGAATGTATGATTATTTAGAAGGAAACAACTTTGACAAGGGTACGAAGGACCTAATAGCAGAATTAAAAAACAAAATAGGACTCTTTAGAAAATGGTTTACTCAAGAATTTTGGAATCCAGATGAGTTACATTATCTCACTGATTCAAGAAAGCGCTAAAAAAGAGACAGACAATAGTGATATAGAGACAATTTATTCATAAACAAGAGAAAGATAGAATTATAAATCGAGATAGAGTTATGGGAAGATAAACATTCCAATTGTAAGGAAGAATCAGAAAATACTAGACAAAAGACACTTACCTATGGCAATCAGTTGAAAATAAAGGTATCTCTAAAGGGTCACTTGGGGAGGAATCTATTATTTAAAAGATCGGGAAAATAATTTCATTTCAAAACGAAAATGTACTATCACTAGGGAAGGGAGTTATTACATTTAAATTTTGTTCCCATTCTGTCACTACAAAATTTGATTGTTGCTTTTTATTTGATGGGAAAATAAATGATCTTTAAAACGCACTAATGTCTTGAATTATGATCCATAAAGAAGTTGCTAGATTCCCTAATTATGAACTGATTTTTTCTTCTTACTTTTGGATCTTCATGATGTTTGTTATTCTGACTGAGGTGAAAAGTTCCAAAGAAGTGGAATATTGGTAGTTCAAAGAGAAATTATGGAAATATGATTGTAGACAATTTATTAATATAAATTATTTGAACTGAGATTAATTAATCATCCCCAAGGGGTAAAAAGGGCCCAAATGTCTCTTATCCATAAAATCAACGATCAAGATAACTCTATTCTCTATGTTCAAATGAGAGGTGAAGGTGGATTTACCATACTTAAGCTTCTTAGTAGTCTCTTATGAAGTACAACATGTCATAGTGATAAGTTTTTATTCCATTAAATAATTCTAGTTGTAGAGCAAAGTGAGAGTTCTAGAAGTAGTATCAAAGGAATTCAACATTGCTAATGTGATAGAAGCAAATAATTTTGTGGAAGGGTGAAGTATGCCCAACTTGGTCATAAAATCCAAGTGCATCCTTCATGCAGAAAAAAATAAATAAACATGCAGATTTCCTCATATAGAGGTCTTGTGTACTTTGGCCCAAATGTCTCATCCATTATGAAAAAACACATCTTACATGCAATTAATAACAAAGAAGTTGTTCCACATCAATTACCCAATATGGATATTTTAATTTGAGGTCTAGTAAACATAATTCTCCACCCCTTATTTTGGAGGATCAGTTGGAGCCGAGAAGGTTCCTACTACCTCTTCTTTCTTATATGCTATTCTTTCATATACCACAACCTTACGGTGTTTCCTTTGCAACACGTGGTGCAACGGCTAGTTATAAAACATACAACAACTTTGTTTCTTAATTGCCTATTTAAGAGAGAAGATTATTCTATTGGCCACCATTTATCATTTCTTCGTTTGACTTCTACATTTTCTGGAATGCTCAATCAGTCTTTGATTCTTATACTTGAGATTAATTTGCAATCCTTTAAGAGATTCGGGGGAATATCGTATTTAGGATGAACTATAGATAGATTACCCACCTTATTCGAAATTAATGTACATTGTCTTACAAGTCACCTAGTTACTCATCGAGCCAAGTGAGAGGTGGGAGGATTCGATTATGCATATGTCAACATTGACTCATCAGGCCAGGTTGGAGGTTAGAGGTTCTGATTATGCTTGCATCGACCCCCACGCTATTTAGCCTGGTCCTAGGCCCATCCCAACAAGGTCCACATTGCAAGGTATCTATGTGTTTGCGATGGTCAGAATTTGGCCGAACAACCTATCTATGTATTTATTCCGTGTTTATTCCCTTTCTTAGTGTGTTGTCATTCATATAAGCTGGATGCACTAAGTCTGGGTCCTTACCTACCCTTCTTGTCCTAAACGTGATTACCATGAATTTAATAATAGATTTTTTGTGTCATTCCAGCCAGAGTTGATCCAAGGGCTTGGACAAAGGGATTTGACACGTGGATGGTAGATTGGGATTCTCGGTAGGCCCATTCTGAAATTAGGGTTAAAAAATACCTTATGGAGTTATGGCTCTAGAGTTTTGTATTGGTATTGCTGTGTTCTCCTTTCAGCATTGTGTATTGTTTTCACTAGTTATGTTGAGGTCGTGTGTGATCTCTTCCTCCCCCATCCACTCTTCTACATCCTGAACCTTCGACAATGATTACAAATATTCACCTTTTTTCCCTTACATGAAATGTATACTTTAGCTTGAAAGTGTTCACTTGCACTGTGTAGAAGTTTTAAATGGATTGGGAATTATTAGAGGTAAATATTACCATTCGAGCTTCCATTATCCATTTATTCAAATTTAAATTTGTGTTTCTTATCTTACATTGTACTAATTACTTTTGGGTGTGGTTTGGGCAGGAATGTTGTGAGTTGGAGGTGGGAGTATGATAACACTAAGCTACAAGCCGAGGAAGGGGAGGTAAGTTGTACCATGTGCTCACTCTCAAATATTTTCCCAACAGTCACTTCCTTCCCATGCTTAGTTTTTCATGTGTCTTCTTGAAGGACTTCTGTTTGTATTTTTTTGTATTTAACTTCTTTTCAGAGGTGCCTGGTTTATATCATTATAATACGTCCAGCATGCATATATTCTTTGTAATGTAATACCCGAGAGAGGGATAACACCCTAGGACCTTGTTCTTCATACTTATAAATTTATTTATCCTTTCTCTTTGGGTAATGGAAAGAAATTGCTCACTTTAATACTTTTTCTATAGTTATTTACCGTTGGGTCCTTCTGTGAGCCCTATCGTCAGCAGATAGGGTAAGGATATATTTCCATAGCCCCATGATTCCACCATGACATATGGTTAATCCCATTTACAATGACTGAAATGTGTAGAATTTTTGATACGAAATGTAAGTTATTTATTGTTGTCTGTGACTTTGATTTTTGCATTGTTATTTGGGTTTGTTCGTCCAGAGATTGATAATAACCATAATAGTAGTATTGTGTTAAGGAATCCCTTTCGATACTCTTCTCACGTTACATATGTCATTTTCGCCCTTTTTCCATTGTAGCTAAAGTTCTGCGTATGAATAAAAACATGTTTCTTGGCGTGAATAGTTACATAGCTAGATTATTCATCGTCATCTCTTTTTACTATTAAATGACACGACACACCTCATAGGTACCTTGCCTTTCTTGAAAATCTCATGTTTCGAAGTTGTAAATTTCCGGTTAATGAGTATGCTTAGAGATTATTATGATACTTGAAATCTGCGAAGTCTAAATTTTTTCTTGTAGGTGAAACCATTGGTTTTATTATTTTGTTTTAGTTGTGTCCTTAGATACTATCATCATTAGTTTTCATGTTATACTCATTCTCCGACATCCTAGAAATCATATTCATAATTTAATTTAACACCTTACAACTTTGTTAGGTCTAGGAGACTATATAGTCTTTCCTTTTTGTAACGTTGAGACAAAGGGTTTTTGGTTTGATACAGTCTTTCTTGACAGGTAATTAAGGGAGATTATAAATTACTAATTTTCAAGTAAATATCTTTTGGTCTATTGGTGTATTTCCCTTATGTGTATAAAGTAAACCATTTTCTTGACAATGTACGTTTTGTATAATCTTTCTCATCAAACCATTCATATGGCCATTATTCTAGTGAAAAATTAATTAGTAAAATAGGTAATATGCTATAGGGAGTTATCACTTAACTCTGAAAACTCATAATTAGTAAGACAAATATTTAATTCTTGGATGAGTATTATTTTAACTTGAAAATAATTTCAAAATGATTCTAATAAATTGACAGAAAAGCCTACAATATTTTAGTTATATCCAAATATTAATATGACAATAAAATTCTCAGTAGTTTAATCTAATGAACTAGTAAACATAGTGTCAATTGTAACTAATCATGCTAATTATGTTACTACCGCAACACATGCATTAAGGATTGGATGAATAGCCAATGGGGTGATACAGATTGACGAGGGATGTTCGATCCGTCTATAGTCGATCAATAAACCAAATCTCTTTTACCAAGACACCCCCAAGCTGGTGTTGTTATTTTATGGAGATGAATTCCTCATGCATGTTACAAGCTTTGCATATTTTTCACTTTCAATTAATATATAGTGGAACTCACATATATAGCCTTAACTTAAAACATTCTCCTATTCTCCCATAGCTTGAGACTCCTTCCTCTTCCTTTGGTATTTTTGCACTCAATCTTAAACTCTCACAGTCTCATAGCATCCAAAAAAGCCTCCCACTAAATTTTATTTATTGAATGAGACTTGTTCCACCATTAGGCTATATCCCCTCTATGCTAGGTGGCCCCTTAAAATATGTTTTTTGTCCCCCATATAAATTTCCTTTTATAGAATTAGAGTTCTTGGAATTTCCATTTATCTTTCACATATTTCCATAAGTCAAGAAAAATAATCTTCTATAAAATCCCAATCAATACTCATTAACGTCACTCATCAGCATGTATCTGTTTATTTATTATTACTGAAATCAAAATTGTTTGCAACATTTATTACAATGTCTACCACCTGTTCATGTGCCTTAAGTTACAATAATAGGTCACAATACTTTTTAATATTAAAATTTCTTGGAATTACATTTCTCCATCTCTAATATTCAACGTTGTCCATGTTTATTTCATGCTCTTTATCCTAAAGCAAATATCGACACGCTTCCCTAAGTGCATCCTCCATCTCCCAGGTAGCCTCCTTAGGGCTATAGTGCTTCCATAACATTTTGACTTGCTTGATGAATCAATTTTGCAACTTGGTATCCCTTCGATCGAGAATGCGCAGGGGCTTTGTTAGAAAATCTCCCTCTTGCTCCACCTATACAAAATTCCAATCAACAACATGAGGCATATCATGCACATATTTTGGAAAAATAGAAACATGGAAAAAATTGTGTACTCTGATGTTTTCCAGCAGTGCCAACTTGTAGGCTACTAGGCCTACTCGGGCTAATACTTTGAATGTCCCACAATATCTTGCTTCTAACTTGGCGCAAATTCCCAAATTTAATTTTCTTCTTTTTGACTTAACTTATAGGTAGACATGGTCTACTACATTGAACTCTAAAGGTGTCCTTTTAAGATCTATGTAGCATTTTATTTTGTCTTGTGCGACCTTTAAATTTGTATTTGCATTTTGTACAACCTGTTCAATTCCTTAAGCATGTATGGGCCCAAAATCTCTAATCCACTAGATCATCCCGAGTTACTAGTGTTCTACACTTGTTTCCATATAGGAATTTAAAGGGGAATATTTTTAATGATAATTAATTCCTATTATTGTATGCAAATTTAACTATATGTAGATATTCTTCCCATTTCTTAGGTCTATCCATAACATACATCCTAAGCATATCTTATATAATCTAGTTTGTCTTATCCTTTTTTTTTTTTTTTTTTCTTTCCGTCAATTTATAGATGATTGGTGGTGCTAAAGCAGAGTTGAGTCCCTATACCCACAAACAAACCTTTCTAGAAATTTCCCGTAAAGTTTAGGCCTTTATCTGACACCACAATCCTTGGGATTCCATGTAATCTACATATCTCCTTCATAAAAATGTCTAATATATTAACAACCTTATTTGGTGGATTTTGTGAGTATGAATTGGGTCACTTTAATCGGTTTTTCAACTACAACCATAATCGATTCATGTCGCTTGCTTATATGAGGAAGTCTAGTAATAAAATCCATGGTGATGGTTTTCCATTTCCATTCAGGTATGGGTAAGGGTTGTATCAGCCCCACAGGGTACCTACGCTTATCTTTAAATAACTTCCACTACATGCATCTCATTATATATTCTATTATCTCATTTTTCAAGTTTGGCTAGTAATACTCCCTTTTAAATGTTGCGAGCATTTTTTGGTACCCTGGGTGTCCGGAATATGGATTCTTATGAAACTCATCCAACATAATTTTCTTTAAATATGATAAATATGGTAGAAAATTTCTATTTTTGTATTTTATAAACCTTGTGTTACTGTATTCCCAACCTTTTATTAGCATTTTTACTTTGTGGTTTGCACATTCTCCCTTAATTTTTTGGATGGTTTCATCATTTCCATATGTTGTTTTAATTTTTTCTAACGGATTTGTTTCATACTGACTTATGGATGTGGCATGCCGTAGGATTAATTTTCTTTTAAGAGCATCTTCAACCTTATTTTCCTTACCTTTTATGTGTTTGATTTCAAAATCGTATTGACTAATAAATGCCAACCATCTAGCATGTCTAGCATTTAAGTTAGGTTAGTCAAGCAAGTACTTTAGGTTGACATTGTTGGTCATTAACATGAATCATCATAAAATAAGGTAGTGCCACCACATTTTGAGGGAATGTATAATTTATACCAACTCTTGATCATGGGTGGATGTGGAATATTCAAAAGGTAAGTTCGTCCACTTAATGAGATACTCTGGAATTGATCAATTATGTAGTTGTCGGGTTCTTGTTTCCATGACTTCTTCAAGCTCAAATATGATATTTATATCTTCGTCAAGTTATGGCAATATTGTTTGAACTGGGAGGTTGTCAATGATAACTTTATTTAAGCATTGAACAATGAAAACTGGGTGTACTCGAGAAGATGTAGTCAGGTCCAATTTGAATGCCATAATACCAATCTTTTCCAACACCTTGTAAGGACCATAATAATTGGGTGATAATTTATTATCCTTATTAGCTTTCTTGAGGGACATTTGTTTGTATGATTGTAGACGTAAAAATACATAGTTTCCTACATCAAAAATGCTTTCACTATGATGTTGATTGGTCTGCTATTTCATTCGATTCTACGCCATAGTGAGGTTGTCCTTTAAGAGTCAGAGAACTTGATATTGATGTTCGATGTGATCTTCCACTACTTTAACCTTAGTATTTTTTCCTAAATATGATGTGATGGACAATGGATGATATCCATAAAGTTCCATAAATGGGGTCATTTTTGTTGTAGTATGGAAGGAAGTGGTATACCACCATTTATCCTGAGCTAACCACTTGAATCATTGTGTTTTTTTTCCAGGTATAATTAAACGAAGGTATCCTTCCAATAATTTGTTCACTATCTCAGTTTTCCCATCAGATTTAGGATGATACGATTAAATATGGACTAATTGAGTACCAAGATAAGAAAATAATTCCATCCAAAAATTTCCAGTGAAAATGAGATCTCTTTCACTTACAATAATCTTTGGCTTCCATGTAGCTTTTGAATTATTTCCATAAATGAAGTAGAAACTATACAGGCTTTAAAGAGGACGAGATAATGCACAAAAGTGTGCATACTTAGTAAGTCTATCAACTACCACCATGATGACACTCTTTCCTTTAGACTTGGGTAAACCTGTGATAAAATCCATTGACTTGGAATGGCTAAAGGTTGTAATAAACCCGAGGTCTTAATTGTCTCAACTTTATTTTGTTGGCAAAAAAATCATTCAGCTAAAAACTTCTGAATATTAGATTTAAGGCCATCCCAAAAAAATTCCTTCTTGACCCTATGGTAAGGTTTTAAAAATCTTGAGTGCCCTCCTATGAGGGTGTGTAATTCTCAAAATAATCTTTTGTTTGAGTTGGGAATTCTTACAAAGATATAAGTGATCTTTGTACCATAATGAATCATTTTTATAGATAAATGTATCATATGTATTGGGATCTTGATCTAACTTTTGAATGAGTTTCCACACCTATTTTTCATTCTTTCATTCATACCTTGCTTCAGTTATCCAATTAGGCTGGATAATAGAAATGGCATAGAGCAATACTTCCACATCCTCATCATTTCTTGAGAGTGCATATGCAACAACATTTTACTTCCTTTTTTGTGGATGATTTCAAATGTATAACCAAACATCTTTCTGACCCATTTTTTCTACTCTTATAATGATGATCTTTGTTCCAAAAAGTATTTAAGACTATCACGATATGTTTTTACCTTGAAGTGTCTTCCCATTAAGTAAGGTTGTCATTGCTTTAGTGCATGTAGTATTGCCAACATTTACTTCTCATAAATAGGCTTGTGTAAATGCTTTCCTTTGATTGGATGACTTTCAAAATAAATGGGTCCTCCTTCTTGCATTAAAACAACACCAATTCCATTTCTTGAGGCATCACATTCCACAATAAAGGTTTTTGTGAAGTCTGGTGTAGTTAAGACCAGTGCTTAGCACATTTCCTCTTTAACATGTTCAAAGACCTTAGTTGCTTATGGAGTCCAATAAAATGCATTTTTCTTCAGTAATGCTGTTAGAGGCATTTCTATTCTCCCATAATTATTAACAAACTTGCGATAACACCCTTTCAAATTGAGGAATCCTTGAATATGCCTTAGGGTGGTGGGGATTTTCCATTCCTTAATGGATTTAATTTTGTTAGCAGCTACCTTAAAAGGATCATGAGATACAATATGAACCAAATATTCCACCTCATATACTCCAAAGAAAAATTTGGATGTTTTTGCATATAATTATTTCTCCTCTAATAGTTTGAGCACCCTACCAACATGTTGAACATGATCATTCCAAAAGTTGTTGTAGATTAATATATCATAAAAAATACTAACACAAATTTTCTAAAGAAGGTTTTGAAAATGGAATTCATCAAACCTTGAAATGTGTAATGTGCATTAGTAAGGCCAAAAGGCATGACCAAAAATTCATAATGACCTTCATGAGTTCTGAATATATTTTTTGGAATGTCTTCAGTCTTCATTCTAATTTGATTATATCTTGAATGAAGATCTAGCTTGGTGAAGTAAATTGCTCCATTTAATTCATCCAACAATTAATTAATGAAAAGAATGGGAAATTTATCTTTATTAGTGATCTTGTTGATCTCCCTAAAATTTGGACACATACACCATGATACATCCTTCTTGTGAACCAATACTACTAGAGTAGAGAAATAACTTTGACTCATGAATTATACTGACCTATAGCATTTCTACAACTAGACATTCAATTTCACTCTTTTGGGAATAGGGATATCTATAAGGCCTTATGTTTGGAGGGACACTTCCTAGAATCAAGTGAATAGCATGATCATAATCATGAATAGGTGGGAGGCCTTTGGGAGTCTCAAATGCCTTGGAATGATTATCCAAGACGTTTTGGAGATATGAGAAATAAATGATTTCAATGTTCGAACATCTAGTGAGAATAATTGTGCAATTAATCCCCATTGTTCTTTCTTTAAAAGATTTGTCATGCCATTAAATATTATTATCTTGTCTGGTTTCCCTGCGATACCCCTTAATTCAATTTTCTTCCCTTCCCAAAAAAATTTCAAGAAAAAGTTCTTGAAAATTAAAATCTATCTTGTGGTAGCCCTATAATTCTTCTTTCCAATTCCATAATTCATACCAAGATTGTATTCTTCAAGGTAAACTTATGCCAAATCTCCCACGATGACCTAGTTATGGACTAGTTGAGTAGAGTGAAATTATATGGAATTCCATATGTCACTATTTGAGCCTTCATCCCTGAAATTAATACCAAAAATTCTACATTCCGTGTAATTTCTGTCACTTTTTACTAAATTCAAAGCAAATTATTGAAGATAAAGTTATGACAATTTTCCCTAGGTCACCTGTTTGAGACTGAATTCTGAAGCATGCAAAAAACCTAACTTCTTCGGAACATATATAAGAAAATATAGTGAACCAATATCTGAAATTTCTACACGAATTCACCTATATTTTGTCTCCATGTGGTCAAAATTTAAGATTTTTAAGCCGCTCATAAAAAAATGTTATAGCGAAAATTCAAAGATGGCATGTTTGAAGCAACGAAATCCTAGAATCCAAAGCTCTGATACCAAATGTTATGCAACCAGATCATAAAATAGAACAAAAGATAGATCAACGACTTGAAAATTAGCATCTTCGAGGGGGAAACCTCCTTTACATGGCATAAATGAACAATTCGTGGACGATACAAATGAAAAGACCTGCTTGGTATATATAAGAGTCGAAGGGGTCACAATATTATTAGAGTCTACATAACAATAACAATGTAAGGACACAACAATAACAATAGCGGGCTTCTATGGAGAACAAAAATAAAAATATGAGAGCTACCTTTGATATAACAATAAGAACAGGACGCTATAGTAACAATAACAATAAAGGGGCTACACTATTATTATAGGGACCTAACACCCTCTTTAATTTTTTCTAATTCTCCTTCCCTAGTTTCGACATGTACTTACTCATGACTCCTACTATATGTGTGATGTCTAGTATAGTATAGACCATTAGATACAACACTTCCAACCACACTGGCATATGGAACACAAGACATGTCCTCATCCTCTACTTTTTTCTTGGAAAATTGTTCTATACATAAATTCACACCTAAAAGAACATATGCCTTTATTGGTTTACATTCCTACATATTAAATCCTACGATATTGTCTCAAAATACTTCCTATGATATAAATAGAGTTTCCTATATACTTGTCTCTTTCAATTTAAATTCCCAAAATAAAATATTTGTCACAAAAAAGTAGGTTGTAACCATGTACAATTATTTTTTGCAAACATTTTCTTAATAAAAGAAAAAAATACAATGGAAAACACACACATTAACACAAAAATTGATCTTGGAAACCCAAACCTAGAAAACCAGCAAAGATTATTTTAATATTATTTATTTGTAGTATTAAAATACAATACGTATCTTGTGGCATACATAAATCTCCAATCCATTTACGATGGATTAGAATACAATTGTAGTTACTTAATTGAAACTACAAAACCATGGGAAAAACCACCATGCGCCACAAAATCACTAAAGATGAAAATTATGTGCCAAAATCCATAAACAATGGATGAAAAAGAACCACCTAAATATTTTTTTCAAGGAAAATACTCCCAAACCCCCACACATGGGGGTTTATTCCCCCCTCCAAACCTCCCAAGCAAGTGGGGATTCATCCCCCCTGTGACTCGTACGAACAAAGCGGTTTTTTGTCCCCACATGGTTCCCAATGCAATGTACAGTGCATAGAAGTAATCATATAAAGAATATAACACATACCCAATGAAAAAGACAAATTTCTTAATAGATGCATTCTAAGGTTAAAATGATGCAACATATAAATGACAAGAAATGCGATTTTAAGTTCTCCTCTCTATTAGCTCTTAGGAATAAAACATGAGAATGAAGAATTCCTAAACATAGCATACTATGGAACTTGAATGACTATAAAAACTAAAAGTTGACATTTTCATGCATTTCTAGAAATTTTTTTGTGACTAAGATATTTTCTCAAAGAAACACAATTTTTTTTAAATACTAGCAAATAAAAAAATAAACTCGAATAACTATGCTTCATGATGGACATGGGAAAATTCATAAGTTAATATTTACGTAAAATAGTATAATACTTTACTTTGTTTGCTTTTTTTTGTTTGTTTGTTTTGGGTGTGGGGTGGGGGAGGGGGGTTGATTTATATTTGGTCACAAGTTCTATAATTTTTCTATGTTATTGCCTTAAAAATATAAATTGTGTAAATTTTGTTTGATGTTTTATTTTATAATCTTTATATTATTTTTTTTCATATTATATGCAGAAATTTAAATATTCATTTTTATTTGTGAAATATTATTTATTTTGACTTATAAAAATGTAGGATTTGTACTAACCATGTTGCAATTACTTTTTTAATACATTATTATTTTATATTCACTTGTAACTATTTAAGTTACCAACACTGACCATGGGGCCAAGATTAAGTTTGAAGAATTGAATGACAGGTGTAAATATTTATGTGCAATAATAAATAAAATGTTGTTTTCTAGAAATATTATGGTAATCCACACATGATTAGTCTGGTTGCTCTGATGTGTGTAACTTCTTAAGGTGGTTGGATTCCTAGGTAGGGCACAATTAAAGGTGGAATTTGTCACCGTTATAACCTCCCATGATTCCCCAAGATTTGAGGAGGAATGAACACCACCAAAGTGATATCATAACTGGATATAAATTGTATGTTGGGTGGGGAAAAAAATATGTAGCATAACTCAAGAAAAATGCATTGCTAAATGGTAAGAAAAATGATACATGTAAAAAAAAATTATTGATAGGAAAGAAAGGACAAACATTGGAAAAGCGGCGAGCTGCTAGAGTTTGTGTGGGGAGGTGGGAAATTACCAAAAAATGAAGATAAGTTATCAATAGAAGAGAAGCCTAAGGCTTAGACGAAATTGTTGTGGTTGAAATTTGTTGGTTGGGAGGAATGTTTTGGTTTCTATTATATTTACAAGTGTTCATAATAACCAGATAAGTAAAAATGTTTATTTAGTCATTTTGTTATCATGAATGTTTGATTTTGAAGTATGTATTTACTAGTGATATTTAGCATGTGGGCGTTTTCACCAGGAATTAACAATGAATAATGAACAAAACAAGAATGCATATTCATTTTCATAGAAAATAGATAAAATATGTATATAAATCATTATGGTGAAACATAACATAATTATATATGTATATTTTCTATTGAGAGGTTAGAAATTTAGGAATAATTATTTTAAATAGCAAATTACTAAATATGGTATTATTTAAGACAAAAGTATTCTTACTTTTCTTAATCTCTTAACAATGAAACATAGAATTTTTGTAAAGTATTTTTGTTACAAAGTAACCTACAAAGTTTGTTGAGAATAATTTTGAGCCTTAACTTCAGTCGGAAATGAAAGTGAGGCACTATGGGATAAGGGGAGTATATATTGAGGAAACAAAATATTGAATCAATTAAAAATAATAACCATACATATTCTTGGATGGTGAATCATGTTGAAATAGCCATAGAATAAAATAAATTCGTAAGAAAAAATGCAAATGTATAGAGGAACGTATTTAGAAGTTTCATTTAAAAAAATCATATATTAAACATCGACAGATTGCAACCTTAGGAACCTTAGTCATATAAAAATGAGTACAGAGTATTTAGTGCATGAATAACTCCAAAACTAGTTTTCTTAGGCATACTTTGGAGTCAAATTAAACAAATCATTCGAAAGAAAAAGTATAAAGTTAAGAACCACTGAATCCTTGAGCTAACAATATAACTCAAGGCCAAGTATGTAAAAACTGTATACAAGAAGTCATAGTCATCATCAATCGACTTCATCCTCCATATCATTTAAAGGCATGTGGAAGAAAAGTGGTGCTAACGGATTCATACTCGGAAAGGTAAAATTAATGTACTAAGTTGAGAAACTCTAGGTTGGGGTATGTAAATATAACATGTTATAATGAAAAAAGAGGGACTTCTGATAGTACCCTCATCATAATACCTGAATCCATAAAACAAGCTCTTGAACCAAGGTACTCGACGATGAATTTTATCTTGAGGTTCTCTTCGAAGTCGTGGCCTTGAATGACATATTGAAATTCTTAGGTTATAAGCTTTAAACCAGGAAAGAAGGGATTCACAAATATAAAACCCTTTCCCCTATAATATGTTAACAAGAAAAAAAATCCCAAGTATTTGAGAGATATGGAAGAGTAACACTTGAACACACGCACACAAAGTTTGATACCCGCTTGAAAATTTCCGAGTCCATGACAAGTTTCAATTCCAATTCGATAAGGGTTTTCTTCAGTATATGACACCATAAAATTGAAACCCTGAAATGATTCAAGCAACCCCATGTCACCTGAAAAGAAAACCCTGAGAGGAAATCATGCAAGAAAATCCCTCTGAACAATTAAAAGTTGAATGCAATATTTTTAACCATCCATATATATATATATATATATAGTTTTATACCTGGTAAAAAAATTTCATGTGCATAACAAGTTTCAATGCCAATTTGATAGGGGTTTTCTTCATCAGATGATGCCATAAAATTGAAACCTTGGAAATGATTTAAGCAAGTAACCCTCGTGTTACCTAAATAAAAAACCTTGAGAGGAACTCACGCAAGAAAATCCCTCTTAACAATTAAAATTAAATGCAATATTTTAAATCATATATCCATCAAAAGTTAAAAGTTAAGAAGAAGATTTAGGAAACCTGTGGCACTGGAAATTAGCAGGGCATTTTTGAAGTGTTCCTTGAAGGACCTGTAAAATATGAATAATTTGTTAGCCGACAGGGTGTTTTTGAAAGGTTCCTGGACGGACCTGCATGACCTAAAGAATTTTTTAGCCAAGTTTAATTTTCACGCACATAATGACAAACTAAAAATTCCAAGTTCAACTCTGGCAAACCTTTGAAAGCATAATCAATACAAGGACTGAAAATTTCAAATTTAAAATATGGAAAACCCCCGAAAGTATAGTTGATAGGACTGAATATTTTAATTTCAATTTGGTAAAAAACTCAAAAGAATAATCATCGAAAGGACTGTGAACGACTACATGTCTCTTGTAGCTCGAGGCATTGCCACAAGGTGGGATGAAAACTAAACTCCCTCTCTAAATATAGGTCACATCTTAAATTAAGAAATCAAAATAAAAGAAAATAATCCCTAATCAATAGTCGAAATTTTTTTTATCTACATAAAATGAGCAAAATGTGAAATGGAAAGTCTAGGAGGGTAGCCAATTGAATGGGTTTGATGCATCGAGAAATAAAAACCATTGAAATGCCTTGGATCATATGAGTCATCCATCTGTGACCTCATCACATGGATGGGTCAGAATTAAATTACATGTGTGACATGTAGCTAAGGGTCCACACCATCATGAATTCCAAGTGTGACTTGAGGAGGCGGCTAAAAATGGCTTATGGTATTAAAAGAAAATATTGTGAGTATAGCAAAGTCCATTGAATATGGCAAAGGTTTTCATTTCATATGATAAGAGGGTTGAAAATATTGGTATTAGGCATATGCATAGCATGGTGAAAAATAACGTATCTATTCTCGAGGAAAACTATACATCATCGTGATGGGGAATTGTGGAGAGACAACAATTACTTGTGTGTTGTGGAACCCAAGGTTAAGGGATTGAGTCTCATTCCTCATATATATATATATATATATATATATATATATATATATTACCCTTTAAGTTAGAAAATTAATTTTGATAGAAAGAATGCCTCTATATTCATGATGCCAATTGAAACCATATAATAGAACATTCATATGGAGTTATTTAATCTATGTGATCTTGGGAAGATTTGATTAACTAAGAAGTCTCAAGGTATTACAATCAAGTATTAAAAAATAGTCTAGAATAGATAAGGATATTATAAAATAGTAGATAAATTTATTTAATAAAAGAAGAACCTTTGTTCATAAATAAACTATGTTATAATTTACCAATGATAACATGCCAATGTTAGATTTAGTACAAGTAGCAAAATTTCACTTAAGTGTGCAAATTTGGAGGTACATTACATGTGTCATTAGAGTTGTAGCTTATAATAATGTGGCCAATGAGCTAGATCATAGCTAGAATTTAACAAAATGAATGTTTTGTCTTACACAATATGAAGGAAAGTAAAGAACAATCATGATATAACCATCTTCAAGTCCTCTTGATGGAGAGGAACTTTGGTTACAACTAGTTGGTGAGGCATCATCACATTCAATAGAGTTGTTAGATATTATGAGAGGTTTGAAAGTGAAACTAGGAAACATTAGAGTAGACAATGAAAACATTTTTAAAGCTAGTGCTAATCATGAAAATCTTATAAAAACTATAGCCAAAAATCGAAATCAGAAAATATCAGGAAAAATCTTAGATAATGGAGACAAAGAGGAATCCCACGAGAGGAAGGATCAAGACCATATTGATGAGAGTGAGTCACTTAGACTGAAAAATAAAAAGGAACTAGATGAAGAGGGAATTGAACACAATTTAGCTAAAATTCCACCCATAACACTTGATCAAATGATGAAATAGAAAGTAGAACTGTAGGGATAATTTAAGAAAATTATGTCTTTGGTATTTGACGGTGAGGCAGGGGAGGAAATTGAATCATGGATGTTAAATATGAATAAATACTTATAGGTATATGAATTCCCCCATAATCTAAAACCTTGATTGGCCACATACCATCTACAAGGTAAGGCACCTTTGTGGTGGGATGAAAATTAACTTTATAAGAACGAATAAGATTCAATATGATGATGTCATCCATAGTGGTAAAGAGGTTGGAGGGAAAAGAAGCAAAGTAAAATTTAAAGTGTATTTTCCCTCATTTTCTTATAGGTTTTCTAAAATTTCAAATGTAGACACCCATTGAATGTGGAATTAAATTCCACCTCCAACTAGTAACCATTCTTCATACTTTTGAGTAGAGTACTTTGAAGAAAATTGAAAATACATGAAAAAAAAATGTTGAAAATGTCTTTTTCATATATTTTCAACTTTCTTTTTTGTGGGTGTACTCAGGAGTATGAAGCGTGGGTACTCATTGGTATGGAATTTAATTATGCATCCAATGGGTTTCTAAACTTTAAATTTGTGTAAATCTATAAGGAGATAAACCGAAAATACAATAAAAAAAGTATTTCCCTTTATTTTTGTTTAAAAATTCATAACTCTTATTTTATTATTTTCCTTAGGAGGCCCATTTTAGACCTCTAAACACCCCTAATGGGAGGAGTTTCAAAATTAATTAAAAAAAAAATGTTTGATAGAAAGTTATTATGATGATAGAGTTAAAGAGATCCATGAACTAAGGCTTGGTCAGATGACCATGGATGAATTGGTCACTAAATTCACCCATTTCCTGTGAGATGTATCGTACATTTGTGAGCATAAAGCCAAAATTCACTGATTCATTAGTTGTCTATCCATTTCCTTCAAAACTAATATTGAGTATGACAACCCCAAGACAATGGATGAAACTATTCGAAAGGCCATAATATGTTTCTAATAGTCTAAACAAAGAAATGATAGCTCATAGCCTTGGCCAAAAATGAAAAAGGATAGATTCATGCAAGGGAATAAAGGGTTCAAATCCTCTTCCTTTAATAACTCTATCAAGAATATTCCAAATAGATATTTCAATAGGAATAATAACCAGTAGAAGACTCCATTGCAAACAGGGTCCAAACAGATTAATCTAAATGGTGAAGGAGCCAATGTGAAATTAAGAGAACCCTTGAATTGTTGGGGATATGGGGAGACTCATCTACTTTGAAATTTCCTATATAATGTTAAGTCTAATAAATCCTTATGTAATGTACAATAAAATTCCATGGTAAATGATGTGGTTAGGAGCATTCCTAGAATTAATGCAGTCTTGGAGGATCAACAAGATGAATGTAAATCCATTATGATCAAAATAGAAGGTAATATACTGAACCAAGTTGTGTCAATCATAATAGGCACATGACCCATTTTAAGTTATGTTAGTCCAAAAATATGGAAAAATGTTAGATAAAAATGGAAAAACATAAAAACTATTGGTTGGAAAATCTAGAAATTAATACTAAAAGGAATATTACTAGTTTGGCAAGGGACTGCCTTATTAATTTGAATATGCTCGAAAGAGAAATGAACTTGAATATCCTACTTATAGGGTCATCATATAGGGTCATATGATGTGTTAGTAGGTATGAATTGGCTATAAAATCATAGAGCAATTATTACTGCTTGGAAAATATTGTTACTTGTACCAATGATGAGGGAGTAGCACAAATCATTAGAGGCATACCCATACCAATCTCAATAAGCTAGATATCAGCCTTGCAATTGAAAATATGTGCAAGTAAGAGGTGTAAACTGTATGCAATACAGGTGAAAGATTTAACATAGGAAAGAAAATAAGAGACTTTGGATGACTTTACAATGGTGCAGGAACTCAAGGATGTTTTTCTGGAGAAAATTCTTGGGTTTCCACCCAAATAAGAAATTGATTTTACCATTGAGTAAGTACCTACATAAACACTAGTGTTAAGAACACCTTATAGGATGAATGTTCCAGAGTTAACTGAGTTAAATATGCAACTTTAGGAATTGCTGGATAAGGGATATATCAGACCAAGTGTCTCAACTTGGGGAGCACCGACCTAATTTTGTAAGGAATAAGTAAGGTACTCCTAGGTTATGTATTGATTATACATAACTGAAGAAGTTGACGATAAAAAAAAATACCCATTACCTAGAATTGATGATTTGTTTAATCAGGTAAGGGGAGCAATAGTCTTCTCTAAGATAGTCTTGAGATCTAGTTACAACCAAATTAGAATTAAATATGAGGATATTCATAAGGCTTCTTTTAGAACCAGATATGGCCATTATGAGTTTGTTGCACTTCCTTTCAGACTCACAATACACCGAAACCACATTTAGGTGTCTAATGAACAATGTTTTCTGCTAGTTTTAGATAAATTTATATTGATCTTCATTAATGATAATCTGTTTTATTCCAAAACACCAAAAGAAGCATGAAAAAAACTTAAGAATAGTGTTGTGGACAATCAAAGAGCATCAAATACATGCTAAATTTAGTAAATGTGATTTTTATCAAGATTAGATTCAATATTTAGGTCATGTACTATCAAAGGAGGGAATTGTGGTAGATCTTGAAAAGGTTAAGGGAATTCTCAATTGGAATATTCCTAAATATGTAGATGACATAAAATATTTTATGGAAATAATAGGTTATTACCGTAGATTCATTGAAGGTTCTCCAAGCTGGCCTACCCTATAATATCCTTACATAAGAAAGGAGGTAAATTTATATGGACCCAAAAATGTCAAGAAAGATTTGATGAGTTGAAATATTTGTTAATTGTAGATCCCATACATAATATTACTCATCCCAATAAATATTATACAATGTGCATAGATGCTTGTTTAGAAGGATTAGGTGGAGTGTTAATTCAAGATAACCATGTTATAACTTATGAATCTAGGAAACTAAAGGAGCATGAAAATAATTATGTTGTGTATGACCTAGAATTACGTGTAGTAATTCATGCTTTAATTATGTGGATTCACTATGTTTTGGGAAATAAAGTCACGTTAATGACTAATCGTGTCAACCTGAAATATTTCTTTAGTCAACCAAAGTAAAATGCAAGGAAAGCAAGGTGGATGACTATCCCTATTGAATTCAATTTTAAAATCAAACAAATTAAAGGAAAATGCAACAAAATTTTAGATGAATTAAGTAAAAGTTGAAATCAATTATGTGAAATCTCTAGTAGCAGTGCTCAAAAAAACCTTAATGAATAGATTAATACCACAATTTTAGAAGATCATCAATGTAGACAAAAGAAAGAAAATTTGTTAAATGTAACTGACTCAACATAAGGATTAGATTATGCTATGAATAGCGATGGTTGGTTGAATTTCAAAAACATAATTTGTATCTCAAATGTATAGAATTAAACAATTGATCCTAGATGAACATGATAATAAGCCTTTTTTAGCTCATCCAACCTATAAAAAACTTATCATGGAACTTAGAAAATGGTTTTATTGGTCATGGATGAAGGAAGAAGCATATGAATACTTAGCAAAGTGTCTGGAGTGTCAGAAATTTAAGGTGGAACACCAACATCATATTGGGTTATTAAATCCCTTACCTATTCCTAAGTAGAAATGGAAAATTATTTCCATATATTTTATTACACGGTTACCTAGAATCAGAAGAAAATATGATTCCATCATGTGGTAGCTGATAAACTGAGTAAGAAAACCAATTTTATACTGGTGCATTTGACATTTGAATTTGTTTGCATAGCTGAGATTTTATGAAGAATATATTAAGACTACATGGGGTACCGAAAATAGTCATTTTTGGTAGAGATGAAAAATTCACAACAAATTTTAGAAGGAAATTTTCACAAAAATAGGTACACAATTAAATTTCAATACTACTTACCACCCCAAAACTAATGGATAGAATGAAACAACAAACCAAATCCTTTAAGACAAGCTTTGCATGTATGTAATGGATCAACCCACTAAATGGGAGGATTACTTACATATGATTGAATTTTCATATAATAATAGTTATCAATAATCTCTTAAATTGAGTCCTTTTGAAGTCCTTTATGGATGGAAATGTAATACTCCATTAAGTTGGATTCAAATCGAGGAAAAATTTGTTCAGGACTTGATCTCTTCAAATATATGGAGTAGGTAGTTAGAAAGCTAAGGTATAATTTAAAAATAGCTCAAGACAAGAAAAAATGTTATGCAGATCAGAAAAGGATTCATAAGGAATACAATGTGGGAGAGCATGTTTATATGAAAGTCAAACCAAAGAAGAGCACAATGAATCTAGGAAATTGTGCTAAATTGACACCCAAATTCTGTCATCCATTTGAAATACTAGCTAGAGTAGGACTAGTGGCCTACTAGCTAGCACTACCAACCCACATAAAAGTGCATAATATATTTCATGTATCACTTTTAAAGAAATATATTCATGATCCAACTCATATAATTGACTGGAATATGATACAGGTCGAATCAAAAGGAAAGTTCTAGGTCACATATTTTCAATTGTAGACATGAGGGAAATTTTACTTTGGAACCGGGCCATCATCTAGGTTAAAGTGCAACGGAAGCACTTTATCCCTGAGGATCATACCTAGGAGATGGAAGAGAAAATGCGAGAAGAAATTCCTTCACCATTCCATAAGTGATGGGTGCAAAGAAAGCATTAAGTCCAATGTTCAAATTAAGGGAAGGGAAAATGTAATACCCTTGTTGCAATTACTATTTAAGTTAGAAACAATGGCCATGGGGCCAAGACTAAGTTTGAACACTTGAATGATAGGTGTAAATATTTATGTGCAATAATAAATAAAATGATGTTTTTTGGAAATATTATGGGAACCACCATGTGAGTGTTCACACTATTCCATTGTCAATAAATTATTAAGGTGGTTGAAGTCTCAGGTAGTGGAAAAGTAAAGCTGGAAGTTTTCATAGTCCTAACCTCCTAAGATTCCCCAATATTATAGGAGTAATGATTACCACCAAAGAGACAACATAACTGGATATAAATATTATGCTAAGTTGGGAAAAATAACCAGCATAGTTGAGTGAAATGCATTGTTAATGGTAACAGAAAACATACCTATAAAAATATTTGGTACAGGAAAGAAAGGATAGATATTGCAAAAGCAGGACGTTGCTAAAGTCTGTGTGCGGAGGAGGAAAAATACCAACAAATGTATATAAGTTACTAGTAGCAGAGACACATAAGGTTTGTGGAGGATTTTGTTGTTGCAATTCACTAGTTAGGAGGAACATGTTGTTTCCTATTGTATTTACAAGTGTTCATAATAACTAGATAAGTAAAAATATTTTTGTAGTCATTTTTCTATCATGAATGCTTTATTTCAAAGTATGTATTAACTATTGATATTAATATTGTGGGTGTTTACACCAATAATGAACAATGAATAAATCATGAATGCATGCATGTTTTCAAAGAAAACAAAAAAAATATGTATATAAATCGTTATGGTGAAATAAGCATAGTTATATATGTTAATTTTCTATACGAGAGGATGGAAATTCAAGAATGATTATTTTAAATATAAAATTACTAAATTTGGTAGTATTTCAGACAAAATTATTGTTGCTTTGCTTAGTATATTGAACAATGAAAAGTAGAATTTTTGTAAAGTATTTTTTTTACAAACTATCCTACAACCATACAAAATAATTTAAGCATGTCTATGTTAGAAAGTTTAGCATTATGGAAATCTAGTATGGAGGGATAATCTCCATAATAACTTCCAAGAGCATTCCATACCCACATGGTTATGTAAAACACTTATAGGATGTAATTATAGAATTTACTAGAATATGTATTCTGCAACTACCTCCCTCCCTGCACAAAGTTTGTTGACAAGAATTTTGAGCCTTGAATTTAGTTGAGTGTATAAGGAAAGGAAACTAAGTGACTATGGGATAAAGGGAGTATATATTAATGAAACAAATAACTAATGAATCAATTAAAAAGAATAACCATGCATACTCTTGGTTGAGGAATCATGCTGAAATAGCCATAGAATAAAAGAAATAATATAGACAAAATGCATATGTAAAAATTAACATATTTAGAAGGTTTCTTTAAAAATAAAAAATATATTAACCATGCATAAATTGTAGGTTTACGAACCCTAGTCATGTAAAAATTAGTACAGAGTATTCTAGTGTACAAATAATTCCAAAACAAATTTTCTTAGGCATACTATGGAGTCAAATTAAACAAACTGTTCAAAAGAAAAAATATCAAGTTAATAACAACTAAATCCTTAAGCTAACACATAACTCGAGGCCGAGTATGCAATAACCCTACATAATAAAAGTTATAAAGAAGCAATTATGGCTTTCATCATTCTGCTTCATCCTCCATATCATTTAAGGAACCGTGGAAAAAAAGTAGTGTTAATGGGTTTGTACCTCAAAAGGAAAAAATATTGTACTATGTTGAGAAATTCTAAGTTGGTGTCTAGAAATAAAACCTGTTACAATGCAATAACATGAAATTTTGTTAGTAACCTCGCCATGTTAACTAAATCCAATTTTTTTTTTTTAAATCGAGATACTTAATAATGAAGTTTATTGTGAGGGTATCTTAGTAGTCGTGGCCTTGAATGACTTGTTGAAAGAATATGGGTTCTCATGAATCTCATAATACATTCAAGATTATAACCTTTAAACTAGGAAGGAAAGGATTCAAAACTATAAAACACTTTCCCCTAAAGTATGTTAACAAGAAGAAAAAAACCTAAGTATTTGAGAAACACAGAAGATTAATACAAAGAAAAGTATATATATATATATATATATATATATATATATATATATATATATATATATAAACACCTGGTCAGAAATTTCCACATCCATGACAAGTTTCAATGCTGAATTGATAGGGGTTTTCTTCATCAGGTAATGCCATCAATCGAAACCTTGGAAGTGATTCAAGAAAGTAACCCTCCTGTTACCTTAAAATGAAACCCCGAGAGGAAATATTGTAAGAAAAGCCCTCTTAATAATTAACAACTGAATGTAATAGTTTAAATCATACATACATCTAAAGGTAAAAGTTAAGAAGAAGATTTTGGAAACCTATGGTAATGGTAGTTAGGAAGGCGTTTTCGAAAGGTTCCTTGAATGAAATGAAAAATATGAATACATTTTTAGTCAACAAGGTCTTTTAGAAAGGTTTCTAGAAGGACTTGCAAAACCCAAAGAATTCATTCGCTAAGTTTCTTTCCATGCGCCTTCTAACAAATTAAAAATTTAAATTTCAACTCTATTAAACCTTCGATGGCATATAGAAAATATACTCTAGCCTCTCATATTGAAAATATACATATAACTATGATTTGTTTCACCATAACGATTTAGAAACATATTTTCTCTATTTTCTATGAAAATATGCATGCATTCATGCTTTGTTCATTGTTCATTCTTGTTGCAACCACCAACATGCTACATATGACTAGTTAATGCATACCTCGAAATAAAACATTCATGATAACATAACAACTACATAAATTTTTTTACTTATTTGGCTATTATAAACACTTGGAAATATAGTAGGAATCAATACATTCGTCCCATCCAATGAATTTCAAGAAAAACATTTTCCCCTGCATCTCAGGCTTCTCTGCAATTAGTAACTTATCTCCATTTCATGTTGGTATTTTTGTGACTACCCACACAAAAACTAGTAGTGTCCTACTTTTCTATTGTGCATCCTTCCTTTCTTGTACCCATGATTTTTATAGACATATTTTTTCTCACCATTCAACTACTCATTTCTCTCCAACTATGCTGGTTATGTTTTCCCCATGCATCATAATATTTATCTCCAATTATGCTATCTCATTGGCAGTGATCATTCCTCCTATAATCTTGGGGAATCATGGGAGGTCATAACTATGACAACTGCCACCTTTACTTATACTCTACCTAGGACTCCAACCACATTAAGAATTTATTGACATCATATTGGCCTCACTACTCAAATGCGGGTTCCCATAATATTTCCTAAAAACAACATTTTACTTATTATTGCATATAAATATTTACACCTATCATTCAAGTGTTCAAACTAAGTATTGGCCCTATGGCCATTATGGGTAACTTAAATAGTTACAAGTGATCATAAAATAAGAATTTCTTATAAAAATAATTGCAACGTGGATATTACAAATGTTATATATTAACTCTATGTGAAGAATGGAATAAATTACACATGTTCCTCACAATGGAAAGTGAAAATATAGGAAAATTGTTAATTTAAATTACTTTATTTTTCTCTATATAAAGTTAATATAAAATTATGTTATTTAATATGGACATTGAAATATTTGACTAAATTAATTTTTTTATTAATACATTTTTTTTTTTTAAATATTACATGTCATTTCAACATATAATGAATCACAAATCATGTAATGACAATAATATTACTTTTACATGTTATGAAACCAGCTCCAAAAATAGAAGAAAATAGAGATAAACGCCTTATAAATAAGCCACTTCGAGGGGGCAACCTCCTTTACATTACATAAATGAACAATTCTTTGATGATTCAAATTACAAAACCTCCTTTCTATATATAGGAGTCCATGGGGTCACAATATAATCCTAGCCGACTTAACAATAATAATGTAAGGGCACAACAATAACAATAGTGTGGTTTTATGGGGCTCAATAATAATAATACGAGGACTACAGGGGTATAAAAATAACAATAAGGTTTTACACTTACAACACTAAGGGACTACACTAGTAATATAGGGACCTAACATGCCCCTCTCCTTCAAACAAGTGTTTTCCTCAATGCTTGATTATTTCTTGATGATTCTGTATAAAATTCTCATCCTCCCATGTGGAATATTAAATGGGTAATTTCTTCCACTTTATGAGATACCCTGAAATTGATCAACTTCGTAGTTGTCAAGTTCTTATTTCTGTGTATGCTTCAGAACTTCTTTCGCTGCGATGTTGATCTTCCTATTGTTTTATTCGATTCTGCACCAAAGTTAGGTCATCCTTTGAGAGTTGGATAACTTGTTGTTGATGCTCGATGTGATCTTCCACTAATTTATCATCCATATTAGCTTTCATTTGATCCTTCAAACCATCCAAATTAGCCTTCATTTTTGCTTTTAAACCATCTATGTCATCTTTGATTTCTCTTTGTAAGATCGAAATTTGTTGCACTTGGTATCGTAATTTTGATATATCATACTGAAATTCTTCCTCTTCATGCGTCATGGTAGAAATTTTCGAGGGTTTAATGGGTGTAGAATTATTTTGAGGGGGCATTTTAGAACCCAATACTGATGTCTATGCTTCAATATGCCCTTGGAATCACTTCAAGCTGACTTTTCAAACAAGACTTACGCAATTTGAAAAAAATACATACTTTTCAAGCTGACTTTTCTTGCTTTTGAGGAGCTCGATATTGAAACTGAATTATCTCTGTGATTTTGGATCTTGAATATCTAAAATTTGGTCCTGTAGTATCCCTCTGAGTCCTATTTCCAATGCCATAGGTCAGACCTGATTTGGATTTTTCAAGAAAAAGTTATGCCCAATCTCCCGCAATGACCTAATTATGTACTAGTTCAGTAGATCGAACTTTTATGAGATGCCACGTGTCATTGTTTCCTCCTTCAGCTCTAAAATTGATACACAGGAAACTAAAGTCTGTTTACTTTCAACCACTTTTTACAGAATTCCAATAAATGCTCAGAGAGAGAGTTATGACGATTTTCCCAAGGTCACCTCTTTTAGATGAAATTCTGGAGCCTGCAAAAACACTACCTTTCATAGATCATATCTCTGAAAATATTGCGAACCAAGATTTGAAATTTTTACATGAAGTTCCTCATGATTTCTTTGAAACGGTTTTTTTGTTTTAGCATTTTAACCTTCGTAGAAAGAATGTTATAGCGACAATTCCATGATGACCTGTTTGAAGCAGTGAAACCTTAGAATCCAAAGCTCTGATACCAAATGTTATGAAATAGGCTCCAAAAATAGAAGAAAAGAGAGATAAATGCCTTAGAAATAAGCCACTTCGAGGGGTTAACCTCCTTTACGTTACATAAATGAACAATTCTTGGATGATTCAAATGAAAAAACCTCCTTTCTATATATAGGAGTCCATGTGGTCACAATATAATCCTAGCCAACCTAACAATAATTATGTAAGGGCACAACAATAACAATAGTGGGGTTTTATGGGGCTCAATAATAACAATATGGGGATTACACGGGTACAAAAATAAAAATAAGGGGCTATACTAACAACAATAAGGGACTACACTAGTAATATAGGGACCTAACATTACATGCTATATATCAACTACATATTAAGTAGTGATGAAATTAAATATATCCCTCATACCAAAACGTAAATTAAAATTTCTTTAAGTATTTCAAGTAATTTATCTCTCTACTTATTGTTCACTTAAAATTAAGGTAAAATTGAAGTATTTTTTTTATGGCCCACATTATTTTTATTATTATTATTATTGTAAGTGTCAGTTTATTATTTTTAAATGTAATATTCCCCGACAAAATCTCTCCAATACTAAGCTTAACGTGCTTCCCGAGACAATACAAAATTATAATTCAAAATATAATAAAATTTCAAAAATGAAAATGAATATTTAAATTTCTAAATATAATATGAAAATATATATATATAAATCATAAAATAAATTATGAGACAAAAATTACACAATTTATATTTTTAACCCAATAACATAGAAAAAGTTTACAAATTGTGACTAAATATAAAAAAAGTGTCTTGATCCAAGTTGGACTTGGATAAATTAGAGGATTAATTGTAAAATGTACATGAAATTGAATATGAAAATTAAATGGCATGGAATGTGAATTTTTAATGATGGGAAAAGTAGTTAATATATTTTCATTAAAATATTCCCCTCATGATTATAAAAGATTTTAGGGTTAGGGTTTTGGGGGGCATGGAATGGGATTAAAGTGTGCGTTGGGATTGGAGTCTGTCTTTTTTTTGTAGATTTCTTCATATGGTTTTGAGCACGTAGGAGGGAAAAGAGTTGGGAAGGCAGTGCATTCTCCCTGCCACCATGATAGGGTGGGCTTGCAGTTTATGTAAACTTTGTTTGTGTTAATGTAAGAGGCATTTCTAGATTCAAGTTCTATGTTTTAGTTGTAATAATGCTTAATATAAGTTATTGTTTAGTTTAGTTTGTTGTTTGTGCTTTTTTCTATGCTATATTTCTGCAAATTAGTTTTTTTCTTTTTTGTTGGCCCTTTTTTTTTTGGCCCTCGTGGGGAGAGGGTAAAATTTTTCCCAACAATTTGTGTTAGCTAGAAAAAGCCAGGTTCTCTTCAGCAAAGCGGAAGTAGGGATGGAGAGAAGCATAGGTGGCTAAAATTATGGTCAGAATGAGGTTATGGGATGGCCATCCTGTAACTTTAGGAGGAGCGCAAAACCATTAAATTCTTAGATGGGAAATTTCTAGTTTTTTTGGGTTGAGGCTCTTGAAGTTGAGATGGGTGGGTGACTGTATGAATAGGAGTATTCTCAAGAAATTTTGACTGCTGGGAGATGACTTGGAATAACGCTTACTTTAGAAAATACATAATATTGGCTTCTTGAGTGGATCAGACAGTTGAGATATTTCTCAACATCAATTCCTCAGTTTAGAAATGATTATATCTCATTAAAAAAATAAATATGTGATGTACTTGAATGATTGTAAGTAATAAAAGATATATTTGTTTGTGTGTTCGCACATATATTTGTTCTTCTTTTTGGTATTAGAGGTTAGGAAAATGTGAGAGGAACACATTCAATCTGAGGCTGGGAAATATAAGTTAGTGGCTTCAGGGTTGTGGCAGAGAAGGAGAATTGTTTGAGGAACATCTAGACTCTGGTGATCCATGTCGGATCCCTTTCTCATTCATTCTCCTAGAAATTGAATGTTTCACATGCAGTTCTGTGAAGTTGTTGGAGATCTTGTGTTTGTCGACCTGCAATCCCGTGAATCTCTTGGAGATCTTGTGGTGTGCCTGAAATTAATGTTTTACTGGATCCTTTATAAGGGAAGTCGATCTTTGCGTGAGAAACAATTTTGTATTCTTGTTGTAGCATTCTCTTCACAGAAATTCTCCAAGCTCATTGATTTTCTTAACTTCGCCTTGGTACAACTTGCCTAGGCCACACTCTCATATGCTCAATCCTTCATTGGAGCTCATCTTTCGCGCATGCACATGTTGGATAGATTGCGGGAGAGCTCAAAGTGAAGAACTACCACAAATCAAGGTGGGTTTCACGACCCTAGCAACAAAGGCATAAACAATCAGCTCATATCTATGTGTTAGCGTATTGGAGTATGAGGAAGGAAATTAGATAAGGTTGCTTTGAGGCAACTCAATTTGAATAAAAATCCCGACTAGAATAAATGCCCTCTAAATATTCAATATGGATCCGCTATTGATTTGGTTCTTCACCTTTTATTTGATGTAAGACGCAATTTATTTCTAAAATTTATTTGTCGAAGGTTGTTGTTGTCCATATTGACTAGAATCCAACAAAGGAATTTGCACAAAGTGTTTGAAGGCCCTTCTATTAAGAAGTGGAACCAATCACCAAACCTGCCATGAGCCATGACACGGTGATTTATAGTGGATAAGAAATTAATGCTAGAATTACCAAGACAGTTCCAAGCGAGTCAATTTTCTATGCATGCGTTGAAATGTTAAGGTAACAATTATACAATATTTTTTTATTTTATTTTAATCATGGAGATATAGTTGTTCAAAAATTCAATGGTTCAAACTTCTATTGATGCATAAAAACCTATGGAGCTTAGTAAAAGGACTAGAACTAGGACCCAAAGATCCAAAACAATTATATGAATGGAAGAAAATGGAAGAGAGAGCTAAGTATATTACAGGATTAACTTTTTCAGATTCACAACTTCACCTTATAGAATTAGGAAAGTCCTCTTCACAAATATGGGAACAGTTAAGACAAATATTTTGGGAAATGACCATGAATGCAAAATTCTCTTTGAAATTGTAGTTATTCACTCTCAAAATGCATATTGGGGTGTCATTATCTACACACGTAAATGATCTAAAATCACTCATGAGGCAACTCGAGGAAATTGGGGAAAAATAGAATAAGAAAATGATAAGGCTATTTTTTAAAATAACTTATCTTAAAATTATGATAATGCTATTTTCACCTTAAGTCAAATTTCTTCTAGATCATTAGATGAAATTATTGCAACACTCTTAACAAAAGAGAAGAGGATGAAATCAGGTAACACAGAAGACAACTCACATGATGAGATGACACTATTCTCAAAAGGCAGAGTCAATAAAAATAGAAACTCAATAGAATGTTTTTACTGTCGAAAACATGGACATACAACCTTCAATTGTAAAACTCATGCCATAAATCTTTTAAATGGAAAATTAAAGGAATCGACCAACATAGCTACTATTGAAGACTTGCAAGAAGCCAACCTTAAGGAATTCTCATATTGTGACCATGATAATGAATTTAATACAGAGCCTATCACGATTTTCTAAAATAGCTATCAGTTAGATTATTTATTAATGTTTGTATGTGTGTGTGAAGAAAGTTCAATTGCATAATTGACTTTTGGATAAGCTTTGTACTTAGACAGGTTACTTATAAAGCTTGAAGTGTGTATTTCGATGCATAGTACCAGGATGGAAACTTGTTCATAGAGATATTCATCATCTCAGATAGTCTTTGGGGTAGTTAAAATTTCAATTCTGTAAATCTTCTTAACGATGGTCAGAGGCAAGTATGCTTCAAATGAAGATCAAGTGCTAAATCGTGTGGTCCTGAAAAAGAGAGGTGTCTGCGAAATCCCAGAATGAACATAATTTCTGATGAATACCATATTAGAATTCATATGATTTGTATGTCATTTGTGACTTATGTAATAATGTAAGCATTAAAGGGCAGACTTGGAATAACGCTTACTTTAAAAAATAGGTAAGATTAATTTTTTGAGTGGATTCGACAATTGAGATATTTTCTATCCAACAATTCCTCATTTTAGAAATGATTAGATTTGATTAATACAATAAATATGTGATGTAATTGAATGATTCTCAGTAATAAAAAAATGTATTTTTTTGTGTGTGTGCACATCTCTTTTTTTATTTTAGATGTCTTCTACATAGTGGTGTTGGCAATCTCACTATTTTGTCGCCATACCTGTAATGAGGGTTTTATGAATAAATCAATGGGTCCACATCCATCCATATTACTAGCAGTAAGAATATGCATGAGATAATTCCCTTCAATCCTACAATTATTTTTTGTAGGTCAGGTAGTATTTCGAATGGGAGAGAAAATAGGAATATTGAATTTCAAGTAGTCCCTCAAAGGACATTTACAATAGGAATGAAGTGGCATGCACTGAATAAAAAATGTACTAGATAAAAGTGGTTCGCAAAGCTCGTATGTTTCTCCCTAGATTGGACATGACAATGGTGCAAGGGAAGAGGATTGTACAGTGCCAAGAGGGCATGCGCTAGGGTAGATAAGTGCGTAGGAAAATGTTGATGCTGCGCAGGGCCGAGCAGTGGCAAAAGAATACAATATTTGGTATTGGTGGTGTTGGAACAATGATGATAGATATTGTGAATTACACTTCAATGAAGGACCTAAAGCCTGATATTATTTTAATATAGGCCCTATGGTGGTGCAATGTGTGGTTAACTCCATATAAAAAGTCGCAGTTACAAGGTATGGTGTGATGTGCTTCTTAGTAATTCTTGATATCATCAACTCTAAAGCTTTTAAAGATTTAGCCTCTTCTTTATCATGGTAATCCAAGGTTAGTATCATGTGCAGAGGATGAAGTCTATTCATTACAAAACATCGATAATCATATTAATCCAAACTATCGGTTTCTTTGTTATGGTTCTCCAGAGCTGAGGTTGTTGGAACACATGGTCATTCTCTCATACCTTGCCACATGCATCATGAATCTTTTCAATGGAATGAGATTCACTATGAAGTCTAACCTGAGCATTGAGATGACCATTATGGTCATCTGGATCAATGTCGAGAGCCGCTTCAAGACAACCCAAACGAACGGTATGGATCACTTCACTTCTTGGGGCACAAGATCTTCAAGAAAACTAAGAGGTGGGCCACCAGGGCTCTTGAAGGAGAGATTGAGAATGTGGGTGGACATTTCAAAGCTTACACTTCTAGAGAGCATACTACTCATTTTTCCAAGGTCTTGAAGAATGATGCATTTGTTTCTCTTGATATATTGTCTAATATTCCGTAGAAATCTTGTTTTTAAAAAAGCATCATCAAGGACGAGCACAATTTTATTCTCAGAGAAATGAAGTGAAATCATTAAAATATTAGTGAAGAAGACAAAAAAGAGTGGTTATTACATATACCAGAAAAATTCTCCACTAGAGGAAATTGTTGGTCGAGGTTTTGATCCTAGATTCAAGGGTTTTGATGATGTCAGTGAAGGTTTTGTTCAAGCTGGGAGAATGGAGGATGCTCTACAATATCTAGCTCATATTATGTGCCAAGGAATTTTACGTGTGACCCCAACATCCATCAAAGTGATGAGTGCTCTTAATGATCGAAATATGATGGAGGAAGTCGTCGAGGTAAAAATGATTATTCTCACCGTGACTATTATGGTCCCCTAACCTGGCAGAGAGAAATGTTGGTATGATGTTTCATGGTTTCTTTACCACATTAGTGCATTGTGCTTGCTATGGGGCCTATTGAGGTTGTTTCATAATTATTGAAGTGAGTGGCTTCTTAGCCCAAAATGTGTAGACGTTTCAACTATGGTGTTAGAAACTTACTTTAAATTTAGGTTGTTGTTAGTGTTATTATTTTTGTTGTAATATACACCAATGTTAGAAGAATACATGCAACTATTTTAGCTCAGTAATTTTGTAGCAAATTGCATCGAGGGAGCTCTAGCATAGAAAATAAAGAATCCAAAATCTTAATCATTTTCCAAAAAAATTGAACTAGTGATTGATGTCGATACCGTTTAATTTTTTTTTAGTATCATGTCTTTTGACTAAAAAAGAACCCATGCAACATAGAAATGAAACCTGGTGCAAAGTATATGGGTAGTTTTTATTAAGATCCTTGCAGGTGTTTTCAATTTTCCATATGTCCCAAAGTTGCAAAATATGAGAAAGAAAATTTTGTAGCCAAATAATTTAAGTTAGCAGCTAAAAGACACACAAACTGGAGATAAAATCAGTAATATATTAATGAATTTATCAATGAATGATGTACAATATGTACACATAAATACAATAAGAAACCATTGAATTAGTTTCTTGATATTCTTGGACACTAATAACCAATCAGCATAACACAAAATAACCCGAGGATTAGTTGTCTAACATTCCCCCCTTAATCCGAAGGGATATACCAAAGTCCAAGAAGGAGAGCTTAACATGTAGAAATGCATCTCAAACAAGAGATGAATGTCTCTCAGAAATAGTTTTTAAGGATGACCACAAATCAAGATGGGAGAACTCACAGTCTCAACCAAAACCAACTCTGGAACCTACATAATAGTTCTTAGAACATCAAAAAATATGGTTCTAAGGTGACCAAAACTCTAGAACAATCACAACTTTGTTACATTGTTGGCATCTATCAACTTTTTCTAGAACTACACCATCTAGAAATCCCGCACTTTGAAATTATATTGGTTTAGAAAAATCTGGAATGTTAAAAGATACATCCAAAATATCATTTTTATAACCCAAACCAGTTATGTGTTTATTGTGTGTAATCTCTTCCCATGGTCTTATAACATGTTTCACATGAGAACTTCTAATCACATCCAAATTTTCTCCTGAAATCACTTGATCATTTCTATGATCATTCTTTGACTGATGATCAGGCTCAAACAAACTATTACTATGAACAAGAACAAGTTCAAAAGTCTTCTTTTGTAATTCATGTAGTTCATCTCGCTGAAACTAGGACTCTAGTTCCAAGAATTAAAATTTTATTTTAGCATTTTGCAAACATAATTGGATGTCAAATAGCGTGTCCTTACTGACTTGGACAATGTTATGAATAGTATATGACATTAAGCTACTTAATAATTGTAACAAATTATCAAATCCCACCATTTTCTCAAGTTAACTGTCAGAAACACTTGCAATAAATTTTGAAAAAGGTGCCATCTACCATAGAAAATGCACCCAATACAAAAAATTTACAATCCCAATACAAACAGATTTACAATGATTTAACCGGGTGTCGGGTTCAACCGGTAATGCACCCATCGACAATACAAACTCAAGTCAAAGATAAACAGCATGTGGTACAATTTCTTCCAAAATTATCGTGACAAGGATTTGAACTTGTGACCTTCAATATTCCATCTAACTATATGGGATTTTCTAACCATAGTTCCCTTTGCTTTTGTTTCATTTATATTCATAATTTCTATAAATTAAATTTAACTAAATTAAACTTCAAATCTCAATCAAAAAACAAAAATTTGAGGATGTGAACTTCATAGGCTTATGTGAATAAGTAAGAGCGGTATCTCAAAGTACCATATTAAAGAAATAACGACAAAAAAATATCCACCAGTGTTATCTCCCTATAGCAAAAATATTTTCCTCTAAGAAAAATTTACCCTTCTGTAGAAAAATCTTGAGCAAACACCCAACCAACTTTTAACTCTACTGATATATTCAGATAGGAAAGCCGTGGTGGTAAATTTTCATGAGAATCCAAATATTACCTCTACTTTGAAAATTTTGGAGACACATTTGCATTTGTAAGGATTCTAGCACACAATATGACTTAGAAGAACTCTAGTCAACATTGTCGCCTCATTACAGTGAGGTAGATACGATCATGTTCTCCAAGGTCTTGCAGCTTTAAGCTTTTATAATAATAAGTTTAGAATGAATATGATTAAAATTTAGTGGCATACATTAACATGATACTTGGATCACGTTTTTAATGCAGACGACTAGGAACAAAACTAGGAACAGGTTAACACTCCTCCAAAAAATCTGACATCAATAACCATAGCCTTTCTTAATCATATTTTCAATCTTAATCATATTTTGAATGGAGAGACGTAGGGGAAGTGTCATACTGGACGGGCACTAACTGGGGCTATATTTTGGTGCATCCCTAGTTGGAGAAGGGGGCACTGAGTCAGAACCTGCTATGGTAGCATCAGTTCCAACTCCACGAAATTCATCATTATTCGAAGATAGTAACTCCAGGGAACCACTTCTCGGTTGTCACATGGAATTTTTTGGCAATGGTAATGAAAAAATTGACTTCAACCGAAGTGATCCAGCTATTAATATTGTGAAGTTCTATGATGCAGAGAGAAAATTTCTGAAATTGATGCAGGAAGGCACAAAATCAGAATACTTAACAACCGATATTTACAAAGATTCATCTAGTGTAGGAATCCTTACCAGGTCGAGCTTCTCTCGTTGTGTACATCAAGAAGAAAATTACAAGTAGCCTTAAAAAATGACGACCTATCCTTCTTGAGACCAAACATTTTTCACAAATTTCAACTATGCAAATACATATTCTAACAAATCAACTCATTTAAAAAAAAAGTGTCCATGTGTGATAACTACAACAAACAAATTGAATGAAAAATGATTTCACCTCTCTTGCATCTGCGAGTCTTGTTATTGTTTTAGGCCTCCAATCATTAAACAGGGCAACCAATATTTAGCGTAATATCTTGCATCCACTGCGGTCTTAGTTTTCTACTTCAATGATGTTTAAACACCCTTCTAGCGTGACCAGAGTCAAAGACAGGTCCACTTCAACACCACGCCTCCTTCAAAATTTAGTCTAGCACCATTCGCCTTCATGGATGAAAACATCCATGGCCACAAAACAAGTGGCTCAATTCGATTAACACAACAGATGAACAACCTTCTTTGATACCACTGTAAGACACACAAATTGGAAAAAAACTCAACAGTATATTAATGAATGAATGGATGATGTACAATATGTACACGTAAATACAACAATAAACCATTGAATTAGTTTCTGGGTCTTATTGGAATCTAAATACAAATCACACAAACACAAACTAACTTGAGGATTAGTTGTCTAAGAACAACAACTGATAAATCCAACATCATTGATAAGTGACATAATGCAAAAAATTCAAGCAGGTACAACATATATCAATTGTGAAAGGTTGGATAATATAAAACAAATAATTGTAGGCTACAATAGAAAAATTATATTAAAGAAGAAGAGAGATAGGGTCTTGCAAGCAAGAGGTTAGGATACCCATATAAGAAGAAAGAAGTGCACAAGCATGGAGTGTAGAGTATGGTAGTTATTAGGGAGAAAGCTACAATTTAGGATTAATAGGTGGGTTGAGATCATGAATTGGTAGCACAAGCAAGTGTGAATGTATGCTTACACTAGGCTCAGGACAAACCAACAATATGTGTCGGGGAGTGTTGGGATCCAAGTGGTACTTGGGTGAATTAGAGGATTATATGTAAAATGTACATAGAATGATATGGAATTCAAATGCCATGGAATGTGAATTTCTAAAGGAGGGAAAATTAACTTAGATATTTTTACTAAAATATCCCCCTCATGATTATAAGAGATTTTAGGGTTAGGAGTTTTGGAGGGCATGTAATGGGATTATAGTGTGTGTTGGGATTGGAGTTTGTCTTTTTGTTGTAGATTTTTTCATAGGGTTTGGAGTGCGTGGGGGGGGGGGGGGGGAAGAGTTGGGAAGGAAGTGGAGCCTCTTTGTTTCCATGGGGCTTGTAGGTTATGTAAATTTTGTTTGTGTTAATGTAAGAGGAATCTAGATTCCAATTCTGTGTTTTGATTGTTGCACTGTGTAATGTAAGTTTTTTTTTAGTTTATTTTGTTGTTTGTGCATTTTTCTATGTTATATTTTTGCAAATTAGTTGTTTCTTTTTGTTGGGCCTCCTAGTGAGAGGGTAAATGTTTTTCCTAACAAAAATATATGGAAGTAACCATATAAATTATTATACTTTTTTATATAAAATATTAGCTTATGAATTTTACCATACCCATGATGAAGCATAGTTATCAAGTTAATTTTTTTATTTGCTAGTATTTAAAAAATCTTTTTTGTTTCTTTGAGAAATTATTTCAGCCATGAAACTACTTGTAACATATAAGATATGCTTTGTTAATTTTCCAATATCAAATTTCAATTGTAATAGTCATTCAAGGTCCATAGTCTGTTATGTTTAGGGCGTCCCTGGTGTCATGTTTGATTCCTAAGAGTTAACAAAGAAGAGAAATTAAGATCACATTTTTTGTCATTTATATGTAGCATCATTTTAACCATAGAATGGATCTGTTAAGATTTTTTTTGTTTTAATTGGGTATGTGTTATATTCTTTACATGATTATTTGTATGCACTATACATTTCATTGAGCGCAATGTGGGGTTGGAAATCCCCCTTGTTAGGATGGGTCACAGAGGGGATGAATCTCCCCTTGCTTGTGGAGTTTGGAGTGGGGGAGAAACCCCCCATGTGTGGGGGTTTGGGAGTGTTATCCTCAAAAAGAATATTTAGGTGGTTCTTTTGTGTCCATTTGTCATGGCTTTTGGCACACAATTTTCACCTTTAGTGATTTTGTGGTGCATGGTGGTGTTTCCCATATAGTTTCAATTAAGGAACTACAATTGTATTCTAATCAATCATAAATGGATTAGAGGTTTATAGGTGTCACAAGTTATATATTGTATTATAATACTACATATAAATTATATTGAAATAATCTTGCTGGTTTTCCATTTTGGGTTTCTAGGAAACAATATTTTTGTTAATGTGTGTGTTTTCCATTGTATTATTATTTTATTTTTGTATTAAGATTTTTTTTGCAAAAAATAATTGTACATGGTTAAAACCTATAGTTTTAGTGAAACATATTTTATTTTGGGCATTGAAATTGAAAGAGATTAAGTAAATAGGAAATTCTAGTTAAATCAAAGGAAGTATGTTGAGACAACTTTGTAAGATTTAATTTGCAGAAATATAAACTAGTGAAGGTACCTATTCATGTAGCTGTAAATTTATCCACATCTGGAAGAATGCATTCGCCATCTCCTTTGCTTCTTGGCTTCAAAACATCAAATGGTCTACAATGGCTGCAAACTTTTGGCATCTTGTCCACTATCCGCTGCTTGATTCCATCATCCTCCAATATTGAAATGCTTCTCTTGCCATGATTTGAGAATGATGGCTAATCATGAGCCTCTCAATCAAGAGTGGACCTTCCAAAATCCTACGACATCTTGTCACAAGCACATCCATTAACTTGAAAAACACATCAGGAAAGAAACACAGCTTGACGACCTCTTTCTTTTGCTACTTTAAAGCAACAAATGTCACATCATTTGAACATCTCCATGCATTCTTACATCTTGGTGTACAAAACCATCGACCAAATATAAGTCGAAAAAACATGCCTCTTCAAACAAATGACTCTCAAGTCAAAAAAAAATTATTGTACAAATTTCCATCTTTGCTGCATCTAAGCGAGTCAACATAACTCTACTTTTCCAACGTCTTTCTTCATGCAATATGAAACATACTTTCAAGAGAAAAGAAATGAATTCAATTGGCATATAAATGCAGCAATAAGGAAATATTTGAATCAATCATAAAAATAAATGCAAGGGCTTAATTGGTTAAGAAATCTAACCATCTCTTTCCAAACCACTTCAATGGTGCTTCTTTCAGCTGCACTTCATCATGTGAAACATCCTAACCCACATCAATTATGAAATCTTCTTTTCCATTCTTGTTAATATTTCTTTCCACCTTCTTCAAATGTCATGGATGACTTGTTAGATACAAAGTCCAACACTTGTCCACAAGATGACCCTGCTTATGGCAATGAGTGCAAAATAATTGCATCTTATTTTTAACATGGTTTGCATTGTCCACTGAACCTTTGGCTTTCTGTCTCCTTTGTTTTGAAAATTTCCTGTGTATGGCTATCTTCTTCCAATATCTTGAAAGAGTATGGTTATTCAAACCACAAAAGGAACATGTAAACTTTCTCCAAATCTTATGTGAATATTTACCATGTTTATTATAATCAAAAGAAACTTGATTAGAGGCAGATTTATACCTTGCACATTAACCTTTGTCGCCTTCTTGAGGAGGTGAATTTGATGAGTTAGTGGCTCTCTTCAGAATACCAACAATGACATCCTCTTGTTTGTCATTTCCATTATTTGCATGCTTATGAGGATCTTCTTGCAAAGTGGGTGTAAAAATTTTGCATTCCTCGTGAACACAAACTTCACAAGCTTGAGGTAATGAACATGTAACGAAAGTCCTTCTTGGAACACCTTCATGTGCCTCCTTGGCTTTGGAGCATTCTTCATCATGTTGTCTATAACCAAGACCCAAATACCTAGGCCTTTCCTCAACAACAATTGTCTCAAATATGCCTTATGCATGTTTTCCCAATCCTTTACCTTCATAGCCCATCTTCATCAATAATTTGGACACTATTCCTCTAGTGTGTATTTCAAAAGCACCTACACATTCATCTTGAGAAGAAATAGAACATAAAATTCATTTTCATACCTCTTGTTCATGCACATACTTGGCTAAGGTTTCCTTTCAAATTTGGAGTTGAGTCTCCATCTCATACATCTTTTCAAGAAGATATTGCTTCTCCTCCTTCATTTCAATCAACTTCTCTTGAAGTACAATGTTATCCTTCCTATCTTCAACCAATGTTTGTACCATATCTCTCATGATGTAGAGCTTCTGAAATATCTCTTTATCAAAGAGTCTTTCTAAGGAAGATGGATTAGAAACAGTGCTGGATGAAGCTGCCATCACACTTGTAATGCATAAAAATCTTCTTTGTTTTGATATGAGAGCTGAGTCCTCAATCTTGACCTTGTCTTCATGACACACATAAACTTGCACACAGTTAAATTATCCTTGCACAAATACAAAACCAATAGCTAATTCTCTAGCTAACCATGGCAAACCAACTCAAGGCTAAAATGAGATAAACTATGCTATGATACCAACTTGATCTAAATATGGTCAAATTAGTTTTTTTGTGCTAGCTCCCTCATCAGTATTAAATAAATGTGTTTATGATTGTCTCAAATTAACTAGTTATGTGAGGGTTTATGTGTCAATTTTTGTGTTTTTTTTTTATGAGCAATTAATGGGTTAATTAATTGTTAAAAACACATATACAACAAGTAAATTGTAGAGAAATAGTACACAAAAAACACGTTACACACTAGCTGATAGCAGAGTTCACCTCTCATGGGCTACATCTCCATGGACCTGCTTCAATGGCTTGGCCCTCTTTGGATTAATGGTCAATTATTTGATTACATGCACCTATAGTGCTCCAATGTCTTTGCAACCTGCTCCATTGAATTCAGAAGACCCAAAAACCTCAAAATAGACTCTTCTGGCTCTACAAATGGTCTTCAGCTGATCTAGACATGGCTTCCTCTCTTGGTGGCCTTAGGCTTATTTAACCTTCAAAGTGGAAAAATCACTTACAGAAGTGTTACTCTACCTCTGCAACCTGCACCATCATGCTCAGAACATCCAAATAATTTAGGATTGACTCTTTATAAGCCTAATTTGGTCTAAATATGCCAAATTTATGGATTCTTCAATTTTCCCTAGGAAAACTCCAAATTTGGAGAAACTCCAGTTAACCCCGAAAAAAATGGAGGTGGCTGTGAAAATAGCGTACTCGAAAATTAGTGCTAATCCGTATTTAGTGTTAATCTATAGATTAATTAATGGAAAGCGTCGTTTAAGTGGATGTTAGGTGCCCTAAGCACACTTTAAACAAATCCGAATTAAAATCAGATTAGTGCTCATTAAACATGTTTATGCGCTTAATTAAACCATGTTTTAAAACTTAAACCTGCTATAATGGATTAGGAATCCACCATGACCATAGCACACTGGTCCTGTGCGTTGGGGCTGGCTGTTTTAACCTCTGCCCGAAACCAATATATAACATAACTATGTATACGCGACAGTACATGTTAAGGCCGGTTGTGTAGAAGAGTTTGTAGGTCGTGTGCGTAGTGTGGGGGAGGTCACGGGGTCGAGCCTGACCTCTGCCTAGCCACAATTTTTTTTTTTTTCCTAATCTTATAATATGAAATTTCGACCACAGTTAGCCAAAATTTAGCCTTGGCACGTGGCGGTCTCTGGGCTAGCCACGTGTTAGCTCCCCATTGGCTCTCGACAAACCAACCAAAAACTGCCATGTTCCCAGAAATTTGGGCCAACCAACATTCGACAATTGTCAACACCCCATTGGCTAGAGGAAAACCAACTTTTACCAAGAAATTGACTCCTTTGACCATGTTGACTTTTTTTGAAAATTCGCTTGTTTGGTTAAGTAGACATCAGGCTCTAACTTTCACATACAGACTTTGTTTTGAGTGAAACGAAGTGAATTAGATTACTAGCGATGAGACCTATCCAGTCATTCTAGTTTGGAGAAATTTTGAGAACTTTGAATATTTAGAAATTTTTTGCCCCCAATCCAGATTCTGATCACTTCTTCCTCCTTGCAGGAGAGTTTTGTGGTAGCACCCTCAAAACAAAATTGGGCCATTTTTTGCATTTTTTTTAGTGGTTTTAAGCACATGATTTTTTTCCTTTCAATAATTTTGTAGTGCATGGTGGTTTTTCCAATGGTTTTTTAGTTTTGGTTAAGGAACTAAAATTATATTATAATCCATCGTAAATGGGTTGGTATTTTTTGGATTTCATAGGATATATATTGTATTGTAATATTGTACAGAAAAATATATTGAAAAAATCTTGCTAGTGTTCCCAATTTCGGTACTGCAGATAAAATATCTATATTAATGTGTGTCTTTTCCATTGCATCTTTTCTATTCTATCGAGAATCTACTTGCATAAATTAATTGTAGAAGGATAAAACTTCCAATTTCTGAATAATAAAAGGAAGATAATTTTGAAAAGATAAATTATGTAAAATGAGTCTACTATGAAATTTGTTGTACTTTCTCAGTTATATATGTAAGATTGTTTTGATAAGAAAAAATATGTATAAACCAATAATTTAGAGAAAGGATGGGAAAAATATAGACCTATATAGTGAAATTCGTAAAACACACTTTCACGACATTTTTACAAAAATGTTATAAAAAATATCAAAATATTAGGGTCATGAAAATTAATTTTTAGAGAAAACTCGAATTTCTAAGTTCTATCCTCAAATATTCGTATACGTTTTTTTAATGTTCATAAAAAATCATTGATTTGTAGTGTCCAAATTATTTTTAATAACGCTGGAATTCCGAATATGTCTACATATAAACTTATAATTGAATATCTCAAAAAAACATATTTGTGAGTAGATATTGTCAAATATGGTAAATAATCTTGATTACCACTAATATTAAAATGCTTCTTGATATTGCTATACATGTAACTTAATGACACACATACCAATATTAATTATGACATTTATTTAGTAACTAATTGGGTTTTCATATTATTATTAGTCCCTGCCGTGAGGCATGGGACTATACTAATAGAATGGGCTCACTTAGCATTAGTTAGTGTAATACTTAGCCAAACTTTTTAGCGCTGAAACTTGGAGGACCAATAATTTCATCGCATTATTTGTGAAGACGAATAGAAATACTTATCATGGTTCTGGCCTCTTCCCGAGGCATTAAGAGGAGTAACTATAGATTATATTATTTTATGTGAATTATTTTTCATCTAACATATTACTAATGCTAGCATTAATTCTGAACATTTAATGTTGAAATTAAATCGAAACATATAACCAATATTTTCCTTTTGCCTTCTCCAGTTATCTCGCCTTTTGCTTTTCCGCCTTATCTCATAACCAAATAATTACAGGTTATAGGGTATCATGTAACCAGTTATTCGCATGTGAGCCATTTTTCAGGCTTCCCATATCTACTAATCCCCTGTCTCACATAACTACAACTTTCGGTGCTTTACTTGAGCGATAGTTTTATCTTTTGGAATTTTCGTAATTAAAGAAAGACTCTAAGATTTCAGAGCACACACAACTTCTAGAGGGGTAGCTTGTGTTTTTGTGGGAAGACGATACATTAAAAGAAATCTTGGTTGTCCATCACTCTCTTGCTTGGTTGTCATGGAAAAAGCCTTATTAAAGGAAGTGAGGAGGAGATATATGCCAAATATCAAGAGGCCCCAACAAAACAATTCAATCCGAAAACAATTTACAATGGGATAGGTTATTGATCAGTTGCTGGTGTTGGAAGAGATGAAAGAGACATTTCCAGCTTCACACTACACAGTTAACGAGTCTGGCATAATATCCCTTATCCCTTTGCTACATGCAGCTCCCTCCACTACATGCGACTAGCCATATTGGCCACATGTGTATGTTGCATAATTCATATAGCTTGCAAGAAATTATGGGAAAATAAGCATGTTTCTGTCCTCTTGCCTACTCAAAGAAGAAGGTTTCTGTCCTCTTGATGTGAATCAGTGAATTGTTGTTTCCCCTTTCTTAATCTGGTGAATTTCCCTCTTAATCCTACTTCTTGCGTGCTCTTTATGTGAATCCAATGAATTGTTGTTGTTCCTTTCTTAATCTGGTGAATTTCGCTCTTTATCTTGTGCATAACTATTATCCCTATGATTTTTACACCAACACTAAAACTATAACTTAGTGTCAAACTTGATTAAGAGAGGGTTGAAACAAATTGGTCGAATATGTAGCTAAAGAAAGAGGAATATGTATCTAAAGAAAAAGGACAAGCAACTAGTCCCTTTGGGCATCCCATGTATGCAGTAGGCAGATAGGGAACACCCCACATACACAGGTAACAATAGTCTTATAACATCTCAATTATATTGCACATTTCCAAATGTCTTACCCTATTTCTATTTCTGAGATATTTTGTAAATTGTACCCTATTTTTATTTCTAAGATATTTTGTAAATTGTAACAACATTGCAGATGAACTCCAAATTTATCTAACTTCAAATTAGTGGTAGTTTACTGGATAATAAAGTTTCCGGCTTAATATTTCACCTACCTCATTTTTTGAGTGCTTCTTAGTCATTAGCTCTAGGTTTTCTTCACTTAACTTGCCATCTACCATCATGCTGCCATTTTTGCAATTGTAAACTATTTTTATGAAGAGAAAAATAATAATAACGATTTTGTACTAATAAAATGAACATTGATTAACTACACTACTAAATTATTACACTTTCATGTTTTTCTTGGTTAAAGTAAAAGGGCCAAGAAATTGTCCTTACCAGAATTCCCTTTTAATTCTCTCGTCTCTCTTCTACCCTTAAGTTTTCTCTTTTGTTTTCTTGTTTTGAAGGTTCTTCTTCTTATAGCATGTATAGTCTCATAAATCAAGGATTTAAAACCGCCATTCATACCCAGAAATAACCTGAACATAGTCTATAAAAACATTTAAGCCTTAATCCTTCTCGTAACTAGATGCAACATTATGTTACAGATAGACAAAGGAGAGAGTTTATTGCATATTTCATTAATCTCTTTAACGTAAACGGGTTAGGAAAACAACCCTGAAAACTTGCTTGAGATATAGTGTTAAGTCGTAAGCTATTATAGTATCTGGAATCCTGTCTAAATTCAATGCTAAAATAAATGCTAAAAATAAAAAATGATGTCTAACCAGAATGCTGAAAATAAAAAATAAAAAATGGTAGAAACAAACAATGGTAGAAATAGAATTGATCTTATTGATGAGGTGGTAAGCTATTATAGTATTCAAAATGATGTATAACTTCAATGATGAAAATAAATAATTGATAAAAACAAAAAATGATGTAGGGGAGAGGCGCCAGTTCTTAAACACGTCGGCAATGACTCAGCAGGAGAGGCGCCAGTTCTTAAACACGTCGGCAATGACTCAGCACCGGCCACGTCAACATCCGCGGTGGCATGTACGACAAGTGCCGGGAAGCATGCCGGTCACGTGCCGGTCACGTGCAGCCGGTCAGCCGGTCTTGAAACTGGTCCAGCCGGTCTCCTCCCGCGTTTTTGTGGAGCTTGGACAGCAAACAGTTCATTTTCGCTCCGGGTCTGGTTGCAGGGTGTTCGGCTCTCCGATTGTTGCGATGGTTGGCTCCAATGCCCGACCATTACGCCGCCACTGTCCGTGCGCTCCCTCCTTGGCGATGGCGCCGCTGCTCGCCTGGGTGGAGCTCCCCTGGTCCTGGTTCGGCTGGATGTGCTGTGCAATCGCGGGTGGTGGAAAACCGTTGCCTGTTCTTATGAAATCTGCTGGTGGGCTAGCCTCGGCGGTTTGGTTGTTTTTCTTAGGCGCTGTGTGGTTATGGGTCGGCTGTTTGGTATTTATGCTTGGCGAGGGAGTTGGTTTACCTTCGCCCTGTAGTTGGTTGATTCGGCTCTGTAGTTGTGCGTTAGTTGGTTTATTCGGCTCTGTAGTTGTGCGTTTTTCAGCTCTTGCTTTCAGGTCCGTAAGGGGGTTTTTTGTTGGAAGTTTTTGCATTTTTGTTTAATTTTGGTGCTTGACTGTGTTTGTTGTTTTTTTGCAGGTCAGTGGAGAAGGAATGCAGGTCAGTGCAGGATTCAGTGGACTGAAAGAGGAAGCCTGGAGGGATAGCAGTTTGAAGGTAGGACTCTGTCCTACCAGTAATATCTCTGTGTTTGTAAACACATTTCACCTTGAGGAGATGTTCTCTTTTGAGTGGTTTTACAGTGTTTGATTGGAATGTAGGGTTTTGGGTTTTACAGTGTTTGATTGGAATGTAGGGTTTTACAGTGTTTGATTGGATTTCAGATTATGATGTTAATGTTGACAATGCTCTAAATATATTATTGAATTTCATGTTTATGTTATTTGTATTAGACATTCTATGTCTCGACATGGTGTTAACAGGTTTTGATAGTTGAGCTATAGAATATGATATGTAGTGGACCCACGAGGGCTTTTCCTCTCCAAACCTCTTCTCCTTAGTTATGTTGCAAACCAGTAATCTGGCCCATTCACCAGAAACTCAAACTCACAACTGTATACATTCTCCTATACAGTTAGGGTAAATATCGCTATAATTTAAAAGAAGATTCAGAAATGGGTGGATTTTATATTAAAAGAAACTGTGGCCAAACTGTATGGTAGTGTACATAACAACAAAGTTTCGGCCAATGCCATCAGAACAAAATATTCCAAAACTCCAAAAAGACTGCTTAAAATGAAACTATACTTGCTGTTCTGTGCCTACGACTGTTAATGCGTCTGGTATGTTGCTTAATATGTTGTTCTAATAACAAAGTTGCCTCACAAAACATTATAACACTGAGAATTACATAAGAACAAGCTCGCTTTGAGTTTCTTCCTTGACACAAACCTGGTATTTTTCTCCCAGCAAAAATGGTTGCCTGAACTTTGTGAATGAAAATGCTGAATTGACCATGCCTAATATGAAGTTCTGAGTGGGAAGACTGAGGTAATGAGCCACAGTATTTTCCTCTTTCAGCTGAGATGAGAAAGGATGAAAAGAGCCAACAGAAAATTTTGGAAATTGGGTAAGGATTGTGATGGCTCCATAGGACGGAAAGGGATTGTGCAATTTTGGCCACTAAAGTATACAAAGTGTCCATTTTAGCCTCCATATCTTCTTAATTTTGATGAAGACTTTTCATGAATAAACTCCATCTCTCTCTCTCTTGAACTTCAGACAATTGAGCAGCAAGAACTGATGCCTTTTGGGCTCAATGCTCACTTGTCTAGAATCCATGTACTATATCTTTTGCTGGTGCGACTAATTAGTGGAAGTGTTGATTAGCTTCACTTGCAGCTCTGACACGTACCCGTTCCCTTCTATCCTATGCTAGCTTACACCACACATATTAACAAGGTTGACATTGATGCCCTTTCATCCCAAATTCTATGCTAGTCCCAACAGAAGTCTTCATGTCAAATGAAGATCTGAACACTGGCTGTCCCAATCTAATCCCAGCAGAGAGACTTCTCCCTAGACTTCCCACTTTAGGCAGCTGAAACATCATAAAGAAAGCAGAAGCTACAGACCCACTTACCCAGATGAGGGTGAAGGAAGACTGGCTTCTTTCTACACACAGACTGCAACCTCATCTGCCAGGGGTAGTCTTAAAAAACATGGAATCCAAAGAGCCAAACTGTAATCAAACTTGCCATTGCCTTTGTGAATGAATGCAGATCCAAGGTATGATGATGCTTTAACTCCTTCCCTGCCCTTGTGCATGCAACATAACACTTGACAAGATTGATTGAAAACATGTTAAAAAGCAAACAAGTAAAGTCATGGGAGGGGTACAAGAGATAGTGCCCCCCTCCTGTTTATACTGGAGGTCTTTTGTAAACCTTTAGCCTTTGCTGTTGTCAGTCCTTGATAAAGAGCCAACATCTCTGCTCCATTCCTATTCCCCATGCATAGCTTGTTTTATGATTTCTTCGGGATTGATGATGAAACTGCCCTGCACCTGCCACCCCTTAGTATTGCTATACTTAGACAGAGTATACAAAGAGATTTGAGAACGGTTTAAAATGGTTACAATGTAAGCACTGAATATTTTATGTTGTGCTTCTTTTTGCATATAGGAAGTAAGCCTCTCAGAACTTCCCAGACTTGTTTGTTTGTCCATGAGCGAGGAATTTTGATATTTAAAAAAAAAATGCACTATTCCTGAAAATAAGCATGGAAGATTAGGTGAAAAGGAATCACACGATAACTATTAAAAAGTTCAGGATTTTTTGGATCATATGGAAATGAATGCTCAATTTTGTTATTTGTGAAAAAGTGTTATGGATGCTGATTTTTAGGAATGGAAAACAACATGAGAAGGCAAATGCTGAACATTTTCCGTCTAAGTGCTGCACAAGTATACAATAAGATCATAAACTTTTTAATATGTACATGATACATGGAATGGACTAAAGGCCCTAAATATGAACTAGACAATGCTATGTTGATTATATTTTGGTTTTATTTGTGTCATGTTTTTATCCTTGCTATCACACATCTGATAGAATTTGCAAACATTCTTGGAAACCAGGAGATTTGAAAAATGAGCCTAAGCTCATAGATGTTTTGAAGCAAATGTATGGTTATCTAGCCAAGGTTTTAGGTCTTGGAAATTGAATTTTTCTTATGGGATTGTTCTCTTCTAAAGAGAGAACATTGACATAGTATCTAGTTATCCTTACAAGGGTGTAATAGTGTCGATTATTATGAAGATTCTAGAAAGAGCTATACACTATCATTACCATACCTTATATGTGCTCTACTTTATACAAGTGATTACACTGATGTTTACATTACGTCATTGTGTAAGATCCATATACACTGATTACAAATGTTACAAGGGTTGTACAGGTCAGCTTATACTGCAATGTAAGCAGTAACAATGGGACCTGATCTGGTTATACAATGCTTATAACTTATAAGGCATACATGTTACAAGGAGTCATAATGTTTACTACGAGGTAATCAACTTCAAAGTATCGTATAGATATAGCTTATACTTTGACTGAGCTTCATGCTTATTACAGATAATGCTATGTTTTATCAATAGTTACAACACATATAGGAGACTGTTTCATACAACAGATTAACAACAGATTAACAAACTTGTATGATTTAGAAATTGTTTGATATGTAGGAATTATAAACTGTTTGATATATAACTTCATACAAAATCTGATATAGGCTATAAGGCTATAACTTCAACAGATTAACAAACTTGGGGGATTTAGACACTGTTTCATACATACTAATTTGAAAATTTTTGTAGCTTCCCAAACATCCATGGATGCTATCATTAGCAAACCTATTTGATCCAAACAAAAATCACAGTGTCTTGTAGTTACAAAAATTAAGTCATGGCACCTCTATGCTTGATGGCTTCCATTTCCTGCGTTGCCCAAGTATGGTGGACTGCCCATTGCATGATTAGGATGTGCCTGAATGTTGGCATATGGTTGACTCCAATTTACTCCAGGTAGCCATGGTGGGACTGAGTAGCCCAAGCGTCCACTTGTGTTACTAACCCCGGCACTGACTGCAGGTGTCATATAAACACAATTAGGATTCAAACCTGCACTGGTAGGGGTATAAGAGGTGGGCCTAACCCCTGCCTGATAGCTAGGGACTTGGATGTTAATCAGGTCTTGGAATGATGGTGTCTGCTCTGCAATGTGGTCCAACGTGTTAGACATCAACCTATTTGCCTCAAACTGTCTTGAACCATGTTCTTCTCTGCTTGTCACCCCTTGTCCTTTTTCCAACTCTTGTTGAACCTTTCTTGCCTCTCTCTGTTGCCTTGCCAATTGCTTTTGATGTTCCTTCTCTTCCCTTGCTTTTTGTCTTTCCAACCTTTCCTTTGCTCGAGCTTCTGTTGTTGCAATCCTTGCAACCCTCTTTTCATTGGCTAACTCCTTCTTTCTCTTTTTAGTTTCCTGAATTTCATTCTTTTTACGTTCAGACTCGAACATTAAATTCATATAGTCTTCAGATGTGAGAAATTGTGAACTCCTCCCTAAACGAAGATAATCTGAGGCTGAGTTCCTTGATGAGGCCTTCACTCTCTCTACTAGTAGCTTTAGGAATGCACCAAGTAATCTCTGCTTTTCCAGACCTGCCTGCTGGATTTCATCTTCTGGGACAACTGAATGGCCCCCATTGTTGTGTTCTTCAGGTACTTCATGCTGAATAGGCTCCTCTTCTAGTGATCCATTGTCCACAAAATAATGAACAAGTTCGGTGTTCAACCCTGATGGTTGTGAAGGCATGTTCATGCTTTCATCCTCATTGGTGGATGTTACATTATTTCCAGTGATATTCATCACGGCCTCTGCCAACCATGATGGTGCACTTACTTGGGTTGGCATGGTCAATTGCTCATTGTCAGCTGCATCAGTGGGTGTCACAGCCTCATTGATATTGTTAGTTGGTTCATCACTGAACTGTGTCTCACTGACATGCTCGGCATCATCACCACCACAGAACAACCCTTCAGAAAGGGACATTATACCTTCAGCAACAGCTACATCTTCTTGGGCACCAACATGCTCTTCTAAATTCTCTGCTTCTTGACCTTCCACTTCAAATGCTTGGCTACATGTGGTATCATGCATAAGAGCATCATGATTGAGTGGCCATATACCAGTCCTCCTAAATCCAGCCTTGATATTAGAAGGTGTGAGAGCCCTTTTAAATGCTTTGCTAGCAAACTCAGCTAGCTCAAACCTCTTTACTTCCACCCCTGGGTTCTTTGCCATCCATGAAGCTCGCTCGACCCTGAAATAGTTCTTGAAAGGCCCAAACACGCTCACATCAAGGGGCTGCAATCTGTGAGTAGTATGAGCCGGCAATGTTAACAGGTCAATGCCCAACTTATTGGCCTCCTCGATTATCTGCACAACCATGTGGCTTCCATGGCCATCTAAAATCATCAAGTGCCTGTTTTCAGGCGAGACACCACCCGGTACAGAAGCAGCAAAGTGGCAAAGCCAATTTAGGAACAGTTCCTTTGTCATCCATGCATGTGGATGTGCAGCCATGCATGCCCCCGGTTCACAATTCTGTATGTAATTTTTTAGTTTAGTTTTACCTTTAAATAGATAAAATCCCGGTATAGATGAGCCAATTGCATTGACACAGGAAAGAATTGTGATCCACTCCCTGCTCTTAGGCAATATCTTAGGCACATTTCTACTCCCTCTCTTTGCAATTACCCGCATACCGCAATTTCTTCCTGCCTGTAAGCTTGTCTCATCGCAGTTCCATATGTGGTCTGGGGCATATGAGTGCTGGTCATATGCAGCAGAAAGAGTGTTATAGAACTTGGAAACAATTGCAGGGCGTAGATTTAAAGCCCGGTCTCTGTCAAGGCCCTCTGTTGTACGTAACACAAGGTCTGGATGCCTCTTTTTAAACCCACTCCACCATGAATTACCAGGAAAACCATCTTTAAAGGGGTTTGGCCTCCCTTGACATATTTGAGCTACAGTGGATTTAAGTTGGATAAGCTCTAACCCATGTCCCAATAGGGCCATCTCCTTACACCACTCCACCACCTCATCTTCCTCCTCTTCAGTCATGACTGTAACAGGCCCTCTGCGCTTTGTATTAGTCAACCCATTTATCCAATAATGTATGTTTGAGGCAGCAATACCATGTTTTTTCGCTGATGCACGGATTGAATATCCCTTAAACTCGATGTCATCAATTGCAGCAAGCATGTCTTCCTTTGTCCAGCCTCTGATTGCACTGATTTTCTTTGTTGAAATTGCACCTTGTATTGTGGTCGAAGGTGGTTCTGTGGCTGATGGTGGGCTGGGATGATCTGCAACCACAGGGTCCTTTTCAACTACATTACTAGGAGCAATGGGAGCATTGACATCATCATCGATGAACTGCTCCGCAGTTGGGCCCCCCTTCTCCCTCGCCTCCTGTTCCTTATCCGATCTGCAACAGAAACTCTTGGCATGGCTACAACCTGCAATTTCCAACATCGTTAAGAAATTTGATAAGTATTACAGCACAACTGTATAGAGTAAACTATAATTATGTATGAATTCCAAAATTTCTGCTAATAACATGGAATGTTTCAGTTGTTTGTTGTGAATTAATTCGCATTGAAGTATTACTTGTCAATTATGTATTACTTGTAAATATCAACATCAGAAAGATATGTGATACCTACATGGCTGTTAGCTACATGGACTTGTCTACTATGAAGCAGAGTAATATATATGGTTGTATATATATACAATATGATTATTAGGGAGAATATCTCACACCTATGTAATGAGATAAGAGCTTAGAGAGATTATAGTATAAGTGTAAAGCTCATGTTATTACTATAAGTATTACAGCTCTTGTTTATCCTTATGTAAGTGATTACCTATGTTTATAGAATAGGCTTTATCACCATAAGCTTACTATCACATACCTTATATAGATTACACATATAACACGTGATTGGTTTAATGTAATGACTCTATTCCAGCTTAGAGAGATTACAGTATAAGTGTAAAGCTCATGTTATTACTATAAGTATTACAACTCTTGTTTATCCTTATGTAAGTGATTACCTATGTTTATAGAATAGGCTTTATCACCATAAGCTTACTATCACATACCTTATATAGATTACACATATAACACGTGATTGGTTTAATGTAATGACTCTATTCCAAAGCATGGTTTTCTTACCATTATTTAGATGAGTATGTAGCTTAATGAGTACCAAGCTTGTACTTCTGTGATATGTGTGACACTATACTCTCTCTATCCGATCTGATAACTACTATATTTATCCAACATTATATCTGCTTAATATCTTGAATAACATTATTGAAGAACAACGAAATACCTGTATGTTGTTTCCAGCAACTGATGAAGAGAGTGAATAGCAACTGATGAAGAGAGTGAATGTAACACTGTGCACACACTCTGTCTGGAATGTAACACTGTGCACACAATCTGTTTGGAATGTAACACTGTGCACACACTCTGTCTGGAATGTAACACTGAGCACACTCTGTCCTCTGTTTGTATGTCTGGAACACTGTCTGAAAAGGATTGTATGTCTGCAAAATGGAAACTCACCGTCTGAAAACTCACTTTCTGAAACTGTATGTCTGCAACACTGTCTGAAAACTCTGAATGTATGTCATCAGTAGTTTAAGAGCAAAACGAATGCCTCAAATGTAGTAACAGTTGAGGTTTTATAGTTTTATGATTTAGAATTTCATTGGTAGGGAAGATTGGCATGGATTGCCATCTCCCAAATTTAATTGTGTGGTGTGGATTGATTTGTACATGATCCAATGGCTGAAAATCTATCATGGTTGATCCTTGTGCTTTCATGAATTTAATTTCTGAATTGAAATGCTTTTCAGAATTTAATTCCTGTAATTCCAGGACTGTTGTGTTTAATTCTTGAAATGAAAGGTTGGGTGAACTATTTCCTGAATTGAATGGTGTCATTTAATGTCTTCAATAGGCTGAATGGTTAAACAAACATGTAGATATTGCTGACGGACATTTCCCCTATTTTTGTGCAGGTGGTACTCAATAGTTGTGCAGGGGTTACCCAGTTTTTGTCCAGCTGTTATTCAGCAATGAGATGTAGTCTCCCAATGCAAAATCAGTGGGGGACTGTTTGATGGGATAACAGTACTTTTGGATGGGTAGCTTTGTAATTATTTGTAGTGCATTTTGCCTTGAATGGTAATTCAGAACTGGAGGTACTTGAGACAGTGGGTCTTGTCAACTTGTGATGAATGTTTTGGTGTATGGCAGATGTTGGTCTAGTAAAAAACTGGGCCCATTTTGGACATATTTATGTAACTTATATAACTTATTTCCAAATATTTATGTGCATATTATCAAATATTTATGTTCATATTTTAGTGAGTTTTTAATTTATGTTTGGTGGATGTGTGGGACCAGTAGTATAACTACTATTGGTCCTTGCACAACAATAGAAGCCTCTCCCCTATAACCTCAATTCTGAAATTAAAAATGGTAGAAACTGACTCTCTCGGAAATACACTCGACTCTCTTACTGATGATGTGGTAAATCGAATTCAAATGGTCATTGCCACAAGGTACTTTCGACCTACTAAAGAAATTGTTGATACTTGCGACATGCTGTGGAAAACAAATGAGAAAATATTTGTTGGCGTTATGCATTAATATTCAAAACATGTTGCCTTCCATTTCAATTACTTCGATATTTCGAGGCTTGTCCATATGCTATGGTGATGGTTACCTGATCATACTTGTGCTTTAATTTTTAAAAATAATTTAAATGACTTTGGATACATAATAATCATACTTATGCTTTAATTTTTAAAACTAATTTAAATGATTTAAGATAAATAGAAATCATACTTGTGTTTTAATTTTTAAAATTAATTTAAATGACTTAAGATAAATAATAATAATATGTGATTATATATATATATATAATATTGTTGACTCTATTTTAATTTAATTAATTTTAAGGTATTCAACTTCTCCATTAATTTTACATTAGATATTTAAAAATGATAAGTTAGTTTGTCAAGATAAACGGTGTCGAAAAGTTATTTAATTATTGAAAAATAAATGTAATTTATAATGTAGTTTTTACACAGATCTCATATGGAGAACTGGTGTGGAAATCATCGCAGTCCATTTCCACAACAACAACAATTTCCAGGTTACAACCTTTGCACTTGAAGAAGGCTATCATGAATCCAAGTAGTGAAACATTAGGGTAAAAGGAACACTGGTCGAGATGATGACTTTCCAGTGGTCTTTACTACTAGTGCTCTTGCTCCTTCGCTACTTAAACTGCATCTGCAACTACCTTATCACATGATTCCCTTAGAGGCATCAAAAATCTTAATTAATTCAAGAAAAATTAAAGGAATAAATTGACTTTTTAGAATTATGTTTTGTATATTAAACATATCAACAAGGTTAATTAATTCAAGGTGCGGAAACATTGAATTTGTATTAATAATGAAGTTGTACTAATAATGAAAAGGTGGATTGCGAAGTTTATAAATCAATTTTCCATTCATTGATTTGAAAACACACACTTGTTATATGCACACACTTTTAAAACACTCTCAATTTGATTTAGTAAATTGCAAACACACCATTCTTTCCCGTAGCATAATAGATGGAAGAAACAATCATGATGACTATTAAACCTCAACAATACAGTTAATATTATTATGATCACTATTTTACCTTATAACTATTACATCTTATCAATCTGATACCATAATTTGAAATTAGTTGGCAGGTACAATGGCAAGCCCTAATATGTGCTCCAGGCGATGTCGTGTGTCGAGCAAGTGTGTCTGTCAGGGTTCATATGCACTTCGATCACGAGCGCGGGTGTTTGGAGGGTGCAGTCTAAATAAAACTTCACAAGCCATCGATCCATCTCATCTAGTAGTCATCCGCCCATCCATATAGAAATTGCATCATGGGTCGCTCTGATTTTTCTAATCAACTCTCCTGCCCAACTAAATGGGGAAGCTTTCCTTCCCTATAAATATCTATATCTTTCATAGCTTTCCCTACCTACTTATTCATCGCATACCTTCTAGGTCCTGTTATTTATTTTATTTCCATGAGTGTTGCTAAGAAACAAATATGGCTGGTGGCAAGGACTTGTTGTCGTCCCCCGCCACCCTTGGCGCCCCCCCTTCTTGTTCATACATTCACTTCATATAGAGGGGTTATTGCATATGTGGTGATTCAAAATTGTATAATACCATACAAAAATTGTACACTGCTCATGGTTCATTGCACCATGTCACGATAAAAAAAAGTGAAATTATCCACTATCAAATTATCTATAGATTTAAATGGAAGCTATATTTTTTGACATATTTTTCTTTCCATTAAATGATTATATACTATTTCTCCATATGCAAAAGAAATGAATGAATATTGGTAGGAATTTTAGGCTAAGAGAGAAGTGTATTCACATTATTAGAAAGAAATCAAAGGCTGCAATCTAATAAAGATAAAATTTCTTTTGTATGGAGCCAAAAGATGGAATCCATTAAATGATATGATAATCAAAGGACAATTTAGTGGAACTATCACAGATCCATTTTAAATACGGATTTAACATGAGCCAAGAGGGATCCAATTTCTTCATGTGTAAATTTTTTTATGAGCCAACATTATTTAAATGTTTTGTATAGTTTTTTTTTTTAGATTTTTAGATTTTTATTTTGGAGAACATAAGAAAATTTCAACTTTGATGACAGATGGACATGGTTACACATCATACTGGGTTGTATAATGAACCTCTCGGCTCAATTATAAGGATATTTTAAGAGAAGAATTTAAGAAAAGATGAGAATACTTGCATCATTGTTAATATGTTTAATATTTAATAGTTTTTTTTTCTCTATCTTGTTTCATGGCAACATTGCAATTAAAACCATTTTCATTGTTGAAAAAAGTAGATGTTGGGGCCAGCTTTGGCATCCTTGTTGCAACTAACTATAGTTATAGACTACATTAGAATTGCATGTTTCAATACTTGTGAATTTGAACCTTTCTTTCCAAAAACTGTTAGTGGGTGCAAACTAGAACCTTCTCTAAAAGTTTGTAGGTGCACTTATTCACCCGATGGAGGATATATTCTTGAAAGGTAGTTCCCATTGTCCAATATTTATGACTCAATAGTTCAATTTCTATACAACTTCATGACAATGTTGGATACACCATTCAAGAATGACCTAGAAGTTAAGGATCAAATGCTAGGTTTCTTGGACTTTCTTACCATAATCGTGTAAATCCATATTTAGAGCATCATAGTGGGGTCAATTTATTTTACAATGATGGAATGAATGATACATGGGGTTTTTCTCCATTTGTAATTGCAAATGTGTTGGATAAGATGAAATCATGAGAGCTTTGAGAAAAGGGGAAAATGGGGCCAATGCATAGGACAAGGGAGAAACTAGGGAAACCATGTCTCGATTTAGGTGTAACTTAAAGCTTCTCCATTTTTAGCTACAATACAATGAAGGGCCTCAAGGAATAGGCAACATAAATGCTTTAGGAGGTGGTCCATCTTAAATAGTTTGAAGAGGAAGATTAGTTGTACCTACCACCCAATTCAACAATGTCTTGCATATATAATGGATTTTCTCGCACACAATGATTTTGGTCACATGTTGCATCAATGTGTGGATTTTATAGGACAAAATTTCCTCTATTACATGTTATAGACAAATGGGATTATGGCGTTCCATTGTTAGAGGAGGACGAGGATCCGAAATTTTATTCCAAATCCCATTCTTTATCTTCGAGGATTGGTACAAGCAATGGAAGGAATGAAACGATAGAGGTTGGTTTGATGGTTGTATAAAATATCGATGGTTATTTTGACTCAAGAGTCCCATCAGTGGTAAGATCGCACCAAAGTCGAACCGCCTAACAACTTAATTATGAGGTCAACATATTATATATAAGAATTGAATACTAGTGAAAAAGATAACATCGTTTCTCTCAACCATACAAACAAAACTTAATTAACATAATTATATATTATAAACATATGATATATATTTTTTATTAAGTTGTATAATTTAAATAAAAGACATATAAATTAAAAAAAATAATTATTAATTTTACAAACATTTTTAAGAAATACCTGATGTTTAAAATATTGTTCAACTAAACCATTTTTAGTTTAAGGTAATAAAATTGGTTATTAAATGATTTTAAGATGGCTTTACATTTAATTTAATATGAACATAAAATACTTTTAAATATATATATTTTAAGATATTTAATGGTTGGAATTTTTATTATATACATATATTTCTTTATAAAATGTTTTTAGAATTATCTCTTTGTGTTAACCAACACTAAGAAAAAAATGAACATCAATAGGATTAGAACTAATTTTCATGAGCTTTGAAGTGAGATTGGATGGTGGTCTATTCCCAAGACTCCTTGGAACGATAGAATCTGTCATAATTACAATACTAAGCAGGTGTAAGATGAAAAGCACTTCCTTTTAGGCTACTCAACTCTCACTCACATCTACTCTCAATTCCCTAACATTTGCCACACTTCCAATGTTCTTGACCTATTAAGCGAGCCCACCTATAGAGATTTCAGAGCACTTCTTTCCTTTCACTTTGATCATAGAAACAAGATTTTGAAGACTCAAACTTAGATTCTTTTTTGAATTCTGATAGGCCACATTGGTCTTAACAAACATTAATCATCATCATAATCATAATGATAAAAAATTGAATGGAAAAATCTTAATTTTTTATTTAATATTATAAAGTTTTTATTAAAAATTCAAATTAGTACGGAATGTGATTATTTTATAGTGATATTTTGTTATTATAATATAAATTAAAATTAAGTCTATAGCTACAATTTCTATGAAAAATTAAAGATTAATTTTTAAAAAATATTTATGATTTTATTTGTAAAATATATCAAAACACATCACTAAAATCAAATTCATTCTTTTTAAAAATTAAATTGGAGGGTTTTTAATTACTTACCAATATAGTTAACATAGGGAAATAAATAAAATGAGTAACAATCCAAAAATAATATTAATCAAATATATAAAAAATATTATATAAGAATATATTAATTTATGTTTAAATTTCTAGTGAGTTGGTTGATAGAAACCTATAAATATTTTATTATAAATAAAATATTTTTAAAACTATTTTATATTAGGAAAATAATCATGATGGAGTATTCAAACTTGCAATGTCTCTCAAAGAAGACCTTATGAACTAAAATTTTTAAAATTTAAAATTTATATTATTTTTATTTTTATTTGTAATATTTAAATTTAATTGTTAAGTCTTATTAGTATAACTGGTAGAGGATGAGCTTCCTCAACAAGGTGACCAAGGATTAAACCTTAATAAGATAGTTGGGCTTGTGTTAGGGGAGGAGGCATGCTAAAAATCTAGTCAGCTTGGGGCTGCTATGGCCTAGGCCTAGTATGATCCCGAGATGACTTTGACAGTAGTTTCTCAAGCCACAAAGAAAACATACAAAATCAGAAACAACTTGAAAAACCAAAAAAATTAAATTAAATTTAAATATTTCCAAAATAAAATTAAAAATTTATAACAAAAATAACTTAGAATACCATACCGTTACACCATGATATAACAATATGGTCTTTTTTTTTTCCAAATGATATAGTAATATTTATAAAATCTTGTTATTCCTTAAATGTAATCAAACTCCTATGAAAGACATATAGTTTCACATGTAGAAATTATACAAACAATATGTATATCAATGGATTCAATCTGATCATGCGATCTACTAAAGAAAGATATTGAATCCTTCTACAAATCAATTGCAGAAAATAAACACGATCACCAATCACAAAAATTAAAGAAAGAAGCAAATCAAACCACAACGCAAATATTTACCCAGGGAAATCTTACTGCTTGAAACCCCTCTATCTTCTATTGTATATTCAACAAGGAATCATGAAACAATTACAATGCACTCTTCTAACAAGAGTCTCTTGCACTCTCACAACTATCTCACACCGACCCGGACAAAATCGACCAACACTTAGCCAATTTCCTACCTCTAATCATCTTTCCTTGCTTGCGCAATTCATGTGGAATGCAATCCCTATTCTTTAGGAAATTCAGCCTTCCAAAAACGCACAATGCTCATGGGCAATCCTATGGTTGTCTTACTGCATGTGGGCAGTCTACTAATGATACAACTGATAGTTAACATCCCTTTAACCTTTGTCTCAACTGGGTCTCCATTGGAGCTAAAATGCATGTAGCTATTAATATTAAATCATCAGTTGCATAGTAGATCACTGCATGTGAATTAAATCTGATTTAATTCACTTGATCTCTCACTAGTGCAACAAATGGCTACAACTAGTTCAACTAAATTAAACTCAATAAATTGAGTTAACTGATTTCTCATTCACTAAAATAATGCACTAACTGCAACTCAAACTCCATAACTAATAGAATCACTCTGCATGCCTCGTCAACCACCCTCAACTCGAAATTCATGAGATAACTGAGTTTACCACACTCAGTTAAATATTACAAGTGATTATGAGATAATATTACATTTTATTGTCCAATTTAATTAAGGGAAAATTAAATTAGACACACATTTCTTGTTGAGTTTTCAACGCTTCCTCTAAAAAAAAAAGGGATTATCTGCCATCTTGATCCTACCTCTATGGTATTGGAATTTGCTCCTGTTGAGTGCCTTCGTCAGAATATCTACATCTTGATCTTTTGTGGGAATGTACTGAAGTAACGTAATGTGCCTCTAAACACAATCTCTGAGATGGTGGTACCGGATGTCTATGTGCTTGGACCTATCATGGAATACCAGATTAACTAAGAGTTTAATGCAAATCTGGTTATCATAATGTATCACCGTCAGATCCATCTAAGAACCAAACAAACCAACCAGAATCTTCCTCCTCCAGATGGCCTCACATGCAGCCCGACTTGTTGCCATGTACTCTGCCTCGGCTGAACTGAGTGCCACAGATTGCTGCTTCCTGATGTACCAAGAAACTGTTGTCGATCTTATGCTGAAGATCCCTCCTGATGTTATCTTTCTGTCTGATGGAATTCCTTCCCAATCTGCATCGGTGAAGCCTTGAAGCTTCACTCCCTCTGTCCGTCTGTACCATAATCCATACTCTGTAGTACCCCTGAGATATCTTAAGACATGATTCCCTGCACTCCAAAAGAGCTTGGTCGGCTTAACCATAATGTGACTTAGCTGGTTAACTGCGTATAAAATTTCTCATCTGGTGTTCACCAAGTATGTTGGTTCTTAAGAGACAACCCCTTAGTTGTGGAAAGGAATCAGTGCTTAAGACATTTTAACAATATATTATAGAAACAATCTTTATCATCCGTTCTTCGTTCTTTTCCTTCGAAAATTAGTTTTAAAACCCTTAATGCTCTGGAATCAATACAAGATTTCACAATGCCTTTAATTGTTGAAATGTGAATGAATGTGAAGAAATGTAAAGGAACTTAAGATACTATGTTGTGAAAATAGAATTAGAGAGAATTTATGAATAGAAGGAAGATGGAGTGAAGGAGTGCACTTTAAGGATATTTAACTCTTACTTACAAATGTAATTTAGAGACCTGCAACTTCATTACTTCACTTCATTTATAGAATAAATAACATAAAATGACACAGAAAGACAAACCACCATCAACAATTGCTAGAAACTTTATACTTCTTTCATTAATTCTTCAGAGAAATAAGTAAAAAAATATGGTCTTCTAGAGGTTCCAAAACTCCGAACGCTTCTTATTCATTTTCATATTTCTTAAATACATTCAAAAACAGATTTTAAATGTAAAATATTCTTGAAACTACCTAAACTACTTTTTTCCTCTATCAACTACTATCATTACAATCGAGGGTAATATTACAACCTCCTTATAAAATAGAAATAAATAAAATACAATAATAAATATAAATATCATGATCTCTTTTGAATATCTTTTTCTGTTGATGTGCTTCCCTTAGTTGTTGATGTGGTTCCCTTCACTGCTGGTGTAGTCTTCTGAATATCATTTGTTGTCGATGTGTCTTCAGGAAGATTGGTCATCCATTTTCTGCATTTCTTCTAGAGTTCAACATTTGTCCTCGAAGCATTAATTAACTTATGATGTTCCAATCTAAAAGAAGTGATCCTGGTGTAAGTAGGCTTGTCCAAAAATAGAGTCTTGACCATCCATAACAACTGAAAATCCTTATGCAGGAAATTGATAATTGTTGTCCCTTTTAAAATTGCAGTCTTCTCATGAGTATTATCAATTTTATTTTTTGCATCCACTAACATAATTTCATATGTTTCCCAGGATAATAAGTTACCCTACAGGTCCCATCAAGATGGAAATTCAGCCCTAGTTCTCTTATCAAATATGGTGTTGAAGTTGTCAATTGTTTGCTTGCTCTCTCTCAACTTCTTTTCTGCTGACTTCGTGTGTGCATTCTTCACTATCACCTTGTCAATTTATAGAACACACAATGCTCTATCTTTTATCTCATGTTCACCCAGATCTTGATATGTTTTGGAGTTGACAAAATCTATTAATTTCTTAGCCTAGATGGATATGTCATGCATTTTTTGTTTGTCAACTCAGTACAAGCTCTTAAAGATCTCTGATTATACTCTTCTCTTCTTAAATAAGTACTAGAGATTCCCACATTGTTTTCATCACTCCTATAATTGCATTCCAAAGGATATGTTTAGCTTCAATTAGGGACATTTTCCCTGTTACCTTCTCTTTGAGACACTTGATTTCTTCACAGGTTGACTGATAATCTGTTCTATATTTTCCTACAGTGTCCTTTGAGATTACAATTTCGTTATCGTTATCCCTTATAACCTTTGTAGTTGTTTCGAGATCACTTTGAGCTTTCTTCCTCTCAATCTCTGCCATCTTAAACTTAGTACTCAACTGTGATATCTTAGCTATTGGGTCATCATATTCAGATGAAAAAAATATTGTGCAGACATGAGAGTCAATCTGCCCTTGTAACTTAGTTACTGCTTCTTTCAATTTAGAAATCTTTTCATCTTTCTGCGACACTTGGTGTAAAATATTCTCCTTTTCATATTCCACTTCTTCTACCTTAGCTTCCATTGGGTGTTCTCTAGTAGGAAGCTTTAGCTTCTTTCTAAGTAGATTTACTTCTGATTCTGCACTCTGCAACAACTTCTTCATAGTTGATCTATCATTGGGATCTACTCCAATTTTTATAATTATCTTCTTTAGTTATTAATTTTGAGTGGAGAGAGATCTAGAATTAGCTTTCTCCAACTTCATATGCTTGATCACCTTTCCCAACATGCTTTCATATTTACTAGCAACTACACTAGTTTTAGTCAAAGTATTAGAAATCAATAAACCAATTTGCATATGTAAATTGATTTTATCAGGTAAGGGAATCTTCTTGGCATCAACAGTCAAATTGACAGTCCTGAAATTTCTTGATGACCCTATTGTCATTTCAGATGGGTTTGAAATAGCAATCTTCAACTGCTCTTTTTCTAAATCCATAGTAGTTAACAATCTAGTCTGATCAGGAGTTATTTGAAACTCAACTTGAGCCTCCATGCTTGCTCTGATCTTCTCGTTCTTCTCAGCAGTCTGGGAAAAAAATTTCTTAATCAATGGTACCTGATCATGAATAGCTTCATGTCTGGATGGTGAAGAAATGACAACCCTAGATGTGCATATGGAACTTCCTCAGTCAACTTAGCTCTCTTCTCAGCTCCTTGCTCCTCTGTATCATAATTCTTTTCTCTATCTCTTTTATTTCCCTTTCCAGAGATAGCAAGAGTTTCAATGTTAGTGTTTTCATTTTCTACAAAACTCTTATTAGCTAGCTTTTCATTTTTTGGCTTTCTTTCATGAGTAAAAGTACAATAACCATTCTCAACCCTCCTTTTAGAAATCACCTGATGTGGATCATAAGCCCACTTTCCTCCTAGCAATAAATGCATGCCTTCTAACATCTAGTTTGCCTATTTTGTAGCTTGCCTCATATTCACTATGAAGGGTCCAACAGTCATAGGAAATTTAAATAAATGTCCTTTCTTCATTGGCACAAAGTGAATCTGATCCACATTTAAACTCTGCCTGATAAACTCTACGGAAAAAATTCTCATAGGGACAAAAGAATGAAATATATAAGGTTCAACCCCATCCCCATACAATCTAATCTCTGAATAATATTAAAAAAAAAATAGTCTCCATACCTGCAACTATTACTGAGCTGAAGGAATTCCTGGTGTTTAGGCATAAAACATGGGGGGGCAGTCCCATTCAAAATTTTATATGCAATTGGAAAGTATTAAGCAAAAAAATCAAACAAGCATCCTTTACTAGGTTGATTCCTTACCAGGTCAGTCAGAAACAATACTGACTGCCTTTTCTTTTTTGAATCCAAATATTCAATCCCCAATTCAAAAACTCTTTTTCATTTTGATACATACATAGATAGGTAACAATAGAAGGAAATTTGAATGAACCTGTTAAAGTTAAACTCATGAATTGAGAATTGATATTCTCCTCCGAAAATGATGGGATGTATAACACTACTTCAGGCGTCATCATCAAAGAAAAAAGTCCAAGCACTGATCTCTCAATCTGAGAAGCATCTTCCTTTCCAAGAATTTTTTATTAAAATTTCAATACAGGTTTGATTTCTGCATCAAAAATATCCAAAGAGAATACCTTTTCATTGGAGAAAACCTCCCTGGTTCTAGCTTCAGGAAGAAAATAATCTGTGTGTAATCTTGCCCTGCAATATTGTCATAATATGTAATGAGTCTTCAGTGAAACTAAAATATGACTCAGATTCTGGGTATCAGAATGCTTAGCAAATTAACAAGGATGAAACCTCGAAGACACTTTCTCCCAAATGGTTCATTACAAAACACTTGCCAGGGTATAATGTTGATGCTAGCCATTGAATGAATTCAAGGAGAAGATGGGTTCTTGGGACACATGCAGATGATACTCCAGACCTGACCATGGCTGTGAAGACAGGGGAATTTTGTTGGTTAAGGATAATGTGTTGATACAGAGGCAAATGTTCAACCATGCAACGGGTATCTACTATGTCCTACTCTGTATCCATGAGGGGAATGTGACTAAATGAATCGGATAGGGATGCCTTGGCCATGTTGACACTTGGGATGATGACTGGACTGACTCTAAATGGAGGAGCAGGATGATTATGATGACTAAGACAACTTAAACTAAGGCGAACAGGTGAAAAATAATGGTTTTGACTCAGAATTTATAGGCACAATGGAAAATTGGGGGGCAAAACAATCATTAACTGCATGACAAGACAGGTACGGGACTGACACAGATAGTGAGCTGGCTCGCTTGCTGACATCATTCTCTGGTTTCTTACATCACTGTGGGGGCACCTTAGGTGCGACAGGCTCCTTGGTGTTGTGCTACTGCAGTGATCATGGGTCGTTGATTTGAGTCAACAAGCCTACATCACAGTCAAATACGGAGGCACCACGCAGATTATCTGTCGGGGTGTTTGTGCCCACGAGTTCCTCCCGATCCACCTTCATCTATTTTCGTCTCATCTCCGTCGGACAAGTTGCGTACACATTAAAACTATGGTCGGACCCACCTTTCACATGCTTTGAAAAAAAACATTAATGTTTCTTATATATGTTTTCAATTTCTTTTAGCATATGAAATATTATTTCATTTTTATTTTTACAACATTATATATACATTTTTAATTTTGAGAATTGGAAATGAAAATTAAAATGAGCCACAACATCTAGCTCCACCTGGGGATAGTTCTTTTTACCACGAAAGTACTAAGTACCACAGATTAGTGCCTTCACCTCGGGAATGGAGTCAAATATTGCTTTGGTGACATATGAAGAATGAGCAATCCGATTTTTACAATGGTGGAATGCTTTTCTTTTAGTGTTGAAAAATAGTGCTTCAAATACTGCCCATTCACAGGTAGTTGCAAATATTCTCCATCTAAATTCTCCAGGATGAAAGTATTATTAGATCTTTCTTTAGTTATTTTGTAAGGTCCATACCAAAGGGGATCAAATTTACATGCTTTCCATTAACCTCCCTTCTGGTATCCCATCTCAGTACTAAGTCTCCTTCTTGAAAGATAATTTCCTTTACTTTCATGTCAAAAATGGTTTTCATATTTGTCTGATAATTAATTAAGTTTCCTCTAACTTTATCTTTGTTTGCACTTAACTCAATTACTTTATTCATTCTTCTAACCAGAGTATTGGGTTCTTCTTGAGCATCTTGAAATAATGCAATCACAGGTTTGGATAATTGACTACGAAACGATGCATGTGTTCCATATACCAAATCAAAAAGTCATATGACAGTGGACCTTCTAGTAGTAACCCAAAATGCCCAAAGAGAAAAAATAAGTTTTGAGTCCCAATCCTTTTTATTTTCAATGATTAATTTCTTCAGGATTCTAACCAAGGTTTTGTTAGAGGACTCTACCAATCCATTCCTTTGTGGGTGGTAGGTTATAAAATGAGACAAAACCACATTATAATTTTGACAGAAATCAATGAATCGAGCATAATTGAATACCTGAGCATTATCTGTCACAATCTTGACTAGACAACTGAACCTACTGAAGGTATTCTCCTGCAAGAACTTCATCACCACTTGATCATTTTCTTTCTTTGTGGGTATTGCTTCAACCCACTTTGTGAAGTAGTTAGTAGCAGTTAGAATCCATTTTCACTATCCACTTGATGGTGGATTTATTTCTCCAATAAATTCCAATCCCCACTATCTAAAGGGCTCTTCTATGAATACTGGAATTAGAGGAAAAGGATTCAGTCTATTCTTTTTTGCAAATAATTGGCATTTCTAACAACCTTTGACCATTCTGAATACATTTTCCAACAATGTGGGCCAATAAAAACTTGATTTGAGGATCTTATGTGTTGTAACCTTCCAACTGTAATGACCCCCACACAGACTTTCATGATACTCTTTGGTAATATCAATAGAATCTCCCTCAGTTAAACACAGTAACAAGATGCCAGCAAGATATTTCTAGTACATTTTTTATTCTAGTATTACATATGGCTGAGACTTAAGTTTGAGAGCTCTATACTTTGTCCTATTCATTGTAGTTGGACAAGAGAAAGAACACAGATAGTGAACAATATCTTTATACCAATCTGAGCACAAATATTTGTACTGAATCTTCATACCAGATTTGGGCTTAATCTTATCCTCTTCATTAACAACTTCATCTAGTGGTGCTAATAGATTGATTCCCAATGCTTGAAAATTTGTTTCTATTGGCATCTTTTCTAAACCTTGACCTTTGATCAGCTTTGTAGTTTTAATGTCCAGATCATATTCCTAAATTTTTTCTATCCACTTTCCTCTCTTCCCTTCTACATCACTCTGAATCAAAACATCCTTGACAATAACATTAGGGACACATGCAGTTATTTGAGATTGCAATACATAATTTCTAAAGGCTTTGAGTTCTTTAACTAATGCATATACCTGCTTTTCAATAATATTATATTTGAGCTTAGCATATATGAGAACTTTACTGAAGAAGGCCACTAGCTGCTCTGTATTCTCTTCATTTTTCTGCAATAACACAACAACAATAGTAGAAGGGGAAGAAAATTAAAATATTTGAAACATCTTTTGATAATCAGGACTGATAAGAACAAGAGTTGTTTGGAGAGCCTCCTTTATTCTAGAAAATGATTCTCTTGCTTCCTTAGTCCATTGCACTTTTGCCTCTTTCTTCAACATATTAGTTATATTTTTAACAGTATCTGCATAATTTGACACAAATATTCTTAGAAAATTAATCTTTCCCAAAAACATCTAAATATCTTTCTTACTCCTCAGCAAAACAATTTTCTGAATTCCTTCTACCCTTACTAGATCAATTTTTACCCGTTGCTTAGAAACTATGTGGCCTAATAATTTACCTTCTTCCAAGGAAAATAAAGACTTCTTGAGGTTCAGTGACAAACCAAACTTCCTTCACTTCTCAAAGGTTCATTGCAAATGTTCTAAATTTTCATCATCTAATCCCAAAAAAAAAAGTGATATCATCTAGATATATAACCACATATTTATCTCCAACAAATGTTATTTCCATGGCCTTTTGAAAGTTTTCACCTTCATTCATTAGCCCAAATGGCATCCTAGCATACATGAAAGTACCCCATGGGGTTTTGAATGTTGTCTTTTTCTAATCTTATTTGTCTACTGCACTTTATTATACCCAGAGAATCCATCAACCATGGACATTTGATAAGCTCCTGTCACTTTTTGTAAAACATAATCCATCTTGGGTAAAGGATAATGATCCTTCAGAGATGCTCTATTCATGTTCCTAAAACCCACACACAATATTATCTCTCCATTTTTCTTCCTCACAAGAACCAGATTAGAAACCCAATCAGAATATCTGAGGGGAACTATGATCTTTGCTTGGAGTAGCTTCTTTACTGTTTTTCCAATGGGAGACAATAATAATGGATTTATTTATCTCATCTTTTGTCTATGAGTTTTGACTCCTTCTTTCAACGAGATCTTATGGTGCATGATACCCTTATCACATGTTTTCAAATCTTCATACGACCAAGCAAAAACATCTACGTATTTCTTAAAAATATCAATGTACCTTTCCTTATGATTTTTGGGAACACCTTTCAATAATTTCACCATTTTTGGCTCTTGCTGAGTTCCCAGATTACAATCATGTAATTCCTCCTCCTCGTGAGTCTTATTTGAATAAAAAAAAACATCATTTGAATAAAAAAGCCTTTCAAGAGGAACCAAACCCTTAAGGAGAACATTGTCTTTCAATAGAATAATCTTCTTATTAGTAATTAACTGTTTAATATGTCTTACCTTTGTTTTATGCTCTGTTTGTTCTTCATCCTGATCTATTTCAACATTTTCAAAATTTTCAATCATTGTAAAAAACTGATTTATTTTATCATCATATTCAAACATCTTCAAACACCTACCAATGGTTTATATTATCTGGGATAGAAGGCTGGTGTCTAATCTCTATCTTATACCTTAACTTTGGATTAATTAGAGGTTTGAAAGTGTTGGTAGCAACTGCTAATGAATCAACTAATCTATTCTCATCCCTCGGAATAAATTGAATATTGAAAGCTTCAAAATAATTTCAATCATATCCCAAACTTCATTCCTATATGATCTCAATCTTGGATGTTTAGTTTGACAATGATTCTTGATCTGTCGTATAATCAATTTAGAATCACCAAAAATTGAAATACACTGAATTCCCATCTGCTTTGCAGTTTGAAGGCTAATGATCAAAGCCTCATAATCTACAACATTATTTGTTGAATCAAACTCTAATTTGAGAGAAAAAATAAAGAAATTACCTTCTGGTGATATTAATAAAAATCCATCTCATGTGCCTTCCTTGGAATAAGCACCATAAAAATAGCATTTCCAAATATTCTTTTAGTGCAAATCATTATTTACAACTACTAAAAAGAGCTAATTCCTTGTGTCTTTAGCAAATTCTGCATCTTCATGCAGCATGAAACATGAAAGATCTTCTTTTTCTTGAATATAAATAGGGAGTTACCTACATCCTTTTTTAGTAGTGGTTTTTACAAACCTTGTTTCTTTGTACAACCTCCTTTCTTCCCCATTAAAGAAAGGAATAATAGCGTAAGTAAAATCAAGCTTAAGAACACCTCCCAACTTTTCTCCCCAAGATCTTGATAGAAGCATCCCAAACTTGGCTGGAATATCAGCCACAACTACATCCATAATAATACTCTTTTCTACAATCTAGGCCAAAGAAACTACCATGTCTTTAATTACCCCAACACATTTTACCTTCTTGGAATCAAATGAATACAAATACCTGTAAGGTTTAGCGCTTTGTAGATTTAACCCCTTCACGACAGACAATGGCATAAAATTATGGGAAGCTCCTGAATCCAACATACAATTGTGGAGAATAAAATCATGAACCAACAAGGAAATGTAAAAAGGAGGAACATAAGAATGTAGTTCTTCTAGATGAGGGTCAAAGGTGACCATTGGCTTCTCTTCCTGTAAATTCACAGTGTCACTTATATCCTCATTCTATGTGAGATTGATAAATTCTGAGATTTATTTCTTGTAGATTGGTGTTTTAGTTAATTCTAAAAGAGGTACCTGAATTTTGACCTTCTTCAACTCCTTTTTTAAACTAAAGGTATAAGTTTTTTAACATTATTTTCAGGTTCTTCTTCACTCTTTTTATAATTTGAAACTTTTTCAGGTACAAGAACAACTTTTTCCAAAATATTAGTGTTATCTGACTTGTTCCGGGAAGACTCCGTAATATCCCTAAATGGGAAATCTCAGCAATACATGCAGTGAAAACGTTGTTTTCAGAAAATATGTGAAAACAGTGAGCATCAACTCATAAAATGTGTCAGAAACACATATCCATCAATTAATGTTACAACAACAACTTAATATGCCTTTTATGATCCCAAAAGTTGGGGAAATGCAGCAATAAGGGCCATAAAAAGGTTGTCTTTATGAAATTACGCTATAAATGTGAGAAAGTGGACTTGGATCCCTTATTTCATACTATATACATCTCACATGCAGAATGGGAGCAAAAACAAATCACTCTAGCCAAGTTAAACATGTCTCCCCAAGCCAATACAACTCAAAAATGCCCAAACCCCATGAATTATGCCTACAGAAAATCTTGAAGCATGTGATAGCGTTATTTGAATGAGGGTTTATGTAGAAATTTATGAGAAACAATAGATCATGAGATTTCAATCACTCAATGGTTGAGAATAATGGAGATCTCTTCCTTTTTATACAATATGAGAATCACCCGGCAAAGGCTGCATGAAAGTACAAGTATAAAATGGCAGATTTGCAGATCTAGATATGAAATAATGTATTTATACTGTAGCTATGTATATATGTAGCTGAAATGTACAATAAATAGAAGAAGAGGCTTTATACAATCTTCTGGGAGAAGGGTTGGCCCTTTCCCTAAGGAACAAGATCAAGGGTCTTGACCCTGAAACTGCAATACTCAGCAAAATGACATAGTTCCTGCAAGGGAATATGCTGTAGGAGATGGAGAATGATTTGGAAAAGTGCAAAGGTGTAAAATATGCTCAAAAATCTCCTTCACTAATCCTCCAAAGAAGTGAATGCTTCCTCTTCGGAAAAATAAGTGCGGGAAGTCATGTTGTGGACCTTCCACTGTAACACCCTGCAACACAACGTTATACTCTACAGAAATAACGTTGTAGCTGAAGGATGATGCTTTGGCTTTAAGCCTGAATGTGGAAAACTGAAGTACAATGCTCCTCCAAGGGGTCTCTCAAGGTAGGAGAAGGAATTCCTGAACAAGAATGGCTTGTGCTAAACAGCACTGCAACTCTGCTAAATAGCAAGAGAATGCCAAATAGTGATGCAGACCATCAAATCTATAATCATCAAGCTAACATCAAATGGCTGCCATTCTATTCCTTATAAGCTATGTGAGGCTCCTCACCTTGGGTCCCACACATTAGGGTTTCCACATGCACATGATCAATCTCCCTCCAAAACTGCGTTGTAACTCCATTAAGGCCACTCTCCCTTAACAACGTTGTTTGATTTGGTCAAAGTTTACCTCTTCAACCTGATTCATCCCTTTTCACACCCAAGTGTCTTCAATCCAATTTTCATATGTCTGTCTAAGTTTATCCTTGTTCACATTGAGCTATTTACATTGGTGATCCACTCATCTTCATGCATGCCATTGACTTGGTCAAACTTGACTTTGTCCACATGTAAAAGTCCCTTTTCACACATGAGGGTGTGAAATCCATCTACTACAATGACCCCATTTCATAACAAGCGGGTTTTTATGCTGATTTAAGTTAAGTATGTGTCTCCTCCCCCATTTATTCATCTACTAGGTGCAAAAACCAAAAATCAATATTCCAATTAGCTGCATGCTAATTTAGGAATATTACAGTCCTCCCCTCCCAAATGTTGCTTGTCCTTAAGAAACTGTAAGGATAGAACTGAAGAGTTTCCTCTCCTCCTCTTGTAGCATCCTCATATGATGAACATCTCCAAGGAATATGATGTTGTCTCAACAATGAATCTCCATAGTGCCCCTCCCAAGCATGCAAGCTAGCTTTTGGTGAGCATCCCAAATAGCCATCATCATGAAAAGGTAAAATAATCAAGGAGGCAACTATGTGCTGTCTAGAGGTCCTCTCAAGGCATGGTGATTGAAATGTGTTGGGAACTATCATTCCTATGTAAAACCTCCATCCCCATGCTATCATCCATACAAGATGAGTCACCCTCCAACATGGCAACTCATGAAAGATCTCCTCCACCTTTCGCTCCTGTAATGTAGGTGGGTTGAATAACTGAACATGGTAGAAAAGATGGTCTACCCCACGTTGTATTCCTCTCCACTTATGACAAGTGTAGAGAATATGCTGATCTTGGGCTGCAATAAGGTTTCCCTCAAGTGGCAAGAAGAAGATTAGATCTCCAAAGATCCTTTGTCCCATGTCATGAATCATGCTGGCCCAAATCATCCCATTCGAAGTGAATGGCACATCATCACCATTTGGCATCAAAATAAAAAAAATGTTGAAGGTTATATGTAATTTTGGATGATACCAATGGTTTATCAAGTGGATACAACGCAGTCTTCCCAACTGCTGCTTGAAAACATCATGTGGCAAGTTTTTTCTCAATGAATTACTAGTTGTGCATGTTTGCTCATTTACTATGTGGTAGTAATCAGCAATATATATCAGCTGAGCACAATCAGAGCAATAATAAACTTGCCCAAATTTATGTAGATATGGGTTGTCATCATTATAAAGGTTGGCCCTAAAGTGACCATGTAACCCAATAATAATAGACTTGCTCTTATGTGGAGCAATGCACTGTCCATAGATGGTGAGAAGATACAGATACTCAATGGAACAATCAATAAGTACAGAGATGTATTTCTTACCATGCATAGTGAGTAAGCTGAAAGTGAGGTCCATGGATGAGTCCTCCCATGAGAATCTCCTCATAAAATTATGCAAAAAGGAAGGATGCATACTCCCCTTGGAACACACCATCAATAGAAACATACTCTCAAGTGACAACGCTGTTGGCCTTAGTGTTAAGGCTCTTGTCACTCCATGACTTCTCTCTTTGACATTCCACATGCCAAAGCCATCCACCAACATGCTGTTATGTGAGAAGATCTTCTTCATATGTGGAAGTCTATCCTTGTCCTTCAATGTTGAAGGGTAGCCTCTTTGCACTTTGAATGTGCCATTTCCCTCTCTGCAAATATCATGATAAGTATGGGAAAATTTCTGCCCATACTCTCGCAAAAGTAACCACAGCAACAAGGACTCTTGCTGCCTTCTTGCATTATCAAAATGAAAATCATGGAGCAACTATACAATGATGGACATGTGAGATGTCTTATCCACATAGTACAAACAAGCTCCCTTATGCCACATCATGTGAGAGTTATCCTTCCTCCCAAACAGAAGTACATACATGAGATACATCTCAAACAGAAATATATGTAAATACATGAGACATACCTCCAACAAGAGTAAATACATGGACATAAGATTTAACATGTGATGTCCAAAATCTCTCCTTAACAACCAAAGAAACCATGCCTTCTTCTTATGCATTCTATCATTGAGACATAAGGCATGAGACAAGAAAATATGAATCTTTGGGTAGTAACCATACTCACCCAAAATCAACCAGCGCAGCCATGCTTCTTGCTGGCCTGTATCATAGATCTGCAAGTGGTTTGGGAACCCCTTGCTCCATACTGTCATCCACTCATCCCAATGTGGGTGATGGATCTCATTCTGCAAATACTTGGTATCCCCCCATTGTAGGACACCAACCTCCTCAAATCTTGGAAGAAATATTCACTTCATGAAATGTTGAAGTGCACCTCCAATGGGATCTCTTAATGAGACCTTCTCCTCATGCATGGCCTTCCAAAACCAATGGGGTCTTGGATCTGCTGCAAGTAGAAGTCTCTCTTTGAGCTGTGGCATGCTCATTGAGAAAGTGTCATCTAGAGAGGAGAAAATGTTTCTCATCTCAAGATGTCTACCCTTTGTCATTTCTTCCTCCATTGCTTCCTAGATGAAGCTAACATCTTAATGCTCCCATGAGGAATGGGTCCTTATTTCTTTACTGTTGTGCTTGGACAACGTAGTGCAACTCTGTTTCTCTAGAATAGCAGTAAGTGATGATCCTGGGTCATGTAATAAAAGATTTCCACAATCCTCTAAAAGATTTGTTGCAATGATAGAAAGTGGAAATTCAATCATACCTTGATGGGGTTTGGGAACACCTTGTATGGTTGCAAGAGTTCCTCCTGCCACTGAGTTGGCTCCCTCAACTGCTGATGTTGAAGGCTGCTCCTCCAAGGTTGTGACAACGCTGGTACAAGCCTCCCTAAGTGGTGGTGAGGGCTCCTCCCTTTCTGATTTTTCTTCGCCAAATCTCTTGATCACCCTCTGAGTGAAATCTACAAAAGTAGATACTCTTGCATGACTTATATGACTAAACCACCAAGTGCTTGCCTTGCCCTCCATGTGCAACGCTGCAATCTCTACTGCTTCTCTCTCTACCACTGGATGTAGTAGGAAGAATGCATCAAGTATTTTTGCCCAATCCCTTGCTAAAGATGATCCATCAAAAGTAGACAATAGAAACCTATTTCCCTTCATTCTTATTGTGCTTCAAGGTCTCCTTTCTTCCTCCAGTTGAATGAATTGTGGGAAGACTAGAGTCCCCTTGAAGGCTCTAGGTTGAGATTTGTACTCAACAAGGTATTCACTTAGAATTTGATGATCCAAGTGTCCTCCATGCTTCTTGTATTATTCTTTATGAGAATAGGAAGTGCATGGTCCTTCCTCTTCTTGAAACCATCTAGGAGTTTCTTGGCATCTCTTCTGCTTCATTTGCTTAACCTCCTGGGAGAGGTTCTTTATGGATATGAAAAGTGATGAGAGAAAACTCATCCTCTCCAGCATTCTGATTTTTTCTCCTTCTATTTTTTCTTCTGATAGATGGAACTCACAGGCCGAGCCACATATCATCCTCTAATACCACTGTAATATCCCTAAATGGGAAATCTCAGCAATACATGCATTGAAAGCATTTTTTTCAGAAAAATATGTGACAATAGTGAGCATCAACTCATAAAATGTGTCAAGAAACACATAGACATCAATTAATGTTACAAAAACAACTTAATATGCCTTTTATGATCCCAAAAGTTGGAAAAATGCAGCAATAAGGGCCATAAAAAGGTTTTCTTCAGGAAATTATGCTATAAATGTGAGAAAGGGGACTTTGATCCCTTATTTCATACCATATACATCTCACATGCAGAATGGGAGAAAAAACAAATCACTCTAGCCAAGTTAAACAGATCTCCCCAAGCCAATACAACTCAAAAATGCCCAAACCCCATGACTTATGCCTACAGAAAATCCTGAAGCATGTGATAGCGTTATTTTAATTAGGTTTTATGAAAAAATTTAAGAGAAACAATAGATCAGGAGATTGCAATCAATCAATGGCTGAGAATAATGGAGATCTTTTCCTTTTTATGCAATATGAGAATCGCCCGACAAGGGCTGCATGAAAGTACAAGTATAAAATGGTAGATCTGCAGATCTAGATCTGAAATAACGTATACTTCCAATCTGTATATATGTAGCTGAAATGTACAAGAAAAAGAATAAGAGGCTTTATACAATCTTCCTCGGAGAAGGATTGGCCCTTTCCCCAAGGAACAAGCTCAAGATCAAGGGTCTTGACCCTGAAACTGCAATACTCAGCAAAATGACGTAGTTCCTGCAAGGGAATGTGTTGTAGGAGATGGAGAATGCTTTGGCCAAGTGCCAAGATGTAAAATATGTTCAGAAATCTCCTTCACTAATCTTCCAAAGAAGGGAATGCTTCCTCCTCTGAAAAATAAGTGCGGGAAGTGGTGTTGTGGACCTTCCACTACAACACCCTGCAACACAATGTTATAATCTACAGAAATAATGATGTAGCTGAAGGAGGATTCTTTGGTCTCAAGCCTGAATGTGGAAAACTAAAGTACAATGCTCCTCCAAGAGGCCTCTCAAGGTAGGAGAAGAAATTCCTGAACAGGAATGCCTTGTGCTAAACAACACTGCAACTCTACTAGACAGCAAGAGAATGCAAAATAGTCATGCAAAACATAAAATATATAATCATCAAGCTAACCTCAAATGGCTGCCATTCTCTTCCTTATAAGCTATGTGAGGCTCCTCACCTTGGGTCCCACCCATTAGGGTTTCCACATGCACATGATCAATCTACCTCCAAAACTGTGTTGTATCTCCATTAAGGCTACTCTCCCTTAACAACGCTATTTGATTTGGTCAAAGTTGACCTCTTCAACTTGCTTCATCCATTTTCACACCCAAGTGTCTTCAATCCAGCTTTCATATGTCTGTCTAAGCTGATCCTTGTTCACATTGGGCTATTTACATTGGTGATCCACTCCTCTTCATGCATGTTGTTGACTTGGTCAAACTTGACTTTGTCCACATGAAAAAGTCCCTTTTCACACATGAGGGTGTGAAATCTAGCTACTACAATGATCCCCTTTCATACCAAGAGGGTTTTTATGCTGATTTAAGTTAAGTATGGGTCTCCTCCCCCATTTATTCATCTACTAGGTGAAAAAACCAAAAATCAATATTCCAGTTAGCTGCATGCTAATTTAGGAATATTACAGACTCGCCCTATTGCATATCTGTTATTTTGACTAAATTTTCAGGTTGCTTCCCATTATTCATTTGTTTCATATGGTTTTGTTGTTGTTGAGTCACCATTGGAGGAGGGACAAAATCTTGTTGCTCGCCCTCACTATCTTGTACCCTATATTTCTTCCTTGATCTTAGATTATAATTCTTATGCAACTCAGCTTGCATAAAATTTGTGAATTGTCTACAATATTTATTCACTTCATCTTCATCAAGAGATACTTCAGCCTCGTCATATTCTTCTTCATCATCCTCTCTAATATACACAACTGATATTTGATCTTCCTGTCCTTTTTTGTCATCTTTTGTTGATTCGCCATATCCAGCTTCTACATACAATGGTTCCTGGACATGATCTTGATATTTTCTTTCCTTCTGCAAGATTTGCAGGGGTTGTTTCCTTAATTGGAGGTTAAAACCTCTGTTTTGATTTTTTTGGAATTTTCTTTTGGAATTTTTACTTTCCAATTCCATCTTCACTAATTTATTTGATAAATTGTTTATTACCTTAGTCATATCCTTAAGACTTTGATCTTGTAATGACTCTTCTTTTGCTTTCCCCTTCTCTTAGACTGGCTGTTTTCCTGTCACCTTCTCAGCTATAGTCATATTGGCTTTAATTTCTAAAGCATATCTCTGTATCTGTTCAAGAGTAGGGGATCTCCTTTCTCTAAGTGTGAAACTGAAATCAACTTCAAATCTCCAGCAAAAAATACCTTTACTCCAAAAGGAGGGGGCTTAGTCTCTACAGGGAAACTATTTATACAATTTATTGAATCTTTTGATACACTTAGAAATATTTTCATCAGATTTTCTTTTAATTGCATTGAATTCGGTTAATGAATAATCATTATCTCTTTTCTCTTCCCATCTTTGAGTGAACTGATTTTCTAGTTCATCCCAGGTATTAATGGAATTATTTAGCACTCCTTTAAATCACTTTCTAGCCTCTCCATCCAGAGCCTGAACGAAGAGCCTCATTACAACATCAAGATGTTCCACATTTAAATTTTCAACAAAATTACAAAACATAGATAAGTGTTTTTCTGTAGTAACTTCATCCTCTCCAGTGAAGCGAGGAAGTGATTTAAGATATTCTTGAGGCATTGCATTAAATGGTTGTGGAAGATTAGGTGGAGCATCTCTATTTAATAAGAAGGCTAGTGCTGCCATGTTTACACCTTGATTAATTTTACTTGGATTAAATGTAGATGATGAACCTGCTGTGAAGGTAAATGGAGGTGGAGGTGAAACAAATATGGGAGTGGGTTGAATAATAATGGAAGAGGAACAACTAGCTGTTTAGGTTCTTGAAAATGAATAGGTGTAAAAGGTGAATCTTGTTCCAAGAAATGAAGTACTTGAAATGTATTTCCAATCAAAGGATGATTTGAATTGCTGCCAAGGGCATACAATGTAGGACTAGGTGTTGAGGGAGTTTTAGGTCTTTCAATTCTTTTAGAAATCAATCTTTCAGGGTATGATAAAGAAGGGACCTTCTGCTGTGAGGTATTTGACCTCCTGTGAGGCCTTTTGTAAGCCATAATTCTGAGTATGATAAAACACAACAAAAAATTTCCGCCTCACTAAACAACCAAAGGAAATAATATGAAAACTTGGGGAAACGATATTTTCGATCCTTCATCCCTAGAAACGGTGCCAGAAAATGTTGGTTCTTAAGAGACAACCCCTTGGTTGTGGAAAGGAATCCATGCTTAAGACATTTTAACAATATATTATAGAAAAAATCTTTATCATCTATTCTTCATTCTTTTCCTTTGGAAATTAGTTTTAAAACCCTTAATTCTCTAGAATAAATAAAAGATTTCACAATGCCTTTATTAGCGAAACTGTGAATGAATGTGAAGAACTGTAAAGGAACTTAAGATAACATGTTGTGAAAATAGAATCTATTAACTTAAGTTTCATAGAGAAGTTATGAATAGAAGGAATATGGAGTGAAGGAGCACATTTTAAGGATATTTAACTCTTACTTACAAATGTAATTCAGAGACCTTCAACTTCATTACTTTACTTCATTTATAGAAGAAATAACATAAAATGACACACGAAAGACAAACCACCGTCAACAATTGTTGGAAACTTGATACTTATTTCATTAATTCTTCAGAGAAATAAGTACAAAAATACAGTTTTCCAGAGGTTCCAAAACTCTGAACCCTTCTTCTTCATTTTCATCTTTCTTAAATACATTCAAAAATAGTTTGTAACTGTCAAAACTTCTTAAAACTACATAAAATACTTCTTTACCCTATCAACTACTTGTATTACAATCGCAAGTAATATTACAACCTCGTTCTAAAGTAGAAAAAAAAATACAATAATAAATAGAAATATCATTGTTAGTCATCAGTAATTTTTGCTGATATCAAAAGATGACTAAGTTATAATCCTAAGATTTCTAGAAACAAGATTTGAGAAATATTGTGAGTTATAGAAATCTCACTGCCTTCATCATCCTAAACTTAAACTAATTCACTAAAAACTTCATTTTTTTCCTTCTCAAGGTTTATCCTGCTACTCTAAAAAAGACTCCATTTCCTAAGCATGTTTACCTCATTTTATCACCTCACCTACACCCTCATTCATCCCCTTCTTCCCCTCTTAAAAAATTCAAAAACCTCCCCCATTTCATCATTTTTCTTTGAAAACCTTAAAAAATGTAAAAATCCCTTTTTTCATTGATTAAACTATGAATTTTAGCCTATCAGACCCTTGAAAAACCCAACCAAAACCCTGTTTTGTGTTAAACCCACCCTTTGCCTAAATTGGGCCTTTAGGCCCTTCTCGTCTTAGCCCCCTGTCCCCTCTACTCCCACAGGAGTGTTTCCTCTGCCTTGTTTATAGCCCCTTCCCTATTCAAATACACCTTCACCCTGTTTGGGAAAAACCCACCCAAACCTTTGAAAAATTAAAGTGGGCCCCTTTACCTTACCCTACCTATTTGTTTTCTTCCGGACCATATACACCATTGATATTGAACCCTAGGCCCTGATCCAACGACGGTCGCACCCCATCACCCTACCCATTCATTATACAAGCCCGCGCTACATGACAAAACCCCCACGTCATTATGCCTGGTCCCACTTTCCACTATCCCTTGCCACCCATTCATATACCAACACCTGTCCTCTGGCTCCACCCTACAAACTTGCGCTCGCTCCTCGAGTCATCCCGCACCATCGATCTCTGTCCCTAAGATCTGACGGCCGACAACGAATATCCCGCAGAAAATGGTGCCAAGGTTTAAAGCCTCCAACCCATGCAAAATTGGCAGTTTCGCCCTGCCACGCGGCAATCGCCTAGTGGAATCGCGCAACCCCCACCCAATACCACTTACCACTCTCAACCCACACGATAACCACCGTGGTTTTCCAAAACCACCTTTCTCCTCCCCACACCAAAATCAATGTTCTTCGCCTCTGTTTGAATTTTCTCATGGTTCTGCCTCCATAATCATGCCCCTGCACTCCCTTCTCCTCTGCAGAGCGGCCCCGATGCCTCAGAAACCCAAAAAATACAGTTTTACCCCTCTCGTAGGTTTTTTAAGCTAAACGTTTGTTTGTGTTTTGCAGGTTTTGATGGCAGTAATACCCAAAAAGAATTTCGACAGTCAAGAAAATGATGGAATTAACCTCTGGATGATGATCCAGAGGTAAATTCGTATGAAAGAACCAGGAGGGTTTACATAAAGGCTTGACCCTCGATGAATCATGATCATCGATGGGTTATAGACCCTCATACCATGAAGAAACCCTCCCTACACACAAAGGACAATTACAACAGAAGAAAGCAATGAAGAAAAGAAAGAATAGAAGGATTAGAGGGCTAATTCTAAATTAAAAGATAAAACACAGAGGATTAGCCATGAAGACAGTGATTAAAGATAAATATCAAAGGTTTAAAAACAAAGAATGAATAAACAAACAGTCATAAAGCAGAGACAGAGGATAAAGCAGTAAGACAGATTATAAAGACAAATCAAGGTTCAAGGGCCTAAGGCAGAGTTTTATGATTAAAAAAAGATATATTAACCCAAAGATAGCCTCAAATAACTAAATCAAGAAGCAGTTACTCCTCCAAAGACTAAACTGCCACCTACAACATGATTTCTTTCCATAAAGGCATTAGGTAGTTATTGCACAGTCAGAGATATTTTTGAGCAGCTTAATAGTTATTGCAAAGTTATTACAAAGCCTTAAAGTCAAACATTTCACCTATTTTTCCTTAGGAAGTTAAGATAGAGTTATTGAAACAAAGAAGTAGCTACATATATTCCTACCTTAAGCCTTGCATGGTTTTCAAGGATAGGAATGCAATTACTCTATAATAAATGATACTCAAACCCTATCTTGATCCTTCACCTCCTCATTTGCAACATAAATAATGCATCTGAACTCATTTTATTGTTGGAATTTGATGACTCTTTGAAGTAATACATAGTCTCTTGTAAGTTGAAGGAAAATTTATGTCTTGGATCTTATGGATGCCCTGATTTGTTTGTTGATGGAGGAGGCTAGATCACTAGATCCCTGAGTGTAGATGTTGGTGAAGTGCTTCTATCTGTTATTTTTATTTCCTGTTTTCATTATGTTTTCATCTTTCTTTATTACAGTAGAGCAAAGGTTTTAGACTAAGAAATGTCTCTTGGAAGCACCTTAGTTCTGTTTGCTCTTCACTGTCTTAATGTTTCTTTTGCAAGGTTTGATTGGAGGATTCTTAATTTCCCTCCAGTTCCATCTAGCTTGTTATTTTAGAAATAATTCAATAGAGTATAACCAAAGAGTTTATATTTTGGTAAGTCCATGTTCCTTTGAGTACGGCTTGAGAGGTTATTTTTAAAGAATGATTTCAATAGAGTGAAACCAGGAAAATTAGTGGTGAGTCCATGCTCCTTTGAGTACAACTTGAGAATTGTTTCTGAAAATTCTTTAAAGTATGCTTAGTAGAGTCTAAACCAGGGAATTCTATGGTGCGCCCTGTCCTCTGGTCCGCCTTTAAATTTTTCTTTGAATACCCTAGAGAGTTAGTCAAAAGCAGATTACATTATTTATGTTTGATCTTAGGCTGCTCTTACAATTTTCTTATATGTTTTCTTTATTTGAAAGAAGTCTTTTGATTGCTGGATTGTTGTCTGAAATGTTTGCTTATTAAAAGTTTTTCCAAAGAATTCTATGGTTTTCCTTGTCCTTTGGCTTGCTTCAAATAGTTACTTTGAAATATTTCTCTTGTTTAAAGTACATGATAAAGGATTCTTAATTTCCCTTTGTCCTACTTTTCATTCTTATCCTTAATGTTCACCTCATTATCCTAAAAACTTTGAAGATCCACTGGCCAAGTTAGATTTTCCCTATGATACTCCCCAATTCTTTAATTAACTTATCATGACTTCCATTTGACTCCATTGCCCAATTATTTAGAGCTCTCCTCATTCTATCTATGCTCTTTGATCATTATGTCCAACCAAAACAATCAAACAAACCTTTTACTTAATAACTAGCCTAAAATCAACCCTTAAAAAAAAAACAAGCACATATCCTTTGCAAAAAATTTGATAGATCCCTCTCTGAGTCTAGGAAGGCTAGGTCTTAGAACTCTGAAGATTGGTTCCATGTTGCCTTGTCATTTGGTATGCCAATCTACCAAATCATGGGACTACAACATTCTAACGATCAAGATGGGACCTTCTGAGTAAATTCATGCTTAAACACCCTTTAAAGATTCAGAACCCCTTGATTAATAGTATCTGGTGATTTATTTGCCACCTCATCCCCAGAACAACATTCTGGCGATCTCGGTGGGACCTTCTGAGTCAATGACAAAATAAGTATACCTTAGGACTCCAGGAACCATTATTAATCACAGAAAACTTAGCTGATGGCCATAGAGTAGACTTTGTTTGTCTCACCATCTTAGCTACATGATGATTCAGGTATAGAAAACTCTTACAAACCACAGAACCACATAAAAACTCAGAAAACCCCAAAAACATCCCTAGATTGGTTTTTGACAGTTATTGGTGGTGGACCATAACATATATATCCTTAGAACAACTAAAACATCCACCTGGCGACTCCACTAGCCTCCAGTAGGACTATTAGTTTAGTGGTCCTTGTAAACTCCACTGGGAATGCATTGAGCAATCCCAAACATGCTGATGGTGGACAACAAAGTTCAAATTTTCCACCTGGCGACTCCACAACCCTCAAATAAACCAAAGAATCCACTGGTAGAGAACTCTAAACTGGTTGAAAGGACACAATGATCCTTTCTGATTAACAAATATGGATCCAAGGATACAAAGGAGATATGATCCTATGAGCAAAGATCATATCCCTGGATTCCCACACAAGATGCCTCAAATAAATTGGACGAAAAACCTACCTATATTTCAAGATGAAAAGTGTGATGACCCCCTGTTACATCTCATCAAATTTCATATACATGTATGGAGGTTAAAGGTTTAATGGCACGAGGACTGCCTCACGAAAATGTTTATGATAACTTTAGAAGGTAAGGCAAGAGAATGGTATGAATGGATAAAACCTGGAAGCTTGTTTTCCTTGAGGGACCTCCACCAGGTATTTTATGAGCATTATAAAGAAAACTCTCCATCCTTATCATTAGTTGAAAATTGTTGTAATCAATCTGAAGATTTCATAAAACACCTTGTAAAAATTGATGAAAATTTAGGGAATTGGCATCCTGAAGATTTATTATAAGAACTCCATGCATTTCATTCTCAAAGTAGCTATCATAACAGCCCAGAGGAGTTGGTTGAGGAAGAACCCAATCAAGAAATAGAAGGAAACCCATAGAGTCTCTTTGAAGGCACAAGTAATGATTCACCATCTCTTCTAGGTGAGGCTCAAGCAAACATTCAGCCTCAAAACCAACCTTTACAAGAAAAAGAGAACTGTTGTACTTATATCCAAAGGAAAAGAAAAATTCCTCCTCTTTTAACTAAACATTAAATAAATGAGACACTAAACATGCAACCAGCCTCTAAATTTTCATGTAAGAAAAACATTTATGTTCATTCTCCTACTAGTACCATCTACCATAAATCAGAAAGTGAACTTATAGATCAATTCAAAGAAAAACAAACTGATAATCCAATATGTTTGATTGGTGAGATTATTTATGATGATGATTCTCCAAATTTTGATCAATCTGATGATGATGATGTTCTTAAAATAGAAGCTAATCATGCAGAGCAATGAACAGTTGATTGGTGGGATAAATTTCACTATCATCAGCTTAAAAACAGCAAACAGCCAATACAGTCCATCAGAAATAACTTTCACATAATTGGAAAATAGCAGTCTTTTAATTCTGATGTTGATATTGAAGAGGATGAGGAACTTCTTGAGCAAGATGTCAATGAGAAGCCCTCCCCTGAAAAGGTTGAGGAAATCAGTTGGAACATGGAATACTCCTTATATCCAGATTTACAGTCACCAAGTTCCCTTGAGTTTCAGATTGCAGATGAAGGCACGAAAATTGATGATCACATAAGAGTTGTTACGCCTCTTGCTCAAGAAGATTTATTGTCTGCTCACCAACATGGTGGCCTTTTCACAGAGTTCAACCCACTCAATCAGAATATATTAGGATTATTAGAACACAACATTGCAATATATGCCGAGTCTACCGGTTCATATGATCATGAGGAAGAGGAAAATTTTCTTTCCCAAAGTAGTCCTAATCTTAGCCAATTGGAGGAAGAGGCAATCTTGGATAAAAATTATTTTCTAAATCCCTTAAACCAGGTATTGTTTCAAGATCCCTTTGCTGATTTGTTAGAGACAATTGAAGAAGGAATCAAAGATTATAGGAGCAATTTGATGCAAAGTTTGAAGAACATTTTAGGCACTACTCTTCAAACACAAGTAAAGTGGAAGTGGCCTTTTTATTTTTTCACCACACTCAAAGAGATGAAACAAAATCACTCATGGAATCATTTACTTAACTGGTTATATTGAAAAAGGGAGTTCACCAAATGAATGTATATGTTGTATAAATTAGATTAGGATAGATAGGAATGAAAATAAGCTCAGCCTTTGAGCATCTTTTAGTTATAGACTGTCTTGAAAAATGAAAATACAAAAACAATGAAAGAAAGGAAAAGAGGGCAGATTCAAGAGAGGTATAGCCCCATACCCAAAAAACAGTACTGTTGAAAGTGTGCAAGTCTAAATTCCACTACTAATTCAAAAAAAAGAAGAGAAATCTTGTTCAGTCATCTAGCTTAATCATGGCTGAACATGCTTAAAATTTATGTTGATAAGTTAGTAGAAACAATGATTGTCAAGATTATTTCAAACTTGACTTATCAAGAAGGATAGATTAGGGAAATATAAAGATCCTGGTTCCACATGCTCAAAACAGAACCAAAGAGATAGATAAGGATGCATTACTAATGTCAAATCACAACCTTATCCTTTTAAATTTACTTTTATGCAAAATAAAGTTTGTGTGCAGTTTGTTTCAATGCCACAACCATCGTGAATCAGACTATCTAATCCTGATTTGAACCATGATTTAAATTTCATGTCAATAGCTAGAGAATAAAGACTTCCAAACAACTTAATCTTTGCAGTTAAATAGTTCTACGTAGAAAATAAAAAGAGTTCACTAGTTTAATCTGAACTCTTCGAAGAAATAAGGATTGAAGTAGATAGTTTATTTCTGTTTTCAAAAAATAAAAAGTCAAAGAGTTTGCCAACTTAAGTGCACTAAAAAAAGAAGAAAAATATTAGGATAAGTAGGATTGGGTAGGTAGAAATGTTGTTTGAAAGAAATCATGTGTTGCAGATTGTTAATATTGTCACTTCAAAGAAATATTAGCAAGTGAAAAAGAAGGGAAATCTGCCCAATGGATAAGGCACTGATCTGCTCAAACTCAGAGATTTGATGAACTGAGGTTCTGGACACCTTAAAAACAAAGCTGCCCTCCCCATGTGGAACCACTCTTAATCATTAGTAATTTTTTCTGATATCAAAAGATGACTAAGTTATAATCCTAATATTTCTAGAAACAAGATTTGAGAAATATTGTGATTTCTAGAAATCTCACTGCCTTCATCATCCTAAACTTAAACTAATTCACTAAAAGCTTCATCTTTTTCCTTCTCAAGGTTTATACTGCTACTCTAAAGAAGACTCCATTTTCTAAGCCTATTTTCCTCATTTTATCACCTCACCTACACCCTCATTCATCCCCTTCTTCCCCTCTAAAAACCTTCAAAAACCTCCCCTATTTCATAATTTTTCTCTGAAAACCTTAAACAATGTAAAAATGCCTTTTTAAATTGATTAAAATTTGACTTTTAGCCTATCAGACCCTTAAAAAATCCAACCAAAACCCTATTTTGTGTTAAACCTGCCCTTTGCATAAATTGGGCCTTTAGCCCCTTCTCGTCTTAGCCCTCAGTCCCCTCTACTCTCACAGGACCATTTCCTCCACCTTGTTTATAGCCACTTCCCTATTCAAATACACCTCCGCCCCGTTTGGGAAAAACCCGCCCAAAACTTTGAAAAAATAAAGTGGGCCCCTTTACCTTACCTTGCCTCTTTTTTTTCTTCCGGACCATCTAAACCATTGATCTTGAACCCTAGGCCCTGATCCAACGGCGGTCGCATCCCATAACTCCGCCCATTCATTATACAAACCCGCGCTACATGACAAAACCCCCCATGTCATCATGCCCGGTCCCACTTTCTACTATCCCTTGCCACCCATTCATATCCAAACACCTGTCCTCGGGCTCCACCCTACAAACTTGTGCCTGCTCCTCGAGTCATCCCGCACCGTCGATCTCTGTCCCTAAGATCTGACAGCCGACAACGAATATCACGCATAAAATGGCGCTGAGGTTTAAAGCCTCCAACCCATGCGAAATGGGCGGTTTCTCCCTACCACATGGCAATCGCCTAGTGGAATCGTGTAGCCCCCACCCAATACCATTTACTGCTTTCAAACCACGTTATAACCACCGTGGTTTTCCAAAACCACCTTTCTCCTCCCCGTGCCAAAATCAACGTTCTTCGCCTCTGTTTGAATTTTCTCATGGTTCCGCCTCCAGAATCATGCTCCTGCACTCCCTTCTCCTCTGTAGATTGGCCTCGATGCCTTAGAAGCCCGAAAATTGCAGTTTTACCCCTCTCGCAGGTTTTTTAAGCTAAACATTTGTTTGAGTTTTGCAGGTTTTGATGGCAGTAATGCCCAAAAAGCATTCCGACAATCAAGAAAATGATGGAATTAACCTCTGGATGACGATCCAGAGGTAAATTCATATGAAAGAACCAGAAGGGTTTACAAAAAGGCTTGACCCTCGATGAATCATGATCATCGATGGGTTATAAACCCTCATACCATGAAGAAACCCTCCCTGCACACAAAGTACAATTACAATAGAAGAAAGCAATGAAGAAAAGAAAGAACATAAGGATTAGAGGACTAATTCTAAATTAAAAGATAAAACACAGAGAATTAGCCGTGAAGACAGTGATTAAAGATAAAGATCAAAGGTTTAAAAATAAAGAATGAATAAACAAACAGTCATAAAGCAGAGAGAGAGGATAATGCAGTGAGATAGATTATAAAGGAAAATCAAGGTTCAAGGGCCTAAGGTAGAGTTTTATGATTAAAAAAAGATAGATTAACCCAAAGACAGCCTCGAATAACTAAATCAAGAAGCAGTTACTCATCCAAAGACTAAACTTCCAGCTACAGCATGATTTCTTTCCATAAAGGCATTGGGCAGTTATTACACAGTCAGAGATATTTTTGAGCAGCTCAATAGTTATTGAAAAGTCATTAAAAAGCCTTAAAGTCAAACATTTCACCTATTTTTCCTTGGGAATTTAAGATATATTTACTAAAACAAAGAAGAAGTTGCAGATATTCCTGCGTTAAGCCTTGCATGGTTTTCAAGGATAGGAATGCACTTAATCTGTAATAAATGATACTCAAACCCTATCTTGATCCTTCACCTCCTAATTTGCAGCATAAATACTGAATTTGAACTCATTTTATTGTTGGCATTTGATGACTCTTTGAAGTAATACATAGTCTCTTGGAAGTTGAAGGAAAATTGATGTCTTGGATCTTGTGGATGCCTGATTTGTTTGTTGATGGAGGAGGCTAGATCATTGGATCCCTGAGCTTGGCTGTTGGTGAAGTGCTTTTATCTGTTATTTTTATTTCCTATTTTCATTATGTTTTCATCTTTCTTTCTTGCAGTAGAGCAGAGGTTTTAGACTAAGAAATGTCTCTTGGAAGCACCTTAGTTCTGTTTTCTCTTCACTTTCTTAATGTTTTATTTTGCAAGGTCTGATTGGAGAATTCTTAATTTCCCTCTAGTTCCATCTAGCTTGTTATTTTAGAAATAATTCAATAGAGTACAACCAAGGAGTTTCTCTTTTGGTAAGTCCATGTTCCTTTTATTACGACTTGAGAGGTTATTTTTAAAGAATGATTTCAATAGAGTGAAACCAGGAAAATTAGTGGTGAGTCCACGCTCCTTTGAGTACAACTTGACAATTGTTTATGAAACTTCTTTAAAGTATGCTTAGTAGTGTCTAAACCAGGTAAGTCTATGGTGCTCCCTGTCCTCTGGTCTGCCTTTAAAAGTTTCTTTGAATACCCCTAGAGAGTTAATCAAAAGCAGATTGCATTATTTCTGTTTGATCTTATGCTGCTCTTACTATTTTCTTATATGTTTTCTTTGTCTGAAAGTAGTCTTTTTATTTCTGGATTGTTGTCTGAAAGGTTTTCTTATTAAAATTTTGTCCAAAGAGGTCTATGGTTTGCCCTGTCCTTTGGCTTGCTTAAAACAGTTACTTTGAAAGATTTCTCTTGTTTAAAGTACATGATAAAGGATTCTTAATTGCCCTTTTTCCTACTTTTCATTCTTATCCTTAATTTTCACCTCATTATCCTAAAAACTTTGAAGATCCACTAGCCAAGTTAGATTTTCCCTATGATACTCCCCAATTCTTTAATGAACTTATCATGACTTCCATTTGACTCCATTTCCCAATGATTTAGTTATCTCCTCATTCTATCTATTCTCTTTGATCATTATGTCCAACCAAAACAATCAAACAAACCTTGTACTTAAGAACTAGCCTAAAATCAACCCTTAAAAAGAAAATAAGCACATATCCTTTGCAAACAATTTGAGAGATCCCTCTCCGAGTCTAGGAAGGCTAGGTCCTAGAACTCTAAAGACTGGTTCCATGTTTCCTTGTCATTTGGTATGCCAATCTGCTAAATCACGGGACTACAAAAATCATGATGTCTTTTGAATGTATTTTTCTGTTGATGTGCTTCCCTTAGTTTTTTATGTGGTTCCCTTCACTGCTGATGTAGTCTTCTGAATATCATCTGTTGCTCATGTGTCTTTAGGAAGATTGGTCATCCATTTTCTTCATTTCGTCCAGAGTTCAAAAATTTTCCTCGGGGCATTAATTAACTTATGATGTTACAATCTAAAAGCAGTGATCCTGGTGTAAGTAGGCTTGTCCAAAAACAGAGTCTTGACCATCCATAACAATTGAATATCCTTATGCAGGAAATTGATAATTTTTTTCCCTTTTAAAATTGTAGTCTTCTCATGAGTATTATCAACTTTACCTTTTGCATCCACTAACAAAGTTTCATATGTTTCCCAGGATAATAAGTTACCCTGCAGTTTCTAGCAAGATGGAAATCCAACACTCGTTCTCTGATAAAAAAATTGAAGCTGTCAACTTCTTTTCTGCTGAATTCTTGTGTGCATTCTTCACTATCACCTTGTTAATTTCTAGAACACATAATTTTCTATCGTTTATCTCATGTTCACCCAGCTCTTGATATGTTTTGGAGTTGACAAAATCTATTAATTTCTTAGCCAATATGGCTCTGTCATGCATTTTTTGTTTTTCAGCTAGTACAAGCTCTTGAAGATCTCTAATTATACTCTTCTCTTCTGAAATAAGTACTAGAGATTCCCATGTTGTTTTCATCACTCCTATAATCTCATTCCAAAGGATATGTTTGGCTTCATTTAGGGACATATTCCCTTTTACCTTCTCTTTGAGACTCTTCATTTCTTCACAACCTAACTGATAATATATTATGTATTTCCCTGCAGTGTCCTTTGAGATTACAATTTCGTTATCGTTAGCCCTTATAACCTTCATAGCTGTATCGAGATCACTTTGAGCTTTCTTCCTGTCAATCTCTGCCATATTCAACTCAATACTCAACTGTGATATCTTAGCTAAAGGATCACCAGTTTCAGATGACAAAATTATTGTGCAGACATGAGAGTCAATCTGCCCTTGTAACTTAGTTACTGCTTCTTTCAACTTATAAATCTCTTCATCATTTTGCAACACTTGATGTAAAAGCTTCTCCTTTTCAGATTCCACTTCTGATACCTCAGTTTCCATTTGGTGTTCTCCAGTAGGAAGCTTTATCTTCTTTCTAAGTACATTTCCTTCTGATTTTGCACTCTCCAACAAATTCTGCATAGTTGATCTGTAAGTGGGATCTACTCCAATTTTGATAATTATCTTCTTTAGTTCTTAATTTTGAGTGGAGAGAGGTCTGGAATTATCTTTCTCCAGCTTCATCTGCTTGATCACCTTTCCCAATATGCTTTCAACTTTACTAGCAGTTGCACTAGTTTCAGTCAAATCATTAGCAATCAGCATACCAGTTTGCATATGTAAATTGATTTTATCAGGTAAGGAAATCTTCCTGGCATCAACAATCAAATTGACAATCCTAAAATTTCTTGATGACCCTACTGTCATTTTAGATGGGTGTGAAAAGAAATCTTCAGCTGCTCTTTTTCTAAATCCATGGAAGTTAACAATATAGTTTGACCAAGGGTTATTTGAGACTCAGCTTGAGCCTCCATGCTTGCTCTAATTTTTTGATTCTTCTCAGCAATTTGGGAAAAAACTTGCTTAATTAATGGTACCTGATCATGAACAAATTCATGTCTGGATGGTGAAGCTGGTGTATTCTGTATTTCTCCCAATTGAATTGACAACCCTGGATGTGCATATGGAACTTCCTCACTTAGCTTAGCCCTCTTCTCAGCTCCTTGCTCCTTTGTATCATAATTCTTTTCTCTATATATTTTATTTCCCTCTTTAGAGATGGCAGGAGTTTCAATGCTAGTGTTGTCATTTCCTACAAAACCCTTATTAGCTAAATTTTCAATTTATGGCTTGCTTTCATGAGAAAAATTAGAATAACAATTCTCAACCCTCCTTTTTGAAATCACCTGATGTGGGTCATAAGCCCACTTTTCTCCTAGCAATAAATGCATGCCATCTAACATCTAGTTTGCCTCTTTTGCAGCTTGCCTCATATTCACTATGAAGGGTCCAACAGTCATAGGCAATTTAAATAAATGTCCTTTCTTCATTGGCACAAAGTGAATCTGATCCACATTTAAACTCTGTCTAATAAATTCTAAGGAAAACATTCTCATAGGGGCAAAAGAAGGCAATCTATAAGGCTCAACCCCATCCCTATACAATCTAATCTCTGAATAATCTTCAAAAGCAAACCAGTCTCCATACCTGCAACTATTACTGAGATGAAGGAATTCCTGGAGGCAAAAAACATGTGGGAGCAGTTCCATTCAAAATTTTATATGCAATTTGCAAGTAGTAAGTAGCAAAATCAAACAAGCCTCCATTACTAGGTTTATTCCTTACCAAGTTAGTCCAAAACATTACTGACTGCCTTTTCTTGTTTAAATCCATAATATTCAATCCCAAATTCAAAAAATCTTATGCATTTTGATACATAAACAGATAGGTAACAATAGAAGGAAATTTGAATGAACCTATTAAAGCTAAACTCATGAATTGAGAATTGATATTTTCCTGCCAAAATGATGGGATGTATAACACTACTTCAGGGTTAATCATCAAAGAAAACAATCCAAACACTGTTCTGTCAATCTGAGAAGCACCTTCCTTTCCAAGAATTTTTGACAAAAATTGATATACAAGTTTGATTTATGCATCAAAAATATCCGAAGAGAATACCTTTTGATCTGGAGAAAACCTTCCTGGTTCTGGCTTCAAGAAGAAGATAATATTTGTGTTATCTTGCCCTACAAGATTGTCATAATATGTTATTAATGACTCTTCAGTGAATGTAAAATATGACTCAAATTCTGGGTAGTGGAAGGCTTGACGAATTAACAAGGATGAAATCTCGAAGACACTTTCCAGGGTATAGTTCTGATGTTAGCCATTGAATGAATTTAGGGACAAGATGGGTTCTTGGGACACATGTAGACAATACTCCAGACCTGACCATGGTTGTGAAGACAGGGAAATTGTGTTGGTTAAGGATAATTTTCCGATACCGAGGCAAATGTTCAACCGTGCAATAGGTATATGCAATGTCCTGCTTTGTATCCATGAGAGAAATCTAACTAGACAAACTGGATAGAGATGACTTGGCCATGTTGACACTTGGGATGATGACTGGACTGACTTTAAATGGAGGAGTTGGATGATTAGGATGACTAAAACATCTTAAACTGAGGCAAATAGGTGAAAAATAATGGTTTTGACTTAGTATTTATAGGCATAGCAGAAAATTGGGGGTGAGCAGTCATTAACTGCATGACAATACAGGTACGAGACTGACGCAGACAGTGAGCTGGCTCGCTTGCTGAAGTCATTCTTTGGTTTCTTACATCACCATGGGCACACCTCAGGTAAGGCGGGATCCTTTGCGTTGTGCTACCGCAATGATCGTGGGTCGTTGATTTGAGTCAACGATCCTATGTCACAGTCAACTACGGAGGCACCCCGTAGATTATCTGTCAAGTTTTTTGTGCCCATGGTTTCCTCCTGATCCACCTTTGTCTATTGTCATCTCATCTCTGTAGGAAAATTTGCATACTCATTAAAATTGTGATTGGACCCACCTTTCACATGGTCTGAAACAAAACATTAATGTTTCTTATATAAATTTTCAATTACTTTAGCATATGAAATATTATTTCATTTTTATTTTTTTACAACGTTATATATATATTTTTTATTTTGAGAATTGGAAATGAAAATTCAAATGAGCCACAATAAAGTACATCATTGAACCCACTAACTTCCTGTAAACAGTAGCGTCCACTACCTCACCTGAAGTAGCATCCTCCTTCCTTCATTTTCTTGGAAGAGGAGTCTCCATGGGTTTACAACTCTCCATGTGAAACTTACTCAGAATCTCTTTGGAATACTTTCCTTGAGAAAAAAATACTGCACCATCATGCTGCCATATTTCAAAACAAAGGAAATAGTGAAGGAGTCCCATGTCCTTCACTTCGAACTCCCTTGCAAGGTCCTCCTTGTAAGAAGTTATCAACTCCTCATCACTTGTCAAAATTAGATCATCAACATAAAGAATGATAATAAAGATCTTACCATCAACCACAATCTGGTATAGGTTCACATCCGCTACACTTTTGGTGAAGCCCAACCCGGTGAAATAGTTGTCAATTCTAGTGTACCAAGTACGAGGTGCTTGCTTTAGCCCATACAATGCTCTCTTGAGTCTACACACATGTGACTCACTGCCAAAGCTCTCAAAAGCTTCTGGTTGCTCTATGTACACTTCTTCCTTAATAAATCCATTGAGAAACAAAGTTTTCACATCCATCTGATGTATCTGCCACCCCATCTACGTTGAGAGTGCAAGGATAGATCTAATCGATGAGTACCTCGCAACCAGTGCGAAAGTCTCCTCATAGTGAATCCCCTCAACTTGTGAGAATCCTGGGGCTAAAAGTATAGCCTTATACTTCTCCACACTCCTATCTGTCGCGTTCTTCACTTATAGATCCATCCAAATCCGACCACTGATTTTCCGACTAGTCTTGGGACAACTTCCCATGCACTGTTCTTGACGATGGAGTCATACTCCTCAACCATAGCATCAACCCAAATTGGTTGTTGCACTGCTTCCTCAAAGGAGGATGGTTCTGTCACAATACACTTGCTCATAAGAGAAATGTATCCAGTAAACATGCCTGGAGATTGTCTCTATCTTCGTAGTGAAGTAGGTGCTCCTACATGTTCTCCCACATCAATTCTCAATCTATCAGCTTCCTTGGTGCACCTCCTACCATTTATGGTGTATGGATCTGCATGAGTGTTTTCTTTCACTTCATGATCCTTTTCATGTGGCTCCTCCAGATCTTTAGGTTCATTCTTTGGAACCTAGAGTTCCTCATCTACATGCAAATCCAGCTCCCTCTCAAGGGACAATTGCATAGCTTTCTCCTCATCAAATTTTATATCTCGTCTCACAACAGTCATCATACTGTTTGGAAAATAAACTTGATAGTTGTGGGGTGTAACAGTGTACCCCACAAATATCCCAATCTCACGTGGTGGTTCTAGCTTCTTCCTGGAATCTTTGGTCACATGACAATAGAAAAATGAGCCAAAAATTTTAAAATATGAAACATCAGGTTTCTTACTAAAAAAAGCCTCCTCTTGTGTACTCATGCCAAGTATCCGATGAGGACTATGGTTTTTCACAAATACCATTGTGTTTCATGCCTCTGCCCACAACTGCAATGATAGGCCCCGATCATGCAACATCGCTCATGTCGCACACGTTTGACTGGTCCACACACGTTTGACTGAAATCTCTCAAGGATTTTCACTGCTCAGTTCTCCTTCTCATGAGAAGTGGCCTTTGCATACTTCCCCATGGTACATCCCTTACATTTGTCTATCTGTGCAAGAGTACCCTTGTGAAATCTCGTAGAAATCTGTTGCATGACCTTCAAGGCTATGTGGTGTAGATGGCCCAATCTCCTGTGCCATAACTCACCCTCGTCCCATCTCACCATTTTGTCTGTGTTACCCATCAACGTTGTGCAACCATCTACATCAAGTTTATATATATTCTTCACATGAATCCAAAACTTCTTGGCTTGTCATGTGGCTTTGTGTTGAAGGAAATATTTCCCTTCACTGAAAAACCACATCATAACTTCTATCCTCCAACATTGGGACTGAAACTAAACTATTTTTCAAGGTTGGTACATGTATTACATATTTTAATAAGAAGGTTTTACCTGAATGTTTCTGGAAGGTAACTGTACCAATCCCGATAGCACTGTACCGCTTGTCATCACCCATTTTGATATGCATCTGGAGGTCCTTCTCCTCCAAGCTACCGAAAAGTTCTTTGTCTCCCGTCATGTGGAAAGATGCACCACTATCCAAGTACCACACTTATCCCATCACACTTGACACCATGCATGCAAGGAGCGAGAAGTCCAACTCAAATTGCGAGGCCAAAGCCTCACCTACTGCAGATCCTGAAGCCTTCTTGTTCTTCTTCTTTTGTGGAAAATTAGTGGCATAATGTCCATGCTCGTGACAGTGAAAACACTTCACTCTGGACATGTCATGCTTCTTGCCTTCTTTTCCAGACTCAGATTTGGAATAGGATTTCTTTCCTTTCCCATTCTTCGCCTTACCAGCCAAGGCACAATTTTCTTCATCATTTGTCTTAGATGAAGATTCATCCCTAGTATTCCGCCTGTATTCTTCTTACACCAAATCCGACCAAAGTTGTTCCCAATCTGGTAGCTTCTCCCTCCCGTTGAAAAAGTCCTGATAACTATGCCAACTCTTGGGAACGCCTAGAAGAGCTAGGCTCACCAAGTCAACATTCATGACAGTAATTCCAACTCTTCGAAGCTCATCTCGACATTGGATAAAATTGGTTAAATATTTCGGAATATTGTTGCCTTTTTCCATTTTCATTTTCTTGAGCTTTTCCTTTAGTGTCAATTTTATATGATCACTGATACTCTGAAACAAATCTGTCAAAGCCTTCCACATTGCATATGGAGTTGCTTTTCCATGGAGACTTGATACAATGTGGTATTTTAATCCCTCCAGTAAGATCCTCCTCACCTTTGCAACCTTCTTTTGCAAAGCATCAAGAAGAGTATCATCTACTGCAGTGGGTTTGGGAATGTCATTATCAATAAATTATTTCAACCCATTGTCCTCCAGAACTGCCTCCATCCTGTCTTTCCATGCAATATAATTTGAACTAAACTCAAGCGCATACTCCAATCTCAAGCCATTGAAAGCCATTTTGATCTTGATCTGCCTGTCGCACCAAGAATACTATTGCAAATTTCAATGCTATTCAGTCACAAACTCAATTTATTCTTCACTATAGTGATTTCCTGTGCTCTGATACCATGTATAAATTATACAAAAAATATGTATATCAATGGTTTCAATCCGATCATGCGATATACTAAAGAAAGATACTGAATCCTTCTACAAATCAATTGTGGAAAATAAACACGGTCGCTAATCATAACAAGTAGAGAAAGAAGAAAATCAAACCACAACACAGATATTTTCCTGAGGAAAGATTACTGCTCAAAACCCTTCTTTATTATATTTTATATTCACTAAGGAATCATGAAACAATTATGATGCACTCTTGTCACAAGAGTCTCTTGCACTCTCACAACTGTCTCACACTGACCCAGACAAAATCGACCAACACTTATACAATTTCATGCCTCTAATCAGCTTGCCTTGCTTGCATAATTCATGTGGAATGAAATCCCTATTCTTTAGGAAATTTAGCCTTCCAAAACTGTGCAATGATCATGGGAAATCCTATGGTTGTCTTACTGCATGCGGGAAACCTACTAATGATACAACCGATAGTTAACCTCCCTTTAACCTTTGTCTCAACTGGGTCTCCATTGGAACTGACATGTATGCAGCTATTAATAGTAAATCATCAGTTTCATGGAAGATCACTGCATGTGAATTATATTCGATTTAATTCACCTGATCTCTCACTAGTGCAACAAATAGTTACAACTAGTTTAACTGACTTTAACTCAATAAATTGAGTTAACTAATTTCTCATGCATTAAAATAATGCACTAACTGCAACTCAAACTCCATAACGAATAGAATCACTCTCCATGCCTCACCAACCACCCTCAACTCGAAATTCATGAGCTAACTGAGTTTATCATACTGAGTTAACTATTACAAGTGATTATGAGATAAGATTACATTTTATTGTCCAATTTAATTAAGGGAAAATTAAATTAGACACACATTTCTTGTTGACTTTTCAACATCACATATCTAATGGAAATAAAACCATGGCCTCAAACATGGAAGATTAATAAATTGTAAATCAATTAATCATTAGACTACACACTTAAATGAAAGCCTTTGACCGCACACTTAATATTTTATCATTGACCCTTCCACAAAATGTCTACAAAAATAAGTGAAAACGTACTACAATCCTAGATCCATCTTAACTCCGGATCTATCAAGCGCCGAGAGGGATCAAATATCTCGAGGTGAAAACCTATTTTTTGAGTGCAAAACATGAGGAAAATTTTTCACCTCGATAGATTTGATCCCTCTCAACACTTTATAGATTCGGAGTTAAGATGGATCGAGGCTGGTTTCAGTCGTTTGTGGCCAAGGAAAATCTATCGATAATATGAGGAACATAAGATTAGTTTTATCAATAATATGTAAATACATCTAAAGTTAATATAACCATTTTAAATATGCTAAATATGTCTGAGATTTATCGAGTCATTTTAATTTTAAATTTTCTTAGTTACCTCAGTTTTTTGAGATGATAAATATTTTAAAATAAATTTAATGATGAAAATTGATTAAATAAAAATTTTGAATGCAAAGTGATAATGTAATAATATTGAATGATATAAAATGTGAATAAGAAGATTGTAGTCAATTATAAATAGTCTTCATTGTGATCAATCTCAAACTATTTTCTTCTACTATTCTTATTGTCATCCTTGCTAATTTTGTCACCTTTTCATATCAATTATATGAAAAGGATAGTTGGAATCGTAAACCATTTAAATATCTAGCTCGAGTTGTTGTAGTATACATCATACCTTCTCTCTCTTGCTCTCCAATATTAATAGTTTTAATTACTATAACACAAAAATCAATGTACATTCTCAATAATGTTTTTTGCTTACACTTGAAGCAATGCACACTGTTAATACAATGACTTTAAATTTAATGTATCATCATACATCCAATTACATCAAATCATAAACCAACATATAGACTAAAATCAATGCATCTGATGCAAGAAATCAAATAAGATTAGAAAGAAAAATATACACTGAAATCAATGCATCTAATGCAAGTAATCAAATAGGATTAGAAATCAACATCTACACTCGAATCAATGCATCTAGTGCAAGTAGGGAAATAGGATTAAAAACCAACATCTACACTGAAATAAATACATCTAGGGGAAACAATAAATTAGGATTAGAAATCACCATCTACACTGAAATAAATGTATTTAGTGCAAGTAATCAAATAGGATTAGAAATCATCAACATTGAAAACAATGCATCTAGTGCAAGCAATCAAATATAATTAGAAATCAACATCTACATTGAAATTAATGCATCTACTGCAAGAAAACAAATAATATTAGAAATCACCATCTACATTGAAACCAATGCATTCAGTGCAAGCAATCAAATAGGATTAGAAACCATTTAAATTGAAATCAATGCATCTAGTGCAAGTAATCAAATATCATTATAAATCAACATCTACACTAAAATCAATGCATCTAATGCAAGAAATAAAATAGGATTAGAAATCACCATCTACATTGAAATCAATTCATCTAGTGCAAGAAATATTTTTCCCTCTTTCCCCCCTCCACCTATATCTATATCTTCCTCCATCTCTCCTTATTTGTCTCTTTATCTCACCCCGCCAAACACAAACACTCTCTCATTCCATATCTATCAATCTCTTTGTCCCTCCCTCCTTGCCTCCATCTATCTATTATTTCTCTTCACCTTCCATATATATCTCTATCTCCCTTTGTCTCTCTATATCAAGCCCAAAACATACAATCTCTTTCTCCAATCTATCTATCTAGTAGTCCCTCCTCCTCTCCCTCTTCTCTCTCCATCTCTCTTCATATTCCTTATAACTCCCTCTCTCTCTCTCGCTCAACCTTTCACCCTATATGTCTTTATTCTTACCTCCCTCTCTCTCCCCCTTGATATCCATCTCTCTTTTCCTACCTCTCTTCACTCTCTTGCATCCTCTTTCTCCCACATCTCTCTCTCTATCTTCACCTTCCAACTTTGTTACTATATGTATATCTATCTCTCTCCTTCTGTCCCCCCTTCTCTCCATATCTCCTTGTTTGTCTCTTTATCTCACCCCCAAACATACACACTGTCTCTCCATCTCTCCCTTGTTACTCCCTCTGTCTCTCAACTACTCACTCTCTATGTATTTCTTCTTCCCTACCTCTCTCCCCATCCACCTCCATCTCTCTATCCCTCCCTCTCTCCCCATCCAACTACATCTCTCTATCCCTCCCTCTCTCCTCCTCTCTTTCAAGTCGCCTCTATTTTCCTCTCTCTCTCTCTCTCTCTTACCCCTACAATCCTATGTATTTCCCCATCACTCTATTCCCCTCTCTCAAGTACTCTCTCTCCCGCCCCCTCTCTCCCCCTCCAATTCCATATATCTATCCCTCCCTTCTGCCTCCTCCTCTCATCCTTCCTCTCTCTCCCTTCCTCTCCTACATCCCTCTCCCTTCACCTTCTCTCTCTCTCTCTCTCTCTCTCTCTCTCTCTACCCTCCAATCCTCTCTCCTTATCTCTCTCCCACCTCCATCTTTATGTCTCCCTCTCCCTCTGTTACCCTTCTCTACATCTCTCACTCCTCTCCCTCTCTCTCTCTTTTCATTCCTCCTCTCCCTTCTACTTCACTTTATCTATGTCTCTCCCTGGTCACTCCCCCTATTTCTCCACCTCTATCATATGTCTTTGTTATTCCCTGCCATATATATCTAGAGTTAATTTAAGGACATTTTTTGGGGGTATTTTTAAAGTGATATTTTTTTAGAGGCTTTTTGGAGTTATTTTTTAAAGTGGCATTTTTTAAGAAGTTGGGCTTAATTTTCAATGGACATTTTTTGTAGGTATTTTTTGAAGTGACATTTTTTTAGAGTGTGTGTTTTGGGTTGAAGTAAATCTTTTATAATGATTTTTTAAAATGAGTTTTTGTCTAACTTTTTAAATGAAATTTTTTTGTAGGACTTGGAAGGAAATATTTTGAGCTTCATTTCATTTTTATAAGACATTTTTTTCTCATATTTTTTAAAGTAAGTGTTTTGGATTGAATTATGTATTTTTTGCAAAATTTTTAAAATGAGTTTTTTTTTTTTTTAAATTAAATCTTTTGTAATTTTTTTTAATTGAATTTTTGTCTGAATTTTTGAACTTCATACTCTATTATCATGGGAAATCGAAGGAATTGCACGAGAAAATATGATCGAACAAGAGACCCTGAGGAACATAGAGAACAGGGGAGAGAATCTCGCAAAAGAAATAGAGAATCACTCTCAAATATTGAAAGGGAAAATCAATCTCAACTAGAAGTTGAAGCAGGTATCTAAATGTCAATATTATGAATTTGATATTTAAAATTTTCCTAGTGTAAAATGTGAAGCTTAATTTTTATTTGATGAACTAATTTAAAAAATATTTTGCAATGTAAACATAGAGAGATATTCCTCAAAACATTGATGATGAGATACAAAATTTTGAAAGAGAAAGTGAAAGAGATATTGAATCAATGATTGAAGATGGTGAAAATGTTGAAAGAAATTTAAGTGAAGAAATTGAATATGGTATATATATATGTGTGTGTGTGTGTGTGTGTGTACATATTACGCAATTGTACATGTTACTAATTAGGTTATTTATTGAATATGTAGACTTATTCACATGCTATTAATTAAGATAGCCTTAGGATAGAAATCAGCTATCGTGATGAAGATGTTAGAAAATGTTGACACTCATACATATGGAGATAAAAGAGTTGACCATGTTATTCTATATCATGTTAAGGGCATTTTTGATACATACTTCATAAAGGAAAATGTGAAAGTTCAAGCCCAAATGTTGAAAGGTCTCCTATCATTAAAGAAATTAAAAGAAGCTACGACTTTATTGGCTATTCGAAAATCAACAAAAGATAAAAAAAATGAAGGAAAATATGATACAAAATATAAATAGTGCTCTAAATTCAATTATAAGAAGATCTGAGCAGAAGAAGTGTTTGATGCTTTGAAATTCAATACATGTGGCGGTGGATTAGGCACATCACTAAGCAGATGTGGTAAAATCTATGGAATGAGCATTAAGAACCTCATGAAAAACTTTGCACAAACATTGGAAATTTTGGTTGCAAATAGATGTAAATGATGAATTCACTTGTTGGAAAAATATTTGTGGGCAACTATACAAAGATAGACTTGGAGAAAATGTTAAAAAAATAATATATGAATATTGGAAGAAAAATTCATGTGTTTACTGATCACAAGGATATGATAGAAGAAAGACTGGCAAATCGATATGGAAAACACATACAGAAAAATTTTATTCATACAATACTACACTTGAATGACACCACTGGAATGAGTTGTTCAACAGGATGAAGAAGAGAATCATGAAATTTGATGTCTCAATCAGTACATATGGCAAGCGCAGTATGTAAAACCTATCACTGTACGTGACACTTTTTTGTTGTCGTTATCATTTGGAATTTCAGTTATATTACCGTGACGTTGCTTAATTTAGTGAACATTTGAGAAGATTCTCACTCCTTCCCATATAATGATTTCTACTCTCCAAATTCTGCCAGAAGAAAGTGATGAATTATTTTACGAAAAGAAATGTGTTGGTGGTAAAAAATGCGATGATTGTGGAAATTTGACTAAATTTAAAAACAAATATCATACTGATATAAATGATCAATCATTTTCCAACATGAAAGTAAAAATGGAAGAGATATAAATACATCCATACATCGATTCAAGGTTCAAATAGTGCTAAAAGAACTGAGTTACAAGAAGATGAAATTTTTGTGATAGATTTTTTGAGAAATTTTGAAGCAGAAATTTATAAATAGACCAACCATTCCCATAGAGATCGATGGCAATACTTGAAATTCAAAAAATCCCGTTAAGTTTTTCCACGAGGGACCATTTTGTCAGTGATTGAATTTGTAGAAAACTACACATGTGTTCCACAAAAAGAAATTCAGAGTGAATACTATCAGTATGAACAACTCTCCATGCTCATACATATTCTATATAGACATGCTGAACAAAACGTTGATCATATAGAAAGCACCAGTGAAAATCGACATGTTATTAAAGAATATCACTTTTATATTAGTGAAGATCATACACATGATACATATTTTGTACGACACTGTTTTGGAAGGATTTATGACTCCTTGAAAAGTCGTGGAATAAAATTCAATGAACATTGGATATGGTCAGATGGATGCGCAGGTAAATTCAAATCTTCACGATCATTCTTTTGGTTGTGTTGTCTTCATATGAAAACCTTCATTAAACATTGTTGGAATTTATTTGATACTGGTAATGGAAAACGAGAACATGACGGTGCAGGGGCATGCATGAAACTAGCACTTTGAAGATATCAAATGGACCCCTCTACAAACCGACTTATGGAGGCTAAAGAAGTTGTTCAATGGTGCATCACTACACTAATCCATGAGACTAATCAATCAAGGGAAGTGCGAAGGTACATTCAATTTAATTTTTATTGGATATCCAATTTTAAACAATGTACATTTATCACAATGATTATCTTTGATGGTATTTTGATATCATATTTACATTCTTCTTTGAATTTTCCATATAGTTTTTTTTTGCATATTGGTGTCGAAGATGTAGATAGATTGATTGGAAATGACGTTGAAACAATAAAAGGGACTCAAAAATTGCATTCAATTAAAAAAAAGTTGTACACAAATGTGTTTGCATTGGAAAAAATAAAATATTCTTGTTTTTTTCATGTTTGCATAGACAACACAGAATCCAATGATGTTTGTGAAAACAAAATGTATGTAAAAGGTTGGAAACATACAGAGCTAAATACAAAGGTGAAAATGTTCATTGCAATGTTTGAAGAAATGCAATCAGAGGAGACTACAATGTCATCTGATGGTGATCAAGTTTTTGATCTTGTTAGAGAAGGTAACATTTGAATTGCTTTCAAATGATAGAGATCTAGAAATAGATACTAAAATTATTTTAAAGTTAATTTTTCATGTTAATTATGATCTAAATTTAAATACATATAAGTTCGCTTTATTATGTAGGAGATGTTTTTGTTGTAATTGCACCTACTATCAACGATGAAATGTGAAGTATTATTTGATGCGTTGCACTAAACGAAAGATGAAATTACTAGAAAACTATAACGATCATGGGTTTCAATATGATAGAGGGTCTATTATACTGAAAGTTTATTTTTTCAGACAAACTAATCAAAGTGGGGTTTTTGTTTACTTTAAAGACTATGGACCTGATGTCATAGGTTGTCAATATAGTCACTTGGTGTGTGCAGCACGCATAAAGTTGATAGAAGTTCAATCAAAGAAAAAAATGAAAATTAAGAAATGGAAAATGTCAAAATCTGATCATGAACGGATCATTGAAGATGGCATTCCATTGGAATTTTTTTATATTGAATTGCCCAACGATTTCTTCTCTTTGGATTCATGTTTTAGAACTTCCAGAACTCAACTAAAAATTGAAGTTCCTTGTTATGTTATTTGTGCAAGTGTTTGCACATGTACATTTTTTTGGTACATGCACACTAGTATCAACTAAAAGTAGCTTTTCTATGTGCATTGATGAAAAATGTTGCACGTACTGGATATATATGTTCTAGAATGCAATTAACTGAAAGTAGCTTTTATATGTGCATTGATGAAAAATGTTGCATGTACTGGATATATATGTTCTCGAATGCAATTAACTGAAAGTAGCTTTTCTATACATGCATTGATGAAAAATGTTGCACATACTAGATATATATGTTTTAGAATGAAATTAACTGAAAGTAGATTTTCTATGTGCATTGATGAAAAATGTTTCACATATTGGATATATACATCTTCTAGAATGCAATTAACTAAAAGTAGCTTTTCTATACATGCATTGATGAAAACTGTTGCGCGTACTAGATATATATACATTATAGAATGCAATTTTAAAATTTTATGATTGTTTGACACATCTAACAAGACCTAGAATCTTATGATTGTTTATATATATATATATATATATATATATATATATATATATATATATATATATATACTCAAACATGTACTTAAATCATTATATATATATATATATATACACTCAAGCATGTACTTAATCATTTCTACATGTACATATATTCATGTGAACTTTTTTTTATTTGGAAAACGACAACTTGAATTTTAAAAACAAAACATTATATCACGACATTACTTCACATACCAAATGTAGTTCGATTATCCAATAAAAACAAAACATTATATCGTGCAATCACATGCCAAATGTAGTTCAACCATCCAAAACTTGAATTTTAAAAACAAAACATTATATCACAACATTACTTCACATGCCAAATGTAGTTCAACTATCCAGTAAAAACAAAACATTATATCATGCAATCACATGCCAAATGTAGTTCAACCATCCAAAACTTGAGTTTTAAAAGAAAAACAAATTATAGTTCACAACATTACTTCACATGCCAAATGTAGTTCAACCATCCAAAACTTGAGTTTTAAAACCAAAACATTATATCACAACATTACTTCACATGCCAAATATAGTTCAACCATCCAAAAATTGAGTTTTAAAAACAAAACATTATCCGACAACAAGTGTTTCGTGAGACTGTGGATAATCTGGCAACAAGTGTTTCGTGAGACTGTGGATAATCCGACAAACTCTCCAGTAAACAATAACCACAGGAATTTGAAAACCAAAACAAAACATTATATGACAACGTTACTAAACATGCCAAATGTATTTCAACTATCCAATAAAAACAAAACATTAAATATCACAATCACATGCCAAATGTAGTTCAACCATGCAAAACCTGAGTTTAAAAAAAATAAAAAACTATATCACAACATTACTTCACATGCCAAATGTAGTTCAACTATCCAATTTCATTATATCACATTCACATGTACCAAATGTAGTTCACATAAAATATGTCCAAAATTTGTATCTCACAAGTATCAAGTTATATATGACTGCATCTAGATAATACTATATATAAAAAATAAATTTAAGACTAAATCTATTGAAAATATAATGTTGCACATGCATGTGCATCATCCATCAAATACAGATGGATGTAGTGTCTCTCCCAGCAAAGTCACGAGCCTTGAGCTATCCTGCAAAGCGGAAGCATGGGGAACCTATACACAATGGGTACAAACATTAAAATTTAATGTTTTAAAATTGAATGTGAATCTATAGAACTTCATGTAAAAAAACAAAATGTAAAAAAATATCATGCAATACCTCATGAGGTTCCCTCTCCATGTGTTGCTTGTATACTAAAACTTCCCCCATTGGAACATATTCAACAGTAAACTGTATAATATACATGTACAAGTATATATATATATATATTAAAAATTTTCAAATGAAAATGCATATATAAACTTATTTTCAATAATATTTAAAAAAAAATAGACAACTTGTTCAAATGGTTGAAATGGTGTGGATGTTCTCTCTCCATTTGTTGCTTGTATACTAAACTTCCCCCATTGGAACATCTTCAACAGTAAACTGTACAATATATATATATATATATATATATATATATATACTAAAAATTTTCAAATGAAAATGCATATATAAACTTATTTTCAATAATATTAAAAAAAATAGACAACTTTTTCAAATGGTTGAAATGGTGTGGACGTTCCTATCTCCATCATACACTCCATCGCTAAAGTCCGAGGAGGAAAAAAATCCTCTCTAGAACCTAAAATTCAAAAAATTTAAAAGTATAAAATAACTCAAGATCTAGATCTCAATTTATAATAAAAATTTTGAACTTAAATTTATAAATTATAACTTAAAAACATATATTTAAGTGAAAAATTGAATACTTGTGTTGGTGGATTTGACACATCTCCTAAGAGAGGCTCCAAAAGAAAATCTCCAAAAACCTAAAATTCAAAAAAATTAAAATAACTCAGGATCTCTAGATCTCAATTTATAATAAAACTTTTGAACTTCAATTTATAACTTATAACTTGAAAACATATATATTTAAGTGAAAAATTGAATACTTGTGCTGGTGGATTTCGCACATTTCCTAAGAGTGGCTCGGAAAGAAAATCTCCAAAAACTTAAAATTCGAAAAAATTAAAATAACTCAAGATCTAGATATCTCATTTTTTAATGGAAGTTTTTGAGGTGGAATATATAACTTAAAAACATATTTAAAAGTGAAAAAAATTTCATACTTGTGATGGTGTATTTGGCACATCTCCCAAGGAAGAAGAAAGTATTGCCATCCCAAAAACATCAGACGAAATCAGAATCTATTAAAACATTGTATTATATATATACATGTACAATTGTGCACAATTATCTATTTTAAAAATATCTCATCATGTTTCGATATATATACTAATAGATAAAAAATAATTGTACATCATCATGTTCACTTAAAAAACACTAACATTTTCCAACATATCTTGATGGTGAGAACCATCTTGATTGTGTGATTGATGGTGAGACCCATCTTGATTGTTTGAACCAGAGGCTTCAACCGTGATATTAACATTTTCTTCATTCATCACGCATGACAACTGCAAATGGTGTTAACATATAATGATACATTTTTGTTAGATTAATGTATACAAATAAATGTATGTATATATGTATTTATTAAAAATTGTACATGTGTTAAAATAATCACCCTAACCATTAACATATGTTCTCATGCCCTCTTTCTCATGAACAATTAAGTTCTGCCAAGCATTGCAACAATTTTTGCATATGTTTTGAGGTCTTCAACAGTCATGTTGTCAATATCTTCATCTGTATAATACACAAAATTAGTGCGTGCATTCTCATGTGCTCTTTGTCGGTTGAGACAAACATCGACTCCACCCAATCCACTGTGAACATTGTCAATGATGGCATCCCTTGTTTCTTGACTAATTTGAGAAGTGGCATCTATCTCTGACTACAAAGTTTCGACACGAAGAGGTCGACTAACCAATGGTGGCTCAGGGTGAGGCAACTCAACATCACGCCTAATGCCCCTATGGTCACACAATCGAACTTTCCCAGGACCAAAAAATTCAGAGGGAATGTCATTGTAATTGGGTTTCATTTGCAAAACAATTTTGCATAAAATAATTTAAAAAAATAAAGCGGAACCTCGTCGTTCTATGGGAGTCTTCCATAGGCCGCAAGGTGTTTATCATACAAATAGTGAGCTATATTAGGGTGCTTGAAATATTGCACCTTTAGCATCTTTCTTTTCGGCCTTTCTTTGAAATTAAACATAGACTTAGCCATTTCTGTTGTAACTCTTTGTTTAACAACCTCCCATGTATCGGGACCGACCACTGTTTCCTTTCTTTTTCTCATCACTTCTATAAAATTATCAGTGGTTGACCCAAGATTTAGGTATACATCTACTTGTTCATTTAAAGAGTGAGTAACTATTTCCAAGCTTTGTCGACTCTCAGCAGGGAGAGTCAAAGCCACGAGATCTCTCTTCAATTTTGCATGAAGATGTTGACACCTTTGTAAGGAGCATTGCTGCATGTTTGATTCCCAAGGTATATCAAAAATTTCGGACATATAAGTCATGGTTGGTGTACAACCTTCTTCTCGAATGACGCGTTCTGCCCTACGTCTTTTTCAAGCAACATTTAGAGCAACATTTTCAGCCTCTGCATTAATATATAAAATTTTGTATATTAGAAAAACACATGTAAACAAATTTTTACAAATTGAATGAAAATAATATTCAAATTTATGGCCACCTCGATATGGTTGGCTAGCATCTTGCCCACCGTGAGACTGTCGAGAACTAGAATGACCCTGTTGAGAACCAGAACTACCACAGATTGGTTGAGAACCAACACAACCATCCGTTGATTGGCCTCTAGGGGAATAGATATCACCACCGTCACACAATTCGCCAACACCTATTGATGGCCCTCCAATTGAATGTTTACCACCACCAACCTCACAAGACAAGAGAGAAGCTTCAAAAAAAAATATGAATTTATAATTAATTCAAAAATATAGTCATACATATAAATACATGTACATATTCATTGATTAAATCACATGAACAATACCACAATTGCATGAACGATGGGCATACTCCATTGATGGATTAGACAACCTTGTTCTCCTACCTCCTAAAAAATAAAAAATAAAAAATGAAACTTATTAACAACTAATTTAACTCAAAAAATTGATAAAAAAATCAATTCCATATGTATACACATGTATGAATATGTATGGAGATTTAAGATTATATTTAAATACCATGAACATCTGTCGATCCCTGTTCCCCCTCTCTTGTAGAGATATGGGATTGTGTTGATCTTTTCCGTTCATCCTCCATGATATGTGTGTGTGTGTGTGTGTGTGTGTGTGTGTGTGTAGATATATATCTACAGTGGACATTTACAATTATTTTTTTAAATTACTATTTAAAATAAATTTCAAAAAAGTAATGTAATTTAGTGTACACAAATTATGTAAAACACAACTTTTATAGCACTAATTGATGTGTGAAACTCAATTTAAGCAAAAATTTTATAAAAATGTTAAGTTCACCAAATTGCATTTTACATGGTGGGAGCACCCTTGGTATATAATTTAAAACATGGTGGGAGCACACTTGGTATAAAATTAAAAAAAACACATGGTCATTAAAAAATAAGCATGAAACTCCATTTAAACAAAAATTTGTTGAAGTTCTCACATTTTAATTTTATAAAAATGTGAAGTTCACCATTTGTTGCAAACGTGAAGTTCACCAAGTTTCACTTTACATGGTGGGAGCACACTTGGTATGTAATTGAAAAAAACACATTGTCATTAAAAAAGACGCATTTATAAGTGAAAAACACACACATATCCAAGACATGTTACAATGTCCATCAATAATGAAGGAGAGTGTCTCAACACTAATTCATCTTTGAGAGATGAATCTTGAATTTTTGAAGAAGAGTGTCTCAAAACTAATTTATCTTTGAGAGATGAATCTTGCATTGGCATTGCCCCATATAATTCTAATTCATCTATTAACTCATCTTTCATAGATGGATCCTGAATTGGCATTTCCCCATGCAATAAATCATCATACATCTTATTAACATTTGTACAATGTCTTATACAAAAAAATTGAAAATGGCTAACAATATTGTTTTCTTTTCCATGCAGTTGTTTTAGCCTCTCCTTCTTAACTTGGTACACACATTTCATCTAGTTTCACACAAGTTCAGAATTGGTGAAAACTACAATTCCATTTGATCCATACTCCCTAGCTATTTTCAAGTCTTATATCAATGCAATATAATATGCCTCGTTGTTTGTTTTTCTTCCCAGTATATTAATTTTTCTTTGGATGACCTTGCTAGTCAAAATATTGCAAAGCACATATGTAATCACTACTTTCCCTGTATTGGGATAGCAAGAAACATCTATACACAATGTCCATTTTCAACCATATGAGTGGGTTTTTTCTTATCCCTAAAAAAAAAAATTCAATAAAATACATTAAATTAACATTTATTGAAAATGCATGGGAGAAATGATACATGTGCATGAGATAAATGACATGTGCATGGTTTTTCTTAAATTTTGACTTAAATTTTATGGTAGAATTCACATCTAGAAATGAGATACATTAAAGATTGCATTGCCTATAGTTTAAGGGATATTTATGACACATATACATGGTTCGTGCATGGTTTTCCTTAAATTTTATGGCAAAAATCACATCTAGAAATGACATGCCTTAAGAAAGGATGAGATCCTGAGGCTACCTGGCCCTTTATAGACTCCTTTAGAACTTGTAGAAATTAAGAATCAACAAACAAACTAAAATCATATGGAAGTTCAGCCACTTTAGGTTCAGTTTCTAGGCCTTAAATTTTGCATTGAATTAATGGGAGAAAACCTTGAGTTTGGGGGATTCTACCTTATGGAAGTTCAACTACTTTAGGTTCATTTTTTATGCCTTAAATTTTTCCTTGAATTAAAGGGAGGAAGCCTTGAGTTTCGGGGATCCTATCCTATGGAAGTTCAACTAATTTAGGTTCACTTTTTAGGCCTTAAATTTTTCCTTGAATTAATGGGAGAAAGCCTTGAGAAGTGACACATGCTTTAAAGTTAATGGGAGAAATCCTTGAGAAATGACACATGCTTTAAAGTTTTCCTAAGATTTTATGGGAGAAATGACACATGTATGGTAGAAATGGCACATGTACATGGTTTGTCTTAAAGTGGTAGTGATTTATGGATATTAAAATGAAGAACTTATATTTAGATATGTTCCAGAGATTAACTGTAGGGGAATTTACTAGATATGTCACCTTTCAGAAAAGATGCTACCTGGTCTTTACAGACTCTGCCTTTAGAACTTGTAGAAGTTAACACTCAACAGAGAGACTAAAATCCTATGGAAGTTCAAACAAACTAAAGTCCAATGGAAGTTAAAACAAACTAGGTTCAGTTTCTAGGCCTTAAATTTTTCCTTCAATTAATGGGAGAAAGCCTTGAGTTTTGGGGATCCTATCCTATGGAAGTTCAGCTACCTCATGTTTAGTTTTAGCCCTTAAAGTTTCCCTTGAATTAATGGGAGAAAGCCTTGAGAAATGACACATGCTTTAAATTTAATGGGAGAAAGCCAATGACACATGCTTTAAAGTTTGCCTAAGAGTTTATGTGAGAAATGAAACATGTATGGGAGAAATGAAACCTGTACACGATTTGCCTTAAAGTGGTACTCGTTTATGGATATTAAAATGAAGAACTTATATTTAGATCTGGTACTCGTTTATGGATATTAAAATGAAGAACTTATATTTAGATTTTAAAGTTTGCCTAAGATTTCATGGGAAAAATGACACATGTATGGGAGAAATGACACAGGAATAGAGTTTGCCTTAAAGTGGTAGTGGTTTATGGATATTAAAATGAAGAAATTCTATTTAGATCTGATAGTGGTTTATGAATATTAAAATGAAGAACTTCCATTTAGATTTTAAAGTTTTCTAAGAGTTCATGAAATGACACATGCACACGGTTGCCTTAAGCGGTAGTGGTTTATGGATATTAGAATGAAGAACTTCTATTTAGATCTGTTCCAGAGATTGACTGTAGTGGAATTTACTGGATATGTCACCTTTTAGAAAATATGAGATCCAGAGGCTACCTAGCCCTTTACATACTCTGCCTTTAGAACTTGTAAAAGTTAACACTCAACAAACAGAGTAAAATACTATGGAAGTTAAAACAAACTAAAATCCTATGGAATTTCAGCAACTTTAGGTTCATTTATTAGGCCTTAAATTTTGCCTTGAATTTATGGGAGAAAGCCTTGAGTTTGGGGGATCCTATCCTATGGAAGTTCAGCTACTTTAGTTTTAGTTTTTAGGCTTTAAATTTTGCCTTGAATTAATGGGAGAAAGCCTTGAGAAATGACACATGATTTAAAGTTAATGGGAAAGAGCCAATGACACATGCTTTAAAGTTTACCTTAAGAGTTTATGGGATAAATGACACATGTATGTGAGAAATGAGACATGTACATGATTTCCTTAAAGTGGTTGTGGTTTATGGATATTAAAATGAAGAACTTCTATTTAGATCTATTCCAGAGATTGACTGTAGGGACATTTACTGGATATGACACCTTTCAGAAAAGATGAGATCCAAAGGCTACCCGGCCCTTTACAGACTGTGCATTTAGAACTTGTAGAAGTTAACACTCAACAGACAGACTAAAATCCTATGGAAGTTCAGCCACTTTAGGTTCAGTTTTTAGGCCTTAATGTTTTCCTTTAATTAATGGTTGAAATCATTTAGTTTTTGGGAGAAATGGCATGTCCATGGTTTGCCTTAAATTTTTCCTTAAATTTTATGGGAGAAAACACATCTAGAAATGACATGCACCTTAAAGTTTGCCTTGCCTAGAGTTTAGGAGAGAAATAACATGTACATGGTTTTCCTTAAATTTTGCCTGATAGTATATATGGGAGAAATGACATTGCCTTATATTTTATGGGAGAAATGCCATAGAAATGACAGAGAAATGACATAAAAATGACACATGTCTTAAATTTTGCCTAAACCTTTATGGGATAAATGACACATGTACACGGTTCGCCTTAAAGTGGTAGCGGTTTGCACTTACTTAAACAACTAGTGGTAGTGGTTGATTAAGTTATGTCAAAAGTCACACCTTGATGAGTTTGTGGGAGAAATGACACATGTACATGGTTTACAAAATTATTTTATTCACTTACTAAAACAACTAGTGGTATTTGTTGATGAAGTTATGTCAAAAGTCACACCTCGATGAGTTTCAGGGAGAAATGACATGTACATGGTTTCTTTGTAGAGAGGCCGACTTGATGAACATGAGTGCTTTCCCAATGTTAATTTGAGTCATATTATGTAATAAGAGGAATAACAAGTCGATTTAAACACATAAATAAAAATAATTTTCTTTTATCCAATTTAAATTCACTTTTGGGGCAACATGGATTCTCCTTGGGATAAGTTGGGCTTCTCCTTGGGGTAATAGGATTTCTCTTGGGGAAATTCATCCCGAAGTTGCCCCAAATTTCAACACTAAGGGGATGCAACTGGTTGGATAGGACTGACTAAGTTTTCTACCCAAGTTGATTGTAACCAACTAGGTGCAGAAAGGGCCTGGAAATGTGGATTGGATAACTGCTTTGGGGTAGACTTGAGTGATCAAACTTGACCAAATCAATCCCATTTTAGGGAGAATGGTTATGGAATTAATTGTATAAATATAATCAAGCTATGATGATGATATATTATGTGAATAACTTTTTCTTGTGATGTGTAATGTCACAAGGGTGCTTCTAAACTCTAGCTCTCTTTGTTTGGATCTGTTATCTACTTCTGCAACCCACTTGTGATTTCTAACAAACTCGATAACCTAGAAAAACACTATAGAGGAAAGAAAATACATAGATTATATAATTTTCTTATGAAATCTACCTGGTTGTGAAGGAATAAATAAGTGTTTCAATCTCTGTTTCTGAGGTTCTTTGAATTGCCTATGAGATTCAAATATTAGCCTATGTTTGTTATTTGTCTTTAAAAAAATATGCTTCAGTAAAAAGTAGATGATGTTCTATATAGTAACCTTATACAATGCTTTAATGTGAAAATAGTACTTTACCTACAAAACAATGGAATTGAATATTGTGCTTATATATTAGAGTTTTGTTATGACATCTTTATCTTCCCTGCCTGAAATGCTATTATCTTCCTTTCCTTGTATATTTCACTGTACTGAAAGAATGAATTTTCTGAATGGCATGGATTTCAAGATGTGGAGTTGTTTGTTGGTTTTGCTTAGTATTCTCGAAGGGCTAGACATTTTGAATCAATTCTGAAGGTTTTTTTATTTGAAGTCAATCATGCCATTTTGAAACATAGAAAACTTAAGCTACACTGTTTTGTAAAATTTCTTCAAGAAACAAAAAAATTGAAAAATCATAGTTGTTGAGACATCCATTAAATAGATGACAGAATGAAAGAGAAAAACCTTTGATTCACACCCTTTTCCAACTAAATTGTTATGGACTTAATTGTTTAAATATAATCAAGCTATGATGATGAGATATTATGTGAATAACTTGTTCTTGTGATGTGTAATGTCACAAGGGTGCTTCTAAACTCCAACTCTCTTTGTTTGGATATGTTATCTACTCCTGCAACCCACTTTTTATTTCTAACAAATTGGATAACTTGGAAAAAAACTATAGAGGAAAGAAAATCCATAGATTATATGATTTGTTTATGAAATGTACGTGGTTGTGAAGGAATAAATAAGTGTTTCAATCTTTTTTTTTGAGGTTCTTTGAATTGCCTATGCGATTCAAATATTAGCCTCTTTTTGTTATTTGTCTTTAAAAAAACATGCTTCAGTAAAAATTAGATGATGTTATGTAGAGTAACCTTATACAATGCTTTAATGTGAAGATAGTACTTTACCTACAAAACAATGGAATTGAAGACTGTGCTTATATATCATAGTTCTGTTATGGCATATTTATCTTCCCTACCTGAAATGCTATTACCTTCCTTTCCATGTATATATCATTGTACTGAAAGAATGAATTTTTTGAATGGCATGGTTTTCAAGATGTGGAGTTGTTTGTTGGTTTTACCTGGTATTCTCGAAGGGCTAGGAATTTCGAATGAATTCTGAAGGTTGTTTTATTTGAAGTCAATCATGTCATTTTGAAACAGAGAAAACTTAAGTTGCACTGTTTTGTAAAATTTCTTCAAGCAACAAAAAAATTGAAAAATCACAGTTGTTGAGATATCCAGTAAATAGATGACAGAATGAAAGAGAAAAAACCTTTGATTCACACCCTTTTCCAACTAAATTGTTATGGACATAATTGTATAAATATAATCAAGCTATGATGATGAGATATTATGTGAATAATTTGTTCTTATGATGTGTAATGTCACAAGGGTGCTTTTAAACTCCAACTCTATTTGTTTGGATCTGTTATCTACTTCTCCAACCCACTTGTGAATTCTAACAAACTCGATAACATGGAAAAACACTATAGAGGAAAGAAAACCCACGTATTATATAATTTGTTTATGAAATGTACCTCATTGTGAAGGAATAAATAAGTGTTTCAATCTTTTTCTTTAAGGTTCTTTGAATTGCCTATGCAATTCAAATATTAGCCTCTGTTGGTCATTTGTATTTAAAAAGATATGCTTCAGTAGAAAGTAGATGATGTTCTGTAGAGTAACCTTATATAATTCTTTAATGTGAAGATAATACTTTACCTACAAAACAATGGAATTGAAAATTGTGCTTCTATATCAGAGCTCTGTTATGACATCTTTATATTCCCTACTTGAAATGCTATTATCTTCCTTTCCCTTCACTATACTAAAAGAATGGATTTTCTGAATGGCATGGTTTTCAAGATGTGGAGTTGTTTGTTGGTTTTACTTGGTATTCTCGAGGGGATGGACATTTTGAATCAATTCTGAAGGTTGTTTTATCTAAAGTCAATCATGTCATTTTGAAATAGAGAAAACTTAAGCTGAATTGTTTTGTAAAATTTCTTAAAGCAGTGAAAAAATTGAAAAATCACAGTTGTTGACACATCCATTAAATAGATGGTGGAATGAAAGAGCAAAAACCTTTGATTCAAACCCTTTTCCAACTATGAAATGAGGCATTCATTGGATGTGGGTAAAATGTATGCATCATCTTCAACTTCCATGAGGTTAAGAATCTACTTATATGTTCATTTTGCATATATGTATATCTATAGAAATTAGCTCAACAATCAATAGGGTTCTTCAACAAATGAAAAACCAATCTCACTATAAGTGAACAAATTGAAATATTTTTAATAAAATAAGCCTACTAAATATGAAATATGCAACCAAGTGAGAAATGAAATAAGGACATGCCTGGAGATGATCGATCATGAACATAAAAATATGAAGGTAAGCAGAAGTAAAAATCCGAGAGCAAAACAATATTTGATTTTCAACTCATCCATGACTTTGGTTCTCCAAGGAGATGCAAATTTATTAAATCCAGGTATAAAAGGTATCCCACATTCATGTTCAGGTAAATCTTGAAGGTGATTGTGAAAAGTTTGAAGACAATTTAAGAAAACTTGAGGGTGACCTTGTCTCATGAAAACATGCAAACAAGCAACCTTAAAGAAGACTAACATGTTTTAACATAGCAGGGTGTTGTAATATTGAATGTGGAAATTCTTTGACACATGTACCAACTTGGAAATTCGGAGACGAGACCGTAATGAGAAGACAAGCAGGAGATCAACAAGGACGTCGTGGAGGACGCGAATTACAAATTACCAATAAAATTAAAACAACGTAACAACAATAAAAAAAATTCACAAAGAAAATAAACAATAGAAAATCAACAAATTTCTCACCTCCTTGCCCTTGTGCAACACCAAGACTCTGCAACAGCAAACACGACATACAACAAACACAACAACCTCAAAAAACACAACAGACAGAGTTGCGGCAATGCTAATAAGCCTGAAACCTCTTCATGTTTGCGGACTGGCATATTCATAAACTAAAGTTCGGCCGGATTATTTTAAAAGTTTGACTGAACTATTAGTCCAGTCGAACTATAGTTGTCGATTTTCTCATCTCCGACCAAAAATTTGTTTGCACACGCCATCAATATGTCGTCAATGTAAACGGAAGAATGATTTTGGCCTAACTAATTTCGAAAGTTCGGTCGAACTCTAGAACAATTCGGCCGAGCTGTTGGAAAAATGACTTTTCCACCCCCAATTCTCACAAAAGTGTAACCCACCTTCATGGTTATATATATATATTATAATATAACAAATTTAATATTGTATTAATCTATAGTTATTAAATTTAAAAATATTAATATTATAATATATTAATATGAATATTAGATTTAAAAATAATATTAATATTAGTATTAATATTTTAATATTAATTTTAGGGTTAATAATGTGTTTTTTTTAATGGTATTAATAATAATTTGGTCCATGGTATTTGGGCCATAGACTTCATATATAATTAGATGTTGATTTCTAATCATATTTGATATATTTTTTTATTTATTTACCTTGTCATTTTTATATCTCTTTTATATTTATTTATTTACCATACATCTTTTCTAAATATGGTATTTGGCCCATGGTATTTGTCTCATAAGCTTCACCTAAACAAAACCTATTTTTTGAGGTTTTTTTGTAAATATAAAAGTTTATGGAGAATATATAAAAAGAGGTTTTATTTATTTACCATATCTCTAATTTATTTATATTTTGATTTATTTACCATACCTTAGGAGTAAGTATAAAAATAGGTTTTATTTATTTACCATACCTCTGGTTATTTATTTGTATCTCTTTTGGACTACATATAAAAAGAGGTTTTATTTATTTACCATACCTCTAGTTTATTTATATTTATATTTATTTACCATATTTTTTTTTTAGTGTTTGTAAATATTTTCATATTTTAAATTTATATTGTTTAAATTTATTTTCAATAAATTTTTAATTGTTTATTTATATGATTATGTAAGTTATTGTTTAAGGTGATATTATCTATATTTTTTTTATTTTTTAAATTTTTATATCTTAACTTCGACATATTTACACATCCGAGTCATAGTGAGTTGTAGATTTTTTTTTCTTTTTCGAAGTAAGATTAAATTATATTAGTTAAACATAAAATACATGGAGGCTTTGGCCTCTGCAGTTCAGGCCTGTATCAGTGGCATTGTTTGCAAAAAAACAACAAAAGTGGAGTTACCTGCGCAGGGAAAACCAGTCCAAAGAGAGTTTGAGTCGTTGTCTCGAGTGAGGAAACCAACATTATACAGACATAAGTGATTGTACCAAACATAGGTAGAAACAGATAACAAAACTATGATGCTAGGATCCATATACTGGATAAAACCTGAAAATATAGGTATCATGGGGTGCTGGAGGTGTTTCTTCGACTATGAGGCATCTGTATTCATCGTCATCAGCTTCCTGGGAGCCCAATGCAGCATGTCGTGGCTCTGTGGCATCACCACCTTTACCACCGACCTGCCTGCTCTGCTCCTTGTTGTCATTACTGTATCCCGAGCTACTACTGTTGTCTGAGCGCGAATTATGCTTGCCAGGAGCCTGTTGCTTCTTCACCTCTTCAGAATGGCCAAGGTTTCTGTGAGGGCGCGTTTGCAGAATGGGTAGACTATGGCTGGGCGCCTCAGCGGGTTCCTCCCGGAAGGAAACCAAGATGGTGGCTACAACATGAGGGTGGTTGGAGGTACATTGAAAGTGGAATTGGGCAGTGGTGGGGGTCTGTGCAATGGTAGAGGGGACCAGGCGAGGTGGAGGTTGCGGAGAAGGCTCATAGGCAGAGGGCCGAGCGGAGGAACGAGCCAAACCAAACAGACGACCACATCCACTGCGGGCTTCGAGGTACCTACCCCTAGAATTCTCAAGGGAGGGGGACGAGGAACTGGACAGAGAGGAGGGGGACGGATGAGAATCATGGCCCCTACTGCAGCCACGCCTGCATCGCATGCAATGCCTGAGATGAGGCATAGTGGTGCAGTGGGGGCGGAAGGCACTCTGAGAAGTGGAGGGAGTGGAGAAGGCGGAAGGCAACTGAAGGTCAGAGGTGGGGTTGAGGAAAGAGGTAGAAGAGAGGCGCAATTGGTAGAGGATACTCTGTGAGTAATGGTGGCCCAGAATAAATTCAATGCGGCACTGAAGATTGCAGCGTCTCCCAGTCGATGTGCAGAAGCTTGGCTCTGCGACCTCAGTTGAGTAGCAGCTTCATAGGGGGGAAGACTGGAACGGCATAGAACCAGAAGGCCAAAAGGCAGAACTAGAAGGCCGAAGCACATAGCCATACGAGTGAATGAGGAGCAGAATTTTGAGGTGGAAGGAGTAGCCTCGACGTTCGCAGCGGAGTAAATGTTGCTCGAGGTGATGGCCTGAGCTATTAAATGGAATTGATGGCTGTAGATGTGGCTTGTGGGTGGCCATGTGGCCCTGCCACGCGCCGAACCACAAGCCCAAAACTGTATGTATGCCCTTAAACACCCGCATCCGGGGGTTTGTTGTCTTCGTGCACCAGATTAGTGCATTCCTGTATAAGGTTGCTGTCATCAAGAATGGTGAGGGGTACTACAATAAGGATTTGAGAACTGGTCACACCTTTGTTAGCCAATAGATCTGCCACCTTGGTGCCAGATCTCTTGACATGTTTGAAGGATATGGCCCTGTGTTGTTGCAACCAATCTGCTATGAGGTCCAGTATTGCCGTTAGTCTCCAGCTGTCAGCGACTTTGGATGTAGGGGCTCCCATATGAAGTTGATTGACCATGTTGATGATAATTTGGTAGTCACCTTCGATTTAAATGGGGAAGTAGTTGTGTTTCTGAGCTAGGCACAACCCTTGCCATAAGCCTTCAAGTTCCGCAGAGTTGTTGGAATCCCACCATATGGATCCAAAGAAGATTAAAAAAGGATTACCTTTGTGATCCCTGAAGATTCCCCCGTATCCTGCATCACCTGGATTTTCCTTTGAGGCACTATTGAAATTCAGCTTCAATAAGCCGGTTGAGGGAGGGATCCATTTGCTTGGAGCTTCCACATGAGTTCTGTGTGAGCGGTCAAGAAGTGGACAGGGAGGGAGCACGAGTTGCCAGTTTTCCCAAACAGATCTTTCTGAGGTTTGTGTGGGAAGATATTCCTATTGCCAATGCTGGATAGCTAGGGTTTCTTATATATTACCACGAATATTGTTCCATGGAACATCCTGAGGAGTGATTTGGGTCTTGAAGATCCGCTTGTTCCTTTCTTTCTAGATTGTCCAAAGAGTAAGGCTTGGGATAAGCCTCCATAAAGTGTTAAGTTACCGTTGTATGGAGTGGAGGGAAAATTTCGAATGGTGGAGCTCAAGTCCCCTGGTGTTCTGCCTTTTCTTCTGCATCTAAAGCTGATTTTTTCCCAGAGGAAAGCTGCCAGTGGATAGGTAACCATTAGATGCTAGATTGTTTCATCGTGGTTAGTATAGTTGGGACATCGTGAAGGCCCTATAAAACCCCTTTTGATGAGGTTGTCCCAAATGAAGATTCTCTTATGACATAAAAGCCACATGAAAGTTGAAACTTTGGGCCAGAAGCTCAGAGACCAGAGGTTGTCCCAGATGGGATCATTGGGATCTTGGCTGTGGGTTAAGAGTGTGTACGCTTCTTGGGTACTGAATTTGCCACACGGTGTGTATCCCCATTGGAGGAGATCCTTTTCCTCCGAGTATCTAATTTTCCTGCAGTTAAGCTCTGTGTCAAGTGCACTGTGAGAGTTCTCCTGTTGTTGATTTAGGAAGTGAGCTTCTTGCTTCCACTGCTTGAACCCCTGATTAGGGGTTGCGATCCAATAATGATTGACATTGGCTTTTAGTCTATCGATCACCTTCGGTTGTATCTGTAGTGTGATGATGCTGACAAGTCTAGGTCGTTGTTGCCACAAGTCCATCCAGAAGCGAGCAGTACGATCGACACGGATTTCCAAAAAACTATGTTCTTGGATCAGAAAGTGATGTTGTTTAGCTGCATTCCAGATCTGTGAACCTACTTCCACTGTTGTCAGGCGAATGAGATCTTTGGGTGGTATATGATTAGCATATTTGGCTGTCCAGAGTAGGGCCCATGGAGTGTGTGGTGCTAACAACCACTTCCACTAGATTTTGGCTCCCATGACTACATTGTTGTGATACGGATCAGGGAGACTAAGTCCTCTAGTTTTCTTCGGCTTGCAGACTGTTGACCAATTGACCAGTGCCCATTTTCTATTTTTCCCTGAGGATCCCCAAAGAAAATTACGTTGCAGCGATTTGATTTTCTTGAGGACCCACTTTGGGGCAGCAAGAAAAAAGAATAAATAGAGGAGCATAGACTGCAGAATGGCTTTGACGAGAATAAGATGACTGGTCAGATTAAGAGAACGAAAAGTCCAAGAGGAAAGCCTAGCTTCCAGTTTTTCGAGAAGTGAATGCCAGGAGGAGTGTTTGATGGCAGAGTCTATCAGAGGGGCTCCCAGGTACTTGGCGGGTAGATGAGCTATAGTGAACCCAGGGATCCTGGAAATGATGTTTTGTGTGGAGATCGAGGTATTGAAGAAGAAGATATGAGATTTGGAAGCATTGACCGAGGTGCCAGAGGCGTCCGAGAAGGCATCCATAATGGATTTGTAGGTGATGGCTTCTTGGACTGAAGGGTGCCCGAAAAGCATGTTGTCGTCGACAAACTGTTGATGGGTGGTGGCCAAGGATCCATGAATCGAGATACCATGGAGTTGCTAGAAATGAAGAGCTTGCTAGATGAGGCGACCCAGACCTTCTGCCATTAGAACAAAGAGAAAAGGAGAGAGGGGATCACCTTAACGAATACCATAGGATGGGGAGAAGGGGCGAGAGGGGATGCCATTGACCAAAATGGATAAGAAGGAGGAGGAATTAAGCTCATTACCCATCTAATCCAAGTAGGGCTGAAACCATAGGCTGTTAGCATTTTCTGTATATAGTTCCAGCTTAACTTGTCAAATGCTTTAGATAAGTCAATTTTCAGAAGCATACCTGCCTTTTTGGTTTGTTTCAAGGAGTGGATGATCTCATGCGTGAGAATGATCCCATCGAAGATCTGGCGTCCTTCCACGTAGCTATTTTGTTCCGAAGAGATGAGCAGAGGCAACAGTGGCTTGAGTCTATTAGAAATCACCTTGGAGATAACTTTATATATGACATTACAGAGGGAAATTAGCTGGTACTTTTCAGGAGTTGCAACGTTGTCTTCTTTGGGTATGAGAGTAATGAAGGTGTCATTGAGAGAGGGTAGAAGCCAGTGCATGGTGCAGGATTCCTCTACAAGTTGCCAGACATCATTCTTTATGAGGTCCCAGAAATGATGGAAGAAGTTGGAGATGAAGCCATCTAGACCTGGTGCCTTGCCATCTTTGCATTGTGCTATTGCATGTTCCACTTCCTGAAGAGAAACAGGACGAAGTAACATTTGATTATGATCTTCTTTGATTAATTTGGGAATGTGTTGCAGGACTTTGGTGATTTCTGGCTACCTGTTAGCATGGCTCTCCCGAAGCACAGATTTGAAGTGGGCTAAGAGTTATTTTTCTATGTCCTGATGCTCTTCTAGCCTTTCTCCATTTTGGCTTTGGAGTAGGCTGATCTTATTGTGCATTCTTATTTGGATGGTGGATCAGTGGAAAAATTTGGTGTTTCTCTCCCCTTCTTTTACCCATCTTATTCTGGATTTTTTCTTCCAGAGTATCTCTTCTTGTTGTTTTCATTCATCCAATTGTTTAAGGAGAATATGTTCCTGTGTTGCCAGTGTCTTAGTACGGCCCTCCTGGATGATGCGTTGTTGAAGCTCCGCCATGTTGCTTTCGAGGACCTTTTGTTGTTGGAATATGTTCCCGAAGGTGGAGTGATTCCAACTTTTGATGTGAGTTTTGAGGTCCTTGAGGTGTTGCTGAAATTGGAACATCTTAGATCCTGCCGGTGGTGAAAAAGCTTGCCAAACCTTGGTAACCATATCCTTGAAATCCGAGTGGGTTAGCCAGAAGGCTTCAAAACGGAAGGGTCTTTTAGTAGCATCGCCTGGCCTCATCCATTGAAGAGAGATAGGCCAGTGGTCAGAACCTGAGAGAGGTAGGATAGAAGCCTGAATATCTCCTCCAACGTGGATGGCGTTATCTGAGAGGAGGAAGCGATCCAGCTTAGAGGCGATTTGCTATGAGCCAGAGCGTTTGTTGTTCCAAGTATGCATGCCGTTGGAGAAAGGAATATCTATCAACCAATTCTTTTGAATATAGTTTTTAAAGTGGATGTAGTCCAAATCTAATTTGGCAGGGCCTTCTCTTTTCTCTTCAAATTTAGTAATCATGTTGAAGTCCCCGCCCGTGATCCAGAGAGGATGAGTCCTATTGTAATTGAGCATTTCCATCGTATTAAGTAGCGTTATTTTTTGCATAGAGTCTTGAGGAAAGTATACATTGGTGAGGTGCCCATGTATATTGGTTCCTATGATATGGAAGGTAGCTCAGATAAGTTTGTGCGTTGCATGAGCATCAGTGATTGATATCGCTTGCGGATACCAAGCTATGGCTAATCCTCCTGAGGCTCCTGAAGCATCAACTGCAATTGAATGACTGCCTATCCAAGCTTTGGATAGAGTGGAGCCTAGGGTATTACTGTTGCATTTGGTTTCTTGTATGAAGAAAACCTGTGGTCTTTCTTTTTGAATCATGTTTTGAATCATTTTGTATTTTGAAGGGCTATTTAATCCCCTTATATTCCAAGATGTGAGCTTCATTGAGAACTGTTTTCAAGTGGCCGGTAGAACTTGGTAAGCTTGGGGTACCTACCAGATTCCATTAGCATCTCCCCAATTAGGATGGTCCTTTGTAAGTCTGTTTTCATGCCTCTCTTTTTAGTTTCCTTGAAGATTTTTTTCCCACCCCATTGACTTCCTAGTTGAATTTCCAGGGATTTTTGGTGTTGTTTTGCGTGAAAGAGGACCACCTCTAAACTGTTTATCTATCTGTCCATTATTTTATCATAATCCTTTTTTCTGCAGGCATGTTCAAGTCCAAAAATGTCCAACTCTCCTATGTCAATACTTTCTGGTTCTTCTTCCATGTGACTAGCCTGTCTGCCTCCAGCACCAGAGCCATCTATGTCCATGTTGTTGGGCTACCAGATGACGAGATCCGTTTCAGTGTTGGGCTTGGTTGGAAGGAGGAAGGACTCAAGTGGAGGCTTCGAATGCGAAAGAGGAATGTGAGAGTCAGAGCTGGGGATCGAGGAATAAGGGGTCAAGGGGGGGTCAGTATTGTTGGGGATGTCAGAATCAGGTTGAGAGTGCTTTGCAAGAATGTCAAAGCTGTTGCTGGTGGAGGGGATGTCGGAGGCTTGGGTGGATGGTTTGGCGGTGGAGGTGGGGGTTTTCTTGTGGTGGCGTTTGCGGGTTGGGACTTTGGTGAAACCTTCTTCATCAGAAGTTGCAGAGGTAGCAGTGGGTTTATTGGAAGGTGGATTGAGAGGGAAGTCTCTGAATAAGTGGCCATGAGCATGGCATTTTCAACAACGGAAAGGAACATGTTCATAATCAATAGGTTGCAGCCATTCAAAATCATCATGAAAAAGACTTACTGAGTCCGAAAGAGCCTTTTCCAGGTGCATGTAGACGTATATTCTGGCATATGAAGTGTATCGCCTGAGCTTGGTCTCCTCTGTTGTCTTAATGAACTCTCCCAGTCCATTACCTATGTCCCTTAACGATTCTTCATCCTAGTATTCAAGGGGTAAGGAATACAACCGGATCCAGACCGACGCCCAACTGAAGTCCTCTTTATCGGGGTTGAAACTTTCAACCCAGTCGCGGAGATAGAGTCCGGATGAGTTGAAGAAGTAGGGACCTCCATCTAAGATGCGATTTCTGTCTTCGATACAGTTGAAGAAGCCCTTTGGCCCTAGTTGAAGTGTGACATGTCCTTTTGGTTTCCATTTGGAGCTGATCCAGCCATGCAGGGCTTTTTCAATAGGCCAGAAGCCGACAAATTTTCCAATGAGTGCATGGTCCTTCATGTACTGAATCTGAGCGTTGATGCGGTGGCTTGGAAGGTCTATCTTTGGGCGTTTTGCAACTATTGGCCTGCATGTCGCAGAGGTTGTCTTAGGTGGAGCCGTTTTGTCAAGAGACTCTGTGGGTTTGTCTTGTTGCACATCGGATGAGTTGCCAGGAGTCTGGGTAACATCAGCAGAGGGCGTCTGCCTTGTGGCAGAAGAGGGCTTTTGTGCTGTGACAGAGGGCGTTTGCGCTGTGGCAGATGATGGTATCTGCATTGAGTCAGAGGAGGGTATCTGTGTTGCTGCAGGACTGACAGGGATGTGAACACCTGTGGGGGGGGGCATTTTAGCCCCCCCCCCCCGCCCCCCCCGTGGAGGATCGATTTGATGTGGATCAACGGCCGCTTGGAGATATGACCTAAGCTGGAGCAAAAGGCATTAATGGAAACCCCCGCGCCAGAGCTTCACCATCGAAGGAAGTCTATAAACCCTAGCTCAGAGTTTTCTTGCCATGTAGTTTCATGGTTTTATTCTTGTTTGTTCTTAATATTGTCTTTTATGTTGTGAGAGTCTTCATAGTGCGCTGTAGATTAAGCCTTTCGACACAATAAGAATACAAAAATCATAAGTAATGCAGAAATAGAAAATCAACTTCAAAGGCATGCCACGTCAAAGGTATGCCAAGTCAAAGGAAATAGCATCGGTTGTGTTTTTCACCTACAATAGAAGATCAGCTTCAAAAGTATGACAGGTCAAAGGAAATAGCATCGGGTGTGTTTTTCACCTACAAACCGACCCAAAATTTTCTTCTCAACAAATATATCACAATGCTTTCTGGATACTGCTGAAACATTGCTTGGTCTAGCTGCACTTCATCCAAATTATTCTTGCTGTGACGATGCAAAATCATTTTGAAAGATGGGTTGTTCATTGAACTGCCAAATATCATCCTCCCATAATACCCATAAAAAATACTCCGTAGTTTCACCAAAAGTAATTCAAAGATTTTGCCGTGGAATTTTTAGGATTTCCTTTAGTCCACATTAAAAACCATTTGGTTGCCGTGGAATTTTTAAATTTTCTCAAGAGTTCACATTACAAACCAATTGGTATTGAACTTTGTGTTAACCCAATCCATGTGTACAATACCAATACTTTACGTCAGCGCTGACTCCCACCCTTTCAACTCTTTGTTAGATCATGCGCACGTGACATTGAAATGGCGTGTTTGCATTGACAACCTACGATCACGCACCTTCATTAACGTTGGCGGCGCCTGTCGCAATGCATATAACATTGAATCTACTCTTAAAAACATATACTCCATCTTGGTATGTCCTTCCAACCTTTCCACATGCTCACTCACTGCGCTAAGCTAATCGTCACAGGTGGAGTTGTGAGATTGGTTTTATATTTTTTCGTTGAGATGTAATTAGTTTTATATATCTAAAATAAGTGATGACGTATTAGTTATGTCAGTGCAGATTTTGAAAGTTCTCGAATGATCCACTCTATGATGTTGGTGTTTTTCCCGCCCCCGGAAATTATGATTCCAATATATTGTACAATTCTATTAAAACTTGATTATAAATATAAAAACATATATTATCTCTTCAAAAATCAAATATCAAGACATGTCACTCCTTTTTGCAATTCTAACAAACACGTTTACTTTTAAATGGGCAGACACCCATTTAATAGAATTGTTTGAAGATACCTATCACTCTTTAGTGGAACAATGATCGTTGGTATGAGCTTTGGATTTGTTACCATAAAAACTCCAATTAAGATTACACACAACTATTTACAGCTTTAGAGTACTATAAGCCAGCCCAATTAAAATGCAACTCATTTAGGTTTAAATTATATTTAACAATACCAATTTACTAGATAAATCAAATCGTTTTTTTTCGAGATAGAAAGGTATATAAAATATTAAATTGTAAAATAAATTATATATAAACCTAAAACAATATTCTATTAATCATTTTAAACTATTGATTAAAATTATATATATTATAAATAAAATAAAGATAATATTATTATGTGTAACTTGGCAGTGTATTTAAGAATATCATCACAACTATTTATATATGTGAGGAAATTTACTATGAGTTTGAATGTATTGGATTTTATAGTAAAACTAAAATATATTGTTAATGGATTCGATGCTTTTTGGATTTAATGTACAACTTTTTATTCTTTATTTGGTAAAATGATGCTCAAAACTAATATGACTCCCTTCCATTCCCTTCTTGGATTGATTTTGAAACCCTTGAAAATTGATAAAGGAATCTAATGTTTTGCATGTGGTTGTGCTTGTATTTCCTCTCATTAGGAATTAGACAATTTGGCCTATTGGAAATGGCAATAAAGTGAAATTAGGATTGGGCCCATGACTCAGTTAACCAAGTGGGTTGTTATGTTCTATTAGATTCCAAGGCCTAAACCCACAAGAATGGGGACATGCACTAAGGAAAATAACCATTGATCTGGGCCTAGTAGACCAAGAAACTAATTTGGAATCCTATATCAATCTTCTCATTTCAAAATTTATAAAACTTAGAGAGGATATAGAAGATGATCTAGAATCATCCAAAAACCCTAGCAATGGGGACTTCATAGGTAATTAGGGTTATGAGTCTATCACTAAATGTCAGTTTACATAGGAGAAAAAATTGTAGTGGAGTCCATTATGGAAACTTAGTGCTCCCCTTAAGTGCAAACTCACTTTCTAGTTTACTATTAACAACAATTTATTACCATGGGACGATCTCATAAAAATGGGTTGGGAGGGCCCAAGTTGCTTTCCTTTATGCAAGTATTTGAATGAAAATGCCTCACATCTTTTCATTTTTTTTCGTTCATACACAATGCAAATAATCTCCAAAATGCTAATCAAGGTGGTCATTAAAGGTTCTTTGTCAAGTATAGGATTGGAATGTTTCAAAGCATGTATAGAATATGGAGCCACTAATCCATTCAAAGGGTTTCCATGAATTCTTATATATACCCTCTGGTGGGCTAGAAAATCTAGATTTTTTTTGCTCAAAAGGCATACCAAATGACGTCATCATAGGACTGATTGTCAAACTATTCATAGAATACAAGGTCAATCGGAAGGCTCTAAAAGGAAAGTTCTTGTCATGCCCCTTCTTATCCAAGGATGCCCCTAGGGTTTTTATTATGGTGCCTCACAGGGTGATCTACCCAAGTGTGGATGTAGTTATTTTCCTCTCTGAGTCACTCTATCTATAAGTCAAATATAATCCTGGACATTAAATAAATAATTGAGCAAAATTCATTGCATTATGCACTCTTATGGAATTTTTTCACTAGAGAATTTCAAAAACCTCTGAGTAATGGTGTATTCAAAACTAGTAATGGATTGGGCACTCCCATTCTTCGAGTTGATTTCCTTTACCCATATACTCAGAGAACTCAACTCCATCATATATGGATTATCCAAGGATGCTCTAGATTTACCTGTCAAGGATTTTCTACTAACATATTTTATTGATGGAGTGAAGCAGGATAAAATGATTATACACACACAATATGAGATATATTTTGGTTGGTTTCTCTTCTCTCTAGTTCTAGTATAGTCGAAGATAAAATAGTATTGTAGAAAATAGTGAAAGTGTCTCCCTCTCCCATCTAATATATATATATATATATATATATATATATATATATATATTCTTTTTTGCAACCATAATAGAGTAAATCCAACCTATGTGAAAAGAAATATCCTATAATCAAAAAATTCCTTTTTTTGAAAAAAAATTGTATTAAAAAATGCATATTCTATAATTATATATATATATATGGTATTACAAATATGTAATTCCTAACTAAAACATATGTTTAAAGGAGGAGGTAATAGTGAGTCACCGATAATGAATCAATATAGTATGGGCTTTTTAGAAATTAATAAGAATAAATATTTTTTATTTTTTTCTTAATTAATTAAAATTGGTTTTTATGTATTTTCTTTTTCAATTTTTGGAAGATATATTTTGTCTTTAAGTGTATGGTTTTTTGAAAATGAGAAGATATAAATCATTTTAAAATGGGTTAGATTTTTGGAAAAAAAAAACCATATTAAAGATTAAAGTTTTGATTAATGAAATGAAATTTTATCGAGGTTTTGGATAGATGATGATCTATTAGCTATTAAGGAACTCTTAAATGTTAAATCATTCATTCAATTTTCTGCCCTATTCAAATGTTAGTTTTGAACATGACTATGATGTAATCTCACACCAAACTTACAAGAAAAAATGAAATAAAACTTTCTAAAAAAACCTCTTTATTATATTTTTTATTTTTTATTAAATTTAAAAAAAAATTATTATATTTATTTTTAAAACTAGAATAAAGAAATCTCTATGAATCCATTATAATTAACCAATTTGTAAGTAAGCTGTATGGAAGTATATTTAGAATAAAGATTCATCGTTTAGCTAAAAAGTCGAGAAACAAAAGTTAAATGATGAGTTATATTTAGAAGTTCTCAAAACTTTGTTAAAAAAACCGCTTTATTGTATTTTTTAATTCTTATTAAATTTAAGAAAATTTTATTATATTTATTTTTAAAACTGGAATAAAGAAATCTATATAAATCCATTATAATTAACCAATTTGTAACTAAGTGGTATGGAATTATATTTAAAATAAAGATTCAACGTTTAGCTAAAAAGTCGAGAAACAAAAGTTAAATGACGAGTTATATTTAGAAGTTCTCATTTAACTGTATACTGTCTTATTAAATTTAGAATATTGTTAGGTTAGTTTTAGAAATTCTCATTTAACCGTATATCGTCTTATTAGGTTTATAATTTTGTTAGGTTATATTTAGGAGTTTTTATTTAAGTGTATATTGTCTTATTAGATTTAGAATCTTGTTACGTTAGATTTAGTTCTCATTTAACTATATACTGTCTTATTAGGTTTAAAATCTTGTTAGGTTAAATCTAGAAGTTCCCATTTAATTGTATATTATCTTATTAAATTTACAATCTTGTTATGTTTGGAATCCTGGTAGAGAAGTAATCGATCTAGAATCCATGTATATTTTTGGAATAGGATAGAAGTAAATGTGTTTTTGGAGTTGAGAAATTGTACCATAAGATTGCATAAACATTATTACTGAGTTTAGGAACATTGTGAGATTATTAGTAGAAATTAATTATAATATAGGGGTTAAGAAAGGTTATACATTCTCTTCTATTTATTTTGACATATACAAATTATCAAAGATTTTTACTTTAATATGTGTATAATTTTTAGTATTCAAAAAATAAAGATTATGATAATTAAATCCAAAGGATCACTTATGTGAGTTTTATGTATGAAAAAACACTTTGGAGGAAGTGATTTTATATACCTATCTCAAAATCTATCTCCATCATAAGCTTAGCTATAACTATAACATTAAAAATGAAATTTGGATGGTGGAAAGCTTATAATGGACTTCTACACATTTGTAACTTAGCTGACCTTTGGGTATGAGTTAAAGAATAAATCATATTTAAGACCTTATTATCTTAAATGATTATGAAGTTTGGGATTGCAACATTTCTAAAGAATCATGGAGAAAGATAGAGAAAATGCAAAAGTATTTTGTAATTTATAATCTCAAAATTAAAGGAAATACACCATATCTTTTCCTCCACATAAAAGAGATCATTTATTCCATTGAGAATGGACAATGAAGAGGTATATATTATGCATAAACACAATTAACAACGTGGAAGACAATAGGTCTCCTAAGATTCCTTTAAACTACAATGAAGTCATATGTAGCTTGGCTAGGGTTGGTATAGTTTTGGTTAAATAATTGGGGAATAAAAAGATGTCAATATTCATAATAAAAATAATATTAGAATTGTTATTACATCTATAATTAATAATAAATTATGGCATGATAAAGAAATAGAGTATAAAAGAAAATTAAGATACTATAAGAAGGTGTAACACTCTAATTAGAAAATAAAAAGTATAGATATGTTTAGAATAAAGTGACTAAGAAAACCAACACCATTTTAAAATAAATAGAAACTATCACAAACAACATGGCTTTGGACCATTCCTAAAACATCATGGATAGAAAGAATGTGTCATATTTGTGTCACTATGAGGCTGGATGCTGAAAATAATTTATCCTATAATATACATCATACACTTACATTAAATCACAATTTAAAAATACACAATAAATCATAAACATTATTAACCTTTTAATTAATCAAAACTCTCTATATTGATTTAAGAATATTTTTATTGAAAAAAAATAAATGCGAGATAAAATTTTTAAGTAAAACAAATAAATTCTTTATAATTTTTTAAGATTTAGTAAACCAATTTAGTTTTGATAAATATTGATCCATCATCATTATCATAAAATAATTTTATAAATAATTTATGTTCTAAATACTTAAGTATTATTAATCTAAATTTATTTGATTTAAAATTCATCCAAATTATAAAATTGAAATGTAATCGAGTGTAATTCAAAATACACTAAATAATTTACTCTATTTTTTTAATTATATATATATATATATATATATATATATATATATATATATATATATATATATATATATATATATATATATATAACATTGATTTTATATTCCAACTTTTCATCCACTTAAAATTTGGAATAGCTCTTTTAACACCCCAAAGATATTAATCATAATAGTTTAATAGTTTTTCAAATATTTAGGCATTTTGGGGTTAATAGTTTTTCAAAATATCTTTTTATAGGGTATCTTAACTAGTAGGTATTTTGGGTTTTTTTACCATATAATTTTGGGTGATATTGTGACTTTTTATTGTTTAAATGTGTTTTTGAATACATAAAAAAATTCAACACTATTAAAAACTATTAGAACATAAATATTTTGTAGATTATACAACTCAAACTTATTTGGTAGATTTCAAGCAAAATTGTCTTGAAAAAATGCCTCAAAAGGGGCAAAAACATCTATTAATTAGAATATACTATATTCAAACTAATAAATGTTTTGGAAATTTTCAAAGAAATCCAAAAATACAATTTTGGATCATATTGTGGTTTCTTATTGTTTAAAATGTGTTTTTGAGTGTATATATGGATTCAACACTGTGAAAAACCACTAAAACACTTGGATTCTATAGATTACACAAATCAAACTTATTTTTCTAAAAAATATCACATAAATTGATAGGGAAAAATGCCCAAAAATGACTAAAACATCTATTATTTAGACTACACTATTTTAAGCACAAAATAACTAATAATGAGATATTAAGCTTTATTTTTGTTTAGACTATGTTTTGAAGGGATAATTGAATTTAATCTCTTTAAAATCCACTGGAACATTTGAACTCTTGAGATTATATAGCTCAAACTTATGATACTAAAACAATTTATTCGGGATTTCATGCAAAATTTCGGATGATATCATTTTGAGTGATATTGTTATTTCTTGTTGTGCAAATGTGCTTTCAAATGCATGAATAGATTAAACACCATGAAAATAATTAGAACACTCAAATTATGTAGATTACAAAAATCAAACTTATAATTCTATAAAATGAGTGCCGTGTTTTAAGAAACAATTTACAAAAAAAAACACTTAAAAAGGGAAATTTTTTCTATTAGTTAGAATACATTTTTTTAGGTGTAGTTTAACTAGTAGAGATTTTGGCCTTTTTCATCTAAATTTGAAGATACTATTTTGGGTGATATTGTAATGTCTTGTTGTTTAAATTTTTTTTATTGAATACATAAATGGTTTCAATACACTCAATAACCAATGGAATACTCAAATTATGTAGATTGCACAACTAAAATTTATGATTCTTAAAAAAAGTTGCTAAATTTTTGGATAACTTAACTAGAAAAAAGCCCAAAAAAGGATAAAACATCTATTAATTAGATTAAACTTGTTTAGGCGCATCCCATCTAATATATGATTTTGTGTTTTTTTTGCCAAAATTGGACAATATAATTTTGGGTGATATTGTAATTTCTTGTTGTTCAGAATGTGTTTTTGAATGCATAGATAGATTCACATATTGAAAAACCACTAGAAAAAACAAATTTGACATATTACAAAACTCAATTTTATGATTTTAAAAATTCTCTACTAGATGGGAGAAAAATCAACCAAAAAAATGCTCGAAAAATGGCAAAACATCTATTAGTTAGACTATGCTCTTTTAGGAAAATTTTAAGTAATAGACATTTTGGTCTTTTTCACTAGAATCTAAACATATAATTTCAATAATATTGTGATATATTGTTGTTTAAAATATGTTTCTGAATGCATACATGGATTCAAAGACTAAATAACAGCTATAACACTAATATGTCTATCAGTTAAACTACATTCCTTTAAAAAAAATTTCAAACCATATTATCCTAACACATTTTTCTATATTATATTATATATAAATTATAGCAAATACACAAACACACACACATATATATAATTTAGGAGTAGTCTAACTTATAGACGAAATGACATTTTTCATGACTATTTTTCTAGTTAATTTTAATCAAAATTAGACACAAATTTTAAAAACTTGAATTTAAATTGTTTAATTTGCATAATTCAAGTGTCTAAAAATTTTATAGATGTTGAATTGATTTATAAATTAAATTAATTTGAAAATTATATTGTCGAATTTCAGTGAATTCTAATGAAAAAACAAAACTACCCTTATAGCAAATTCAAATTTTCAAAAATAAAATAATAAAATAATATTTGATGATATAATGTAATCTTCTCATATCGATATGTTAAAGTTTCATTATGATAGTCGATCCCAATGCTAGTGACTGGAAGACAACTAGAAATGTAGGGCAATGTGACACGTCAGACTGGTAGGAGGAGCCCATTCGGTCACCTTGGTTGCTATGTTTCTATTGCCCTAATTTTCCCTCTACCTGTGCCTATTCCCTTGTATGTATGGGTTATTGGTCGTGTTGTTTTTTAGATAGCATTACGATGGAGCAGGGATAGAATTTGACAGGAAAATTGTTTATCATGAAGAACAATTTGTCGATCAAATACCATTCGAAATTTTACAAGATCATTAAAAATTATTTATTATGAAAAACAATTTGCTGATCAAATACCATTTGAAATTTTACAAGATCATTAATTTTTTTTATTGAAATCATGGAAACTCATCAAAGAAGTATGAAAACCATCATCAAATTTAACAACTGAGTCTCTTTTGAAATTGCCCGGGAGTGTTATTGGCCGAATTTGAAAAATAGCTTGCGTTTTTTCGTCTCCTTCCTTGATAAGACGTGGCTCTGTTATGGGTTATTGGTTGAGTTGTTCTTTTAGGTAGCATCAAGAGAGAGACTGTCATTGGCCAGATTTGACTAGCGTGTGCTTTTTCGTCTTCCTTACTCGATAAGAATATTGTCAAATTAGTAATGAGTAATGTATTATGATTAATTTTAATTATGTATTTTAAATTTTTTTATATTAATTAGTTTATGGTTGATTTTGTATTAATTATTATACAAGTTGTTTTTTTACTGAAATTGTAAGTTTGATTGGTAAATTTTGCACAATTAAACTGCCATATGGGTTTTAAGAGTGTAATCTATATATGTAGTCAAAAAACAAGTTTAAACAACACAAATCAAGATTTTACCTCAAAATTTTCCAGAGTATTCCGACCAAACAATCTAACAAAAACTCCAAAAAAATCACATTAAATATAACTCCATATATATATATATATATATATATATATAATTTTTAAACAACTACAACGTTTTTTTTTTTTAATTTTTGCAAAATTCTTCTATTTTTTAACTTAGTAACTCTAAATAATTTCCAAAACAAAAACACTCCAATTTTAATTGATTTTTTACTCATTAAGTAAATTTTAAAACAGAAAACATAAACACATTTGATCCAACATTTTGGAGGTATAAAATATGGTGGAAAATCCCCAATTCCAATTCCAATTTAGGAATGACACGTGACATGGGTATTTGGCACATTTACTATTTTGAGAGATTGCCCTAAAAAAAAGGAGGTCAAATTTGCACTTACGGACTAGCGAAAAGAAACCTCGAATCTACACTCGCAATTTTTTTTTTCCAGAAGGAAAAAAACATTGTTTTTTATATTATATATGCAAAAACAGTACATGATACTTGATGATTTTGTGCACAGTATTACTGATAAAAGGAGCTGTGAATAGAACATAGATGTTGCAAAACAGTACATGATGTACCAGCTGCTTGTGTGCATAACATCTCAGAAAAAAGGAGCAGAGAAAAGGGCTTAGGAGTTGCAGTGTACATATAAGGAGCTTTATATATAATCCACATGTTTTCAATGCTGATTGCCCCATATATCTGTGATCTATCATTTAAAACACTGTTAAAGAAATAGTAATCGCCCTCGCCTGCAAACACCATATCATCATTAACCGACTCGCTTACACCTATAATAAGAAAACAAAACTATATTTTGGCTCGCTTGTTGGAAGAAGATCCGGCTCACTTGCACCAAAAACAGATAAACTGATAAACTTGCACCATTAACCAGCTCGCTTGCACCAAAAGCAGATAAACTGACAATGCCAAAGACATAGGAAAAGGTTGGAATAATAATCATGGGATGGGCACTCTATCAGCCCAAACCACCTGGCCATTCAGAGAATGAGTAACCTGCATATAACCGAACTCCATCAAGACCCCCGCTTTTGACAGTCTGTCCGCCCTTGTTACGCCGATAGGCGTATCTCCCTATCGGAAGGAGCATCTTTTGTGATTAGGCTAATTAATCTTTTTGATCTGATGGTCTAGATTGAAAGATGCCGGTATATTCTGGTCGTCGCCACTAAATCAATGGATGAAATTCAAAAAAATAACTTCCTTGCATATCTAAATCACGTGTTTAAACCATACTTAAATTAATTTTTTACAAAACATGATTAAAAATTTACTGTGCCATTTATTAATTGCCACCTATCAAGATTAACATTTGGAATGAAACTGAAACATTAACCCTTATCCAAGTGTGTGAAACGGTTATGCAAGGTGTCCCCAAGTGTGTGAAACGGTTATGCAAGGTGTCGGAAGGCGCCCGCGGACAGGGACAGGTCGTGAGATGAAACGTTGTGATTGAACCACCGGTTCAAATTCTCAAATAAATGTGAGCGGCTCACACTACTGAACCATCGGATGACACGACTGTCTCAACGTAGAATGTAACGGCTGTGATGGTTGAAATCATCACCATGACCATCTCCTCCTGCGCCCATTTCAATTTTCCTCATGCCCTTTGTATTTTCACAACCTTCCTTCTTCGCAGGGTTTATGTTATCGACATCATGGACTTCGTTTTCTACTTGCAGGATGCCCACTCAGTCCAAGAAATAAAGAGAAGCATACTCATACCTTTAGACTGGACCTATATTGTGCTGTGGTCGTTGGATCAGCCAGCACAGTAAGTTTCTTCCCCTCTATTCTTAACATGGGTTTTTGTGTTTTTGTCATGAATATCAGGCGAATAAGCATTAAGGATGCTACATTTGGTAACTAATTTTTCGATCACATTTTCAGAGAATTAGCATGTAAAGACGGATGGTTTAACCCAGAAATGGAAGCTGGTTCCTCTACGGCCGCGGCCCAGAGTGTAGGTCAGAACCTTTTCACTTGGTAAAAGCTTTGTCGCTTTGCTCTGGACGTTGGGTAAGTTTAATCTACTCTCACATAATGTAGCATCTATGTGATCGAATTAAAAAAGTTGCATATCGGTTTTATCTCTGGCTTTCTCAAGTTTTGAGAGCCCTGTTAAAATGCAGTAAATGTTTCAGAAAGCGTGTTTATATATATATATATATAGATGAAGATCTCCGTGTTAAATTAATAAGTAGATCAATTTACATTTTTATTTGGCGCATTTAAAAATACATATATTTTAGTATATATTTGCCAGTAATATATCGTACAAAGATTTCTGTCTGCTAGATAGAATGTCAGCCAAATTTTAATGCATGGTCCAATTCAGAGTTCCAGGTTTGGCGTTGAGTCAGCCGCCATATGTGTGGTTAACGCAGCTACATAGCTCCAATTTATTCAAGCTCCATATTACAATATATTACAAAAATCAAAGCAAAGTATCCAAATCCAAAGCAACGCAGCTCCATTAAAATAGAGTCGTATATAATGATGTCCAATGTTCAAACATTTCAACACTCAACTTATAGGCATCATTGCAGCGTTAAGGCAATGTTCTAGGCATTCAAATTATATTGATCCAACCCTCAAATAAAAAGGCTGAGATTGATTCAACACTATTTTCCATTGTATTGCTAACGCACTCACAAAACATATATTACTTTTGCCATATATTGTTCAACCCATACATATGTTTTGAACGCCTTTGAAAAAAAATATGATAGTGAGCAATTTGAAATGCTCATTCAAAATATAATGACTTTCATATGCCAATAGAATTTGTTCTGCTGCTTCAGAGAAAGGTCAATACCAACGCAGGCAAACAGAATTAATAAATAATATTAGATTTAAAATTAATATTAAAGGTAATATTAATAACAATACTATTAAATACAATATTAATAAGGTTTGAAAAATAATGTGTAATACTAACAATCTTAATAAAGTTTTAAATTTTTTATTATTTAGTATTATTAAGATAATAACATTTACATTATAATATTAATAATCTTAAGAATATTAATATTGTTAAAAAAAAATATTAAAGTTAATATCTATAAATAAGAATAATAATATTTTTTTCGTAATAATTAACATTATAATTATTAATAAAAATAAATTTAAACTTTTATTCACTTTAACAATATGATAAAAAGTATTAATGATATTATAACTAACGTTGTTAATATAAATACTATTAAGATTAATTTTAATAATTAATAATATTTACATTCTAAGCATTTTAAATAAATATGGTTAAACACTTCCAACACATTCCTCAATTAGTGTCACTCATTGTCACCAATGCTCAATGGTACACAACCTTGCTTAGCCATAGTCACCCATGGTTAACCTTCTTAAACCATAATAAGCAGTGGCTAACCTTAATTATAATTTATAATTATAATGATTAATTATAGTTATATTTTTAAAAATTGTTAAACTAATTATAATTAAAATAATATCTAAATAAATATAATAATATCCAAATAAATATAATAATATGTAAATAAGCATAATAATTGTTTAAGTTATTATAATTCTCTTTTCTTTAAAATAAAAAATATTTTGAGGGCTTTTAAAGTTCTTTAATAAAATTGAAATTAAAAAAAAAATATTATTGTATTAAAACTAATATTGTTAATAGAAATAGTATCAAGATTAATATCAATAAGTAATATTGATTTATTGATCCCTTGCATTTTTTAATATTTATCTCTTCAGTTCACCAATTTCTTTAGTTTGTAATATCAAACCCTTGGTGTTATTAGTTCTTTATGTTTATAATATTAATAACCCTTGGGGTTTATTAAAATCTTGATTTTAAAATATTAATTCGTAGGGTTTGTAAATCTCTTGTGTTTAAAATATTAATTCTTAGGGTGTAGTAATTTCCTTGTTTATAATATTAATATTTATCCCTTTGGTTCACCAATTACTTTGGTTTATAATACTAAACCCTTGTTAAAAAAAAAAATATTAAAGTTAATATCGATAAATAAGAATAATAATATTTTCTTCTTAATAAATAACAATATAATTATTAATAAAAACAAATTTAAACTTTTATTCACATTAACAATATGATTAAAAGTATTAATGATATTATAGCTAACATTGTTAATATAAATACTATTAAGATTAATTTTAATAATTAATAATATTTACATTCTAAGCATTTTAAATAAATATGGTTAAACACTTCCAACACATTCCTCAATTAGTGTCACTCATTGTCACCAATGCTCAATGGTACACAACCTTGCTTAGCCATAGTCACCCATGGTTAACCCTCTTAAACCATAATAAGCAGTGGCTAACCTTAATTATAATTTATAATTATAATAATTAATTATAGTTATATTTCTTAAAATTGTTAAACTAATTATAATTAAAATAATATATAAATAAATATAATAATATCAAAATAAATATAATAATATGTAAATAAGCATAATAATTGTTTAAGTTATTATAATTCTCTTTTCTTTAAAATAAAAAATATTTTGAGGGCTTTTAAAGCTCTTTAATAAAATTGAAATTAAAAAAAATATTATTTTATTAAAACTAATATTGTTAATAAAAATAGTATCAAGATTAATATCAATAAGTAATATTGACCTTATTGATCCCTTAGGTTTTTAATATTTATCTCTTCGGTTCACCAATTCCTTTCGTTTGTAATATCAAACCCTTGGTGTTATTAGTTATTTATGTTTATAATATTAATAACCCCTCGGGTTTATTAATATCTTGAGTTTAAAATATTAATTCGTAGGGTTTGTAAATCTCTTGAGTTTAAAATATTAATTCTTAGGGTGTAGTAATGTCTTGGTTTATAATATTAATATTTGTCCCTTCGGTTCACCAATTACTTTGGTTTATAATACTAAACCCTTGATTTTATTACTTCTTTTCATTTATAATATTAATAATGTCTCGTGTTTATTAGTCTATTTAATTTAAAATATTAATTATTAGGGTTTATTAATTTCTTAGGTTTTTGAGTTTAAAAATTTTATTCTGAGGATTTATAATATTAAACCCTTGGGTTTATTAGTTCTTTTGGTTTATAATATAAGTAATCGATCAATGTCATCCATGATCAAATGTCACATTCTGACAAACATTGTCTCAATATGAATATCACCCATGGCCAACCATGGTCATAGTTGGTCAAACGTCGCATTGTGACAACAATTGTCTCAATATTTAAATCAATTCCATTGGGTTCACCAATTCCTTTGGTTTATAATATTAACCCCTTGGGGTTATTAGTTCTTTTGGTTTATAATATGACTAATCGATCAATGTCATCCATGATCAAATGTCGCATTGTAAGAACAATTGTCTCAATGTTTAAATCAATCCCCTTGGGTTCACCAATTCCTTTGGTTTATAATATTAAACCCTTGGGTTTATTAGTTCTTTTGGTTTATAATATGAATAATCGATCAATGTCATCCATGATCAAATGTCATATTCTGACAAATATTGTCTCGAATATGAAAGTCTCGAATATGAAAAATCACTCATGACTAACCAGCTAACCATGATCATAGTTGGTCGAACGTCGCATTGTGACAACAATTGTCTCAATGTTTAAATCAGACTACTTGGGTTCACCAGTTCCTTTGGTTTATAATATTAAACCCTTGGGTTTATTAGTTTTTTTGGTTTATAATATGAATAATCGATCAATGTCATCCATGATCAAATTGTCCCCGAGACTGTAAGTATTCATGGCCAACCATGGTCATACTTGGCCCAACGTCGCATTGCGACAACAATTGTCTCAATGTTTAAATCAATTCCCTTGGGTTCATCAATTCCTTTGGTTTATAAATTTTTGGGTAAGGATTTTCTCTTGGGTTCACCAGTTCCTTTGGTTTATAATATTAAACCCTTGGGTTTATTAGTTTTTTTGGTTTATAATATGAATAATCGATCAATGTCATCCATGATCAAATGTCACATTCTGACAAACATTGTATCAATATGAAACTTCAACGCAGCCCAGCAAGCATTCAATGTTGGTCGAACGTCGCATTGTGACAACAATTGTCTCAATGTTTAAATCAATTCCCTTGGGTTCATCAATTCCTTTGGTTTATAATTTGTTGGGTAATGGTTTTCCTTTGCGTTCACCAATTCCTTTGGTTTATAATATTAAACCCTTAGGTTTTATTAATCTCTACTGTTTTTAATATTTCCCTTAGCCTGATTGATCCCTTAGGTTTTTAATATTTCTTGGGTAATGGTTTTCCCTTGGGTTCACCAATTCTTTTGGTTTATAATATTAAACCCTTGGGTTTATTAGTTCTTTGGTTTATAACTGAATATTCGATGAATGTCATACGATCAAATGTCACATTCTGACAAATATTGTCCTAATATGAAAATCACCCATGCCCAACCATGGTCATAGTTGGTCCAACATCACATTGTGACAACAATTGTCTCAAGGTTTAAATCAATTCCCTTGGGTTCAACAATTCCTTTGGTTTATAATTTTTTGGGTAATGGTTTTCCCTTGGGTTCACCAATTCCTTGGTTTATAATATTAAACCCTTGGGTTTTATTATTCTCTATTATTTTTAATATTTCCCTTAGCCTTATTGATCCCTCAGGTTTTTAATATTTATCCCTTGGGTTCACTAATTCCTTTGGTTTACAATATTAAACCCTTGGGTTTATTACTTGTTTTGGTTTATAATATAAATAATCGATCAATGTCATCCATGATCAAATGTCACATTCTGACAAACATTGTCTCAATATGAAAATGACCCATGGCCAACCATGGTCATAGTTGGTCGAACGTTGCATTGTGACAACAATTGTCTCAGCGTTTAAATCAATTCCCTTAGGTTCACCAATTCCTTTCGTTTATAATTTGTTGGGTAATGGTTTTCCCTTGGGTTCACCAATTCCTTTGGTTTATAATATTAAACCCTTATGTTTTATTAATCTCTACTGTATTTAATATTTCCCTTAGCCTTATTGATCCCTTAGGTTTTTAATATTTGTTGGGTAATGGTTTTCCCTTAGGTTCACCAATTCTTTTGGTTTATAATATTAAACCCTTGGGTTTATTAGTTCTTTTGGTTTATAATATGAATAATCGATCAATGTCATCCATGATCAAATGTCACATTCTGACAAATACTGTCTCAATATGAAAATCACCCATGCCCAACCATGGTCATAGTTGGTCCAACGTCGCATTGTGACAACAATGCGTCTCAATGTTTAAATAAATTCCCTTGGGTTCACCAATTACTTTGGTTTATAATATTAAACCCTTGGGTTTATTAGTTCTTTTGGTTTATAATATGAATAATTGATCAATTTCATCCATGATCAAAATGTACGAATATGAAATCAGCCATGGCCAACCATGGTCATGCCAGTCCAATGTCGCATTGTGACAACAATTGTCTCAATGTTTAAATGAATTCCCTTGGGTTCACCAATTCCTTTGGTTTATAATTTATTGGGTAATGGTTTCCCTTGGGTTCACCTTGATTCCTTTGGTTTATAATATTAAACCCTTGGGTTTATTAGTTCTTTTGGTTTATAATATAAATAATCTATCAATGTCATCCATGATCAAATGTCACATTCTGACAAACATTGTCTCAATATGAAAATCACCCATGGCCAACCATGGTCATAGTTGGTCGAACGTCACATTGTGACAACAATTGTCTGAATTTTTAAATCAATTCCCTTGGGTTCACCAATTCCTTTAGTTTATAATTTGTTGGGTAATGGTTTTCCCTTGGGTTTACCAATTCCTTTGGTTTATAATATTAAACCCTTAGGTTTTATTAATCTCTACTATTTTTAATATTTCCCTTAGCCTTATTTATCCCTTAGGTTTTTAATATTTGTTGGGTAATGGTTTTCCCTTGGGTTCACCAATTCCTTTGGTTTATAATATTAAACCCTTGGGTTTATTAGTTCTTTTGGTTTATAATATGAATAATCGATCAATGTCATCCATGATCAAATGTCACATTCTGACAAATATTGTCTCAATATGAAAATCACTCTTGGCCAACCATGGTCATAGTTGGTCGAACGTCGCATTGTGACAACAATTGTCTCAATCTTTAAATCAATTCCCTTGGGTTCACCAATTCCTTTGGTTTATAATATTAAACCCTTGTGGTTATTAGTTCTTTTGGTTTATAATATGAATAATCGATCAATGTCATCCATGATCAAATGTCGCATTGTGACAACAATTGTCTCAATGTTTAAATCAATTCCTTTGGGTTCACCAATTTCTTTTGGTTTATAATTTGTTGGGTAATGGTTGTCCCTTGGGTTCACCAATTCCTTTGGTTTATAATATTAAACCCTTGGGTTTATTAGTTCTTTTGGTTTATAATATGAATAATCGATCAATGTCATCCATGATCAAATGTGACATTCTGAAAAATATTATCTCAATAGGAAAATCACCCATGGCCAACCCTGCTCATAGTTGGTCCAACGTCGCCTTGTGACAACAATTCTCTCAATGTTTAAATCAATTCCCTTGGGTTCACCGATTTCTTTTGGTTTATAATTTGTTGGGTGATGGTTGTCCCTTGGGTTCACCAATTCCTTTGGTTTATAATATTAAACCCTTGGGTTTATTAGTTCTTTTGGTTTATAATATGAATAATCGATCAATGTCATCCATGATCAAATGTCACATTTTGACAAATATTGATTCCTTAGGTTTTTAATATTTATCCCTTGGGTCCACTGACTCCTTTGGTTTATAATATTAAACCCTTGGGTTTATTAGTTCTTTTGGTTTATAATTTTAATCACACATTCGGTTTATTACTCTCTTGAGTTTAAAATACTAATTCTCAGGGTTTGTTAATTTCTTAGATTTTTCAGTTTAAAATATTAATTCTTAGGGTTTATTAATCTTTATTGTTTATAATATTCATCCGTTAGGTTTATGATATTTATCCCTTGGGTTCGCTGATTCCTTTGCTTTATAACATTAAACCCTTGGGTCTATTAGTTCCTTTGGTTTATAATGTTAATAATCTCATTGGTTTATTAATATCTTATGTTTAAAATACTGATTCTTATGGATTATTAATTTATTAGGTTTTTTAGTTTAAAATATCAATTCTTATGATTTATTAATCTCTTGTGTTTTTAATATTGATCCCTTATGTTTATAATATTTATCCCTTGGGTTTATTAATATCTTCACTTTAAAATATTAATTGTTAGAGTTTATTAATCTCTTAGGTTTTTTGTTTTTAAATATTGTTTCATATGCTTTATTACTCTCTTGAGTTTAATATTATTATTATATTAATATATATTATAAATAAATATTCAAATATTTATTAATAATGATTATTAGTAATATTATAATATTATTATTAATATATATTATTAATAATATAACCAACTATGATATAATATATATTATTAATATATTATAATATATTAATATTATTAATATATTATTAATAAATTAATATATTATAATATATTAATATTATTATTAATATATAACCATCTATGATATTAATATATAAATAAATATTAAAATATTATATATTATTTATATTATTTTTATATAAATAAATATTATTAATATATATTATATATATTTCAAGTTAATTTATAGTATGTATATAGTTAATATTATTAATATATTAATAAATAATTTTAATATATATTATTAATACTTATTATAATATTAATAATATATATAAAATATTTTTGTATGTATTAATAATATTATAATATTACTAAAAATCATTATAAATAAATATTCAAATATTTATTAATAATGATTATTAGTAATATTATAATATTATTAATATATATTATTAATAATATTATAATATTATATTATATTATTAATAATATTTATTTATAATGATTATTAGTAATATTATAATATTATTAATATATATTTTTAATAATATTTATATCTATTAATAATATTTATATTGTTAATATATTATTAGTTCTTTTGGTTTATTAATAATATAACCATCTATGATATTAATATATAAATAAAAATAAAAATATTATATATTATTTATATTATTTTTATATTAATAAATATTATTAATACTTATTATAATATTATTAATATATATAAAATATTTTTGTATATATTAATAATATTATAATATTACTAATAATCATTATTAATAAATATTTGAATATTTATTAATAATGATTATTAGTAATATTATAATATTATTAATATATATTATTAATAATATAACCAACTATGATATAATATATATTATTAATATATTATTAGTTCTTTTGGTTTATTAATAATATAACCATCTATGATATTAATATATAAATAAATATATAATTATTATATATTAATAATATTATTTTTATATTAATATATATTATTAATACTTATTATAATATTATTAATATATATATAATATTTTTGTGATTTTAATCATAATTAATATATTTAATATATTAATATTCTTATATATATATATATATATATATATATTTCAAGTTAATATAATAAAATTATTATATATAATATTTATTTATTGATATATAAATTAATGTGATGGGTAGTGGATATAGGCCTATCGGCGTATATCAACCACATTGGTAAATGTGGTTGTAAATCTATTTTATATACGCCTATCGGCGTATATCAACCACATTAGTAAATATAATGTGGTTGTGCTAGTATTATTCTCTCTATAGACATGCATCATGGGCGGATACTTCAATAAGGACCATAGAAATTTTGTTCTATTAAGCCAACCAATACATCCCGAGGAAGAGAGGGTAGAGCTGCCTGAAATTGCTTGAATAATAATCTTCGAATCACCATATATATGTATGTCCTCCAGACACAAGTTCCTCACAGCGAACAGACCCGATCATAGAGCTATCAACTCCACCAGATTATTTGTGCCACTTCCACCATTCCAACAAATATGAATCCTCTTGTCCTTGGATAGTTTGACCCAAGCTCCGCATCCCATCCGCCCGTCTACACAAGCACCGTAAAAAAAAAGTGCAGGAAGGGAGATAGGGTGAGGTCTTAGCCTTCTAGACCCATCAACAACTGAGTCATTTGGGGTCACCCTATCATCTATCCACCGCATAATAGCACTGTAAATGTGCCCAGTATTAAGAGGCCTACTCTGGAATATATTATGGTTCCTATGCAGCCAAATCTCCCATATAAAGAAAAAAGGCAAGGATTGGAACTTCCCCTTGTGCCGATCCCACCTATTCGCCGCCTTCATAAAATTCGCAGGTGTCCAAGACTCCCTAATGATATAGGGAGTAAATAGCCTCCAGATGTTTATGATCACTGGGCATGAAAATAATATGTGTTCAATCGATTCCCCATCTAGGTGGTAGAATACGCACCATCCAGGACCAGATACACTTGCAATTTGCGAGATTGCACCTTCAAATTTGCACTTAGAGATCAGCGGAAATAAAACCTTGACTCTACACTTGCGATTTACCAGATGTTATTTCTTGAGGTTGGATCTGTCACTTCAAGCAAGGTAGCTCCAAACTTATTGTATGCTTCTGAAATCAAACTTGTATAAAATTAACTTTATAGAAAGGAGCTTTCATTAAATAGAGAGCAGAATCAAGATTGTGCTCCAACATCAGCCGATAAGTTCAAATCGACAGTAACACAATATTTCTTCACAGCATAGGGAGAAGGATGGGAAACCCTAGCTGGCCAAGGGGCTATAGAAGGTTCACTTCAATTGACCCAATTTTTTTTTTTTTTTTTTTTTTTGTAAATTCGGTGGGTCTCTTCCATTATTATTAATAACTATTATTTAGATGGTAGATTTAATTTTTATAAAATATTTTTATTTGTATACCTAAATCAAATGCTGAATTTATTTTTGAAGTAGTTGTTTATTAGCTCAAATATCATGTAAAATAGAGTTATGGGTTTTTGAGCATGTGGTATAGATGACCCATAATAATATAACAAAGTCTATCTACAAATTAAAAATATCTATAGTAAGATGGGGTGAATATCTTTGATTAAAATTCTGATTGAATGCTTTTTTAAATATATATATATATATATGTGTGTGTGTGTTCATTTTATCATTAATAATTATTATTATTAATCTATACCCTCAGGGATTAAGTATCTACTCCATATCTTATATTTGTTGAAATAGGGAAATCTATGCTTTTTACCAACCAAGGAATCTCATAGGATGTGGACCATCAGTGAGTAAGTAATTAACATACAAATTCCCCAATGTCATATTTCCATGGTGCATGCAATGAAGATGGATTATGAGGGATCTCATCATTTATCTCAATGAGAATTACTTTCTAAAGTCTAAAATTGGGTTAGACAAGGGTTCTAACAACTATGCCCATTTTCTCTCTGTAAAACTACTCCTCTGCTCGACTCAAGAACATAATTTTCAATCTATTCAAATTTTTGCAGAAATTCAATGGATCAATGCTACTCAAAGTTGTCACAGCCACACAGTGTTTCCTATTGTTGAAGAAATTTTATGGTTAAAACAATTATTTGACTACATATATTGTTGACACATTTACATAGAAAGAAATTTTGAAGTGGATGTCTTGTCTAAAGAAGCCTCTCCACAACATACAAGTGAGAAGCTTAAATTTTCAAATCATTTTAACTTTGAATGTGGTTCACAATGCATATTTTACAACAACAATTCATTTTGTTTATTTTTTAGGATCTCTACTAGCATACATGCATACTATATTTCTGATATTTTTTTGGGCACTTCTATGATGACATTCTATTTTTTGTCAATGACATGAATAAATTATATGGATTGTCTTATTTTCTATTTCATATCTTATGGACCAATAAGAGAATTGATGAATGTATTTTGTTACATCTGTTATATGTAATTTTTCATTTCTTAATAAAAAGTTATATTGATTTTTTCAAAATAATAATTATTTTAAATAAATTTATAATTAGATAATTCTTATAATTTTCCTTTTTTTTTAATTTGAGATATATGATGAAATAAATATTTCAGTTATTATTATAAATTGATATTTATTATAATCTTCTATAACTATATTATAATATATAATTATGAGAGTTAATTCAAAAATTAGTATACCTCTCTAAACCCATTAGGAATTTTTATACCTCTCTAAGCCTATTAGGAAGTTTTTTTTTCCTTGACCATGATCATACTATTAACATATTATATCAATTTTAAATATATACCAATCATTTTCGAAGTATACATTATATCGAAGTTATCTACTAGACAATGAAATAGTCCAGACGACAGGTTTTTATCGGAATTTGGTTCAGTAAAATTCAAAAAATGAGGTAGTTGCAGTGTTTGGAATCCATTTTTGAGAGTGGAAATGGATTCAGCACTATCAAAAACACTTAGGACACCTAAAATACTGAAGTTTAACAACTGTAAACAAGATTCTGATAAAATCTTTGCTAGATTTTTTCAAAATCTCTACCAGATTCTGAGCCATTCTGTTACTTTTTTAAACTACAGCCATTATATCTGTTTATTAAAAAAAATAAAAAATAAAAATAAATTAATTAAATTTAAATTTATTAATTTTAAAAATTGAATATTAAGGATGATTATTCAAGTATGTTTTAACTTATATTATGGTTCAAGAGCCGGCAAACATAGAACAAACGGTAACCCGAAGCAAATTGACCACATTCAGAATGGTTCATCTCCGACCACTTACGAGTTCCGACACGATGCGACAGGCGCCCCTCTTTCCCTTAGCCGGAAAAAGCTGACCGGCGTTAGTTGCCCAAACTTCGGTGTATTTCGCAATGAACTTGAAGCCATGGCTCTTCCACTTGCACACATTTCCGACCATGTGTTCAATGCTTACTTTCTGGCACGCATTTCTTATGCTATTAGGCTATTGATAGCTCGGCTAAGCTGACTATCCTCGACATATTTGATTCGGCATTAATTATCCTCGATATTTTAGAAGCGATTAAATCAATCAATCTATTTTACAAGCTCCAAGCTTGGAATTTGAAATGAAATCCCCCGTGCTGAAATTTGATGACGTTTTTGTGTTTTTCAAATACTTCATTTTCATTTTATGTTATATCAAAATTTCCAAGTATTTTGAATTGAATTTATCATAGTTGATAAGCCACAATGTTGATATGAGGCTTGGAATTTAAAATTCCCCATGCTGAAATTTGATGACGGTTTTTTGTTTTTCAAATACTTCATTTCCATTTTCATTTTATTTTATATCAAAGTTTTATTTCTTTTTATTTAGAAATTCTCTTTTAACCATTCTAGAAATTCTTTTTCAACTAATCTTGCATTTCAACTTTCATTAATCTTTTTCTCAAAATATCTTGTTTTATATGTGTTTCCATATAGCATACAACCATATTTTAAAGATTTTATAAGGTTTTCAAATTTTTGGGGGTTGATAGTTTTGATTAACTTAAATTTTAACATGTGAAAAGCAGTGAAGAAGACCACATAGTTAGGATGATGAGGATCCCCAACCACCATTGGATGAGATGGAGGTATGCATCCCTCTAGCCATATTAGACGTTGCAAACCTGCCTCAAGAAGAAAATATTAAATGCAAGCAACTAGGTGTCTAGGGCCCATCAAAAATGACTTTTTGTCTAATCCCAATCATGACACCTTTGATCTTGTAGCTACAATCTATGGTAGCTTGTGTTTAAAGTAACAATGATCATGTTTATCATTAATGCAACCCCGAAAACATAAATTAATGTTTTTAATTGTTTTCTTGTACTAAACCTTGTGCATATGATATTTGCTATTTCTACAAGATCATAGTGGTATTTTGAGTGTTTAGTAACATGTATACGTTTTTGGTGCTCTAAGTTTCAAAAGGACTTATAATGCTTCTTCATGGTTATTTTTCTATGAAATAATAATTTTACATATTGTTATATTAATTACTATATGAAACGTCTTAAATTTTAAATTTTTATTATTTTTATTTTTATTTTTAATATTTAAATTTAATTTAAATATTTCCCAAAGAAAATTAAAATGTTAGAATCCTCTTAACAAAAAAAGGTTAAAAAGTTAGAATCATCTTAACAAAAAATACTTAGCCATGATATAGTGATATGTTCTCCTCTTTCTTTGTTGTTGTTGTTTGTTTTATTTTTTCTCCTTGAGAATGATGTCCTTTGTCTAAGATTTTTTACTCCAAGGTTTAATTTATTAACAAGGGGTTTTTCTCCATCTGTAAGAAGAGGGAAAAAGGGGGCAATGCATTGGCCAAGGGAATGACCAAGGAAACCATGCCCTGATATAAATGTAATTTAAAGATTCCCAATTTTTAGTTATGTTGTGATGAAGGGGCTCAAGGCATAGGAAAAGGAAATGTTTGTGTGCGTGGTCCATATTAGTGAGTTTGAAGAGAAAAAATAGAGAAAAGGTAGCTCTACATACCATGCAAGTTAACAAATGCCTCACATCTAGACTAAATTTTCTTACACACAATGCTTTCTATCACATGTTGCATTAATCTGTGGATTTTCACATGTTGCATTAATGCGTGGATTTTCTAGGACACAATGTCCCCTGTTTTTTTTTATTTATTTATTTATAAATATGTCTACTCCTATTATTAATACAAATCACAGAAATACATTCGTCATCCTCTGGAATTGTTGCGCTAACCAATTCTGGCGGGAAATAACAAGTTCATCATTTCAAAATAGGGACTGCCCCAAAATGGGAACCCAGCCCATGAAATTTGTCCATGAAGTAGAAAAAGTACTGCCCTTGTAGGAAACCAAATTTAAACATACTTATGCAGTGCGTAAAAACACTCAGGATAACTAAACCATTAAAAGACCAAAACATGGAGAAAAGACAAGTGGAAACCCGGAAGTTAATCTATCGATTTCTTGTCATCCTACAATGGCGGTTGAGTCAGCCCTTCCTCAATGCGGCGCCTGTACTCGGAGACGTCGTCCTCAAGCTTGGACAGTTGGGTGTCCAACGACGGAGAGGAGGTCAAGCAACCACCTTTTTCAGAGCTCTTACCACCTTCATCGGAGCTACAGCTACCATCACTGTTCGAGGCATCCTTAGCCAATTTAACTGACAAAGCCACCATTTTGCGAGGAATATTGATCGAGGCAGGGAGATGGTGGATTTACGCATTCATTTCCTAGAGCGAGAGCCAGATCCAGAGGTTTCAACAGAGGCTTCAGGAAGGCGAATGGACATATGAATGGAGAGGCTGTGGGGGTCCAAGACCTCAGGCGCATGGCGTGAATGGGAGGACGAGAAGGGAGGTCACAACCACCACCTCTACGGTAGCGCATGTGGTGTTGACAGGGTATGGCTGAAGTGGAACTACAAGAATGTGAAGGAGGCAGAGGAGGAGGCCTGATTGTGTGACAAAGAGTTGTTAAGCTTGAGGAATGATGCAGGGTATTGGAAGGAGCACGAATAACGCAGGAGGAGGCAGAGTCGAAACTGAGAATGACAGAGAGGCCAAAGGATAATGTCGAGTGAGAAAATTCATGGTCCATATATGGCTGCGGGAGGATTGAATGCAAAAAAGGAGGAGTGAATGCACAAAGGACGTTGTTAATGCACACTAGGTGCTGAGAGGATGCGACATACAATTCGAGGGTGGTGGAGTAAGTATTACCCATGCCCCACACTTTATTAACCCTGTCGGGGCCATGTTCCTCCTCGTGACAAGGACAGCTGCCCGACGTCGGCTTGGCCAGGTGGTTGCAGGCCAGCTCATGCATTAACACCCGCATTCGGTGGCTGAGCATCTTTGAGCACCAATTGGATGCATTATGTGTGAAGTGCTTCATCATCAAACTGTGCCTCCTGGAGAGGAGAGGAGCGTTATGAACAACACCCTTATTGGATAGAAGATCTGCAACTGCATTGGCTGATCAGTGAATTTGTTCGAAGGAGATAGCTTTGTGATGCTGCAACCATTGCTCAACGATTTCAAAGTGGGTAGCGAGTCTCCAACTCTTGGAGAGTTTGGAGGTAGGGGAGCCAAGGAGGAGAGGATGAACGATATTAATGATGACTTGAAAATCTACTTTAACTTTGAGAGGGAAGAATTTATTGTCATGAGCCAGAGAGAGACCTTGCATGAGGCCTTCCAATTCAGCAGAGTTGTTGGTATCCCATCCTATGGAGCCAAGATAGATTAGCAAGGACTCTCCTTCAGAGTTTCTGATGATCCCCCCAAAGCTTGCATCCGCTGGATTTCCTTTTGAGGCGCCGTCAAAGTTAAGTTTGAAGAGGTTTTGTGGAGGGGGGCTCCAAGAGCAGGGCAATCAGGGAGAGTGGTTTGAAGGGGGCTCATTGTCTGAATGGGAGGGGATGGAGGGGTTCCAATTGGCCCAAATGATGATTTCAGGGGGTTGAGAGGGGAAGTTAGAGTCCTTCTAGAGATGCAGAGCTAGATATTCCTTAATATTACTGCATAAATTGGTCCAGAGGATCTCTTGAGGAGTAGCTTGATCCTTGAAAATGTGTTTGTTTCTTTCTTTCCATATCGTCTAGAGGAGGAGCCCCGGGAGAAAGGCCCAAAGCAAGTTGAGAAGATTGTTATTGAAAGGGGTGTTCTGCTAGTGACAGATGGAGCTGAGGATGTCCCCTCTTTTCCTGTCAGTTATTCTACAGAGAATTGCTATATTGTACCAGAGAGAGTTTTCTAGGGGGCAAGAGTCCAGGAGATTCTCTATGGTTTCCTCTGAGTTTTGGAAGTTTGGACATTGAGAAGGACCAATGAAGCCCTTTTTCAGAAGATTTTCCCATGTTACATTGCGGCATTTGCTGAGTAGCCATAGGAAGGTGGAGATTTTTGGCCATATTAAAGGATTCCAGATTTGAGCCCAGATGGCATCTTGGGGGCGCGGAGCATCGGGGAGGAGTAGGTGGTAAGCTTCTCTGATGGTGAAGGTGCCTTGTGTGGAGTACCCCCATCTTAGGATATCCTCTCCTTCCATGTATCATATTTTTCTTTTGTGAAGCTCCTTATTGATATCCTCATATGATTCTTGGTGCCAATCATCCTGCCAATGCACAACGGGAAGCCATTGACGATAGCCAGAGTTGAGAGGGGTGATCCAAAAATGTTTGATTTGATTATTCTCCCTTTCTCTGAGGACAGATTTCCATCGAGGTGTCTAAAACAAGTTGGCAAGTTTGGGCAACTATTGACACGAGTCCTCCCACAGACAAGCATACGAGCCTGAGAAGACTTCCCAGAAGTTGTGCTCCGAGACAATAGATCTGTGTTTCTTATACGCTTTCCACATTTGGGAACCCGTCGCTTCTGAGTTGAGACGAATCAGATCCTAGGGGGGAGATTGTCTGCATACTTGGAAATCCGTAATTTGGCCCAGGGAGTAGTTGGGTTCGAGACCCATTTCCACCAGATTCTCGCTCCCATGAATGCATTGTTATGACTAGGATCTTTGAGCCCTATACCTTCAGAGCTTTTAGGGACGCAAACCTTATCCCATTTTACAAGAGCCCATTTTCTGTTGTCTTTTTTGCTACCCCAAAGGAAGTTTCTTTGTAGATTACAGATTGACTTGAGAACCCATTTGGGGGCTACCATAACTGAGAATAAGTATAGGGGCATTGATTGGAGAACATATTTGATTAGGACAAGGCACCCGACAATGTTAAGAGCACGGTGAGTCGAGAGGGACAACTTAGCTTCATGTTTGTCCAGCAGATCCTGCCAGGAAGAGTGCTTGATGGCAATGTCAATGAGGGGGGCTCCAAGGTATTTTGAAGGAAGGGAGGAGATGGAGAATCTTAGAATACTAGAAATGTTGCGTTGGGTTATGGCTGGGGTGTTAAAGAAGAAAATATGAGACTTCTCGGTGTTGATGGTGGTTCCCGCGACATCTGAGAAGCAGTCCAGGATAGATTTTAAGGAGCGAGCTTCTTGAATAAAAGGATGGAAAAATAGCATATTGTCATCTACAAATTGCTGATGAGAGATGGGGGAGTTCCGATGGATGACCAGCCCTTTGAGAGAGTTGGAGTTAATGGCTTGGTGTATAAGCCTCCCTAATCCCTATGCCATGAGAATGAAAATGAAGAGGGATAAGGGATCACCTTTACGAATTCCTCTAGAGGGATAAAAGGGGGGAGGGGAGAGCCATTAAGAAAAATAGAGAAGAAGGGGGAGGAGATCAGGCTCATGATCCATCGGACCCAAGTTGGACTGAAACCAAACGCCAATAACATCTGTTGGATGTAATTCCAACTAATTTTATCAAAAAAAAATTAGAGGTCAATTTTGAGGAGCATACCTGGGATTTTTTCAGCTTTCAATGAGTGGGTTACTTCATGCATGAGGATTATGCCATCTAGAATTTGGTGTCCCTCCACATATCCTGTTTGTTCAGGAGATACCAGCAGCAGGAGGAGGGGCTTGAGCCTATTGGCAATCACTTTGGAGATGAGCTTGTATATGACATTGCAAAGTGCAATCGGTATGTATTTGTTGGGGGTGGCATCATGCTCCTCCTTAGGGACGAGAGTGAGGAAGGTGGAATTGAGGGAAGGGAGGATCAAATGCATGCATCAAGATTCCTCAACCAATTCCCAGACTTCCAACTTGATGTTCTCCCAGAAGAAATGAAAGAAATTAGAAGTGAAACCCTCTGGCCCAGGTGCCTTCCTGTCCTTGAGTTGTGACATGTCCTGATCAACCTCCTACAGCAGGACCAGTCACAATAACATTTGGTTATGTTCCTCCATAATGAGATTGGGTATGTGCTGAGTGATCTTGTTAATAGCAGGTTGTCGATCAGCGATTGGATCTGTGAGATTTTCCTTTAAGTAGCTCAAGAGTTCTTGCTCAATGTCTTCATGAGCTTCTAGATTTTCTCCCTGATCATTTTTTACGTTAGAAATACAGTTGATCATTCTTCTCTGGATGGTGGAGCGGTGGAAGAACTTGGTGTTTTTTCCCCTTCTCAGATCCAATTAATTCTGGCTTTTTTCTTCTGGAGGATTTATTCCTGAAGTCTTCTATTGTCTAAACGACTCATGAGTTCCTGTTCTTGAAGGGCTCGTTCCTCACTTCGCTCTTCACAGATGATGAGTTGTTGAAGATCGCCCATTTAACACATATTTCATTAAATTTGGAATTTTTTTATTATAAGGACAAAACTAAAATTGAGTTTTTTGGTTATTTTTAAATTATAGATCCACTATTTAATTCCAAATTTAATGAAATATGTGTTATTTGGTTTTCCAAATCCCTTTGAATTTTGAAAATGTTGTCGAAAGAAGTCTGATTCCAACGCCTCAGGTGATTTTTTAGGATCTTCAGGTTTTGTTGAAATTGGTACATTTTGGAGCCACCTAGTGGGATGATATTGCTCCACCAATCATTGATCATTTCTTTGAAAATGGGATTCGAGAGCCAGAATTTCTTAAAACGAAATGGCTTATTGCTAGACGTCCCTGGGCGTGACCATTGCAGTTGTATGGGCTAATGATCAGAGACTGAAGCTGGAAGGATGATGGAGAAGATGTCACCTCCCATATGGATTGAGTTGTCTGTGATTAAAAAATGATACAATCTTGAAGAAATTTTCTGAGCTCCTCCTCAATGGTTATTTCAGGTGTGGAGGCCATTAGAGGTCGGCAGGTCGATCAGCTGATTTTGATGAATGAAGTCCTTGAACCTGAGGTTGTCTGCATCCAGTCTGGATCTACCTCATTTATTTTCATTCAAATTGGTGATCATGTTAAAGTTGCCTACCAGAATCCAGAGAGGGTGAGATCATTGAGCATTGAGGAGTTTGATGGAATTCAAGATTTCAATTTTCTGGGCAATGGGTTTGGGGAAATAAACATTGGAGAGACATCCATGGATGTTGGTACCAATCAGATGAAAAGAGGCATGAATGAAGTTGTGCGAGGGGTGGAGGTTGTTCAGGGAGATGATGAGAGGATTCCAAGCTATGGCCAGGCCTCCAGAGGCCCCCATGGCATCAACCGCTATTGAATTGCATCCGGGCCAGAGCTTGTATATGATCGAGGTCAGAGTAGTGCTAGTACATTTTGTTTCCTGCATGAAGAAGATGGATGGATTTTCCTGCTTGATTCTATTCTTGATCATTCAATGCTTTGAAGGGCTTTTGAGCCCTCGAATGTTCCAAGATATGAGCTTCATTATTGAGAACTATGAGGGATGACCTTATAGAACCTGGTCAGCTTGGGATAATGTCCTGATTCAAATAATTGTATTCTGAGTAGGATTCGGCACTGAAGATCTGTATGTCGGCCTCTTTTCCTTGACTATCTTAGTATCTTTGATGAGTCATGAGGGAACGACCCTCCCTGTATACCTAGTGATGAAAGATGTTGTGCTCTGGAGAGAACTTTCGCTAGGCAGTCGATCTGTCATGCTGGGATCATGTGATACTCATGATTTTTGCAGGCAATTTCCATTCCAAGGATGTCAAGGTCCCCAAAATCTATGCTTTCTGGTTATTCTTCCATATGGGTGGGTTGGTCCATATCTGTAGTTTTGCCTTGATTAGCCTGCTGAAATTGGTTCAGCTGTGTATCTTCCTCCATGATGGTTGGTTTCTCTTGGATCTGAATGACTGATTTCTCCTTTTGAGTGACCTCTTTTTCCTTGTTCTTGTCTTTGTTGGATTTTTTACTGGGTTGTGCATTGGATCTATCATCCATTTTCAAGGACGAGGAGGAGGGGTTTAGGGGTGATGAGAGGGAATGAGAGGGATTGGGGAGGGGAGTGATTATGGGTGGGGTATGGTCAGGGGTATCAGAGGGGGTATCATCTGTCATAGTTTGAATGGCTAGAATTTCAAAGCTATTGTTGGTGGAAGGTTTAGAGGATTTGGGGGCTGAAGCAGGTTTTCTAGAATGCTTTTTGTGGTTGGAGACTTTGGTGAAGCCATCAGGGTTAGTATTGTCAGAGGATGGGGAAGCTTTCAAAGGTTGCCTAAGGGGACAATCCCTAAAGATATGCTCATGTTCATGGAATTTATGGCAGCAGAGTGGCACATGTTCATAATCAATCGATTGGACCCATTCAAAATCATCATGAAAAATACTTACCGAGTCCAAGAGAGCTTTGGTGAGATGCATGTAGACGCAGATTATGGCATAGGACATGTAACAATTGAGTTTGGTTTCCTCAACGATTTTGATGAATTCTCCAAGGTGACTGTCGATCTCTTTGAGGGATAGTTCATCCCAATATTCTTGGGGGAGGGAGTACAACCTGATCCAAATTGGAGCCCAGTTGAAATCTTCTTTATCGGGGTTGAATCTCTCGATCCAGTTCCTTAGAAAAAGGCTTGCCAAATTAAAGAAATAGAGACCTCCATCCATTATACGGTTTTTGTCCTCTATGCAAGTGAATATGATGTTGAAGAATCCCTTGGGTCCAAGATGGAGCGAGATTTGTCCCTTTGGCTTCCATTTGGAGGCGATCCAACCATGAAGAGCTTTCTCAGTGGGCAAGAATCCGATGAACTTCCCTACGAGGGAGTGGTATTGCATGAACTATATTCTTCCATTGATATAGTTGGCAAGTAGATAGATCTTGGGCCTATTGGTAGCAATAGGAATGCAGGTGGAGGAAGAGGCTTTTGTCTGCCCGTTTTTGTCCTTTTCCTCTTCTGACGGAGATCCAAGGGTTACTGCAAGTTCAAAGATGCCTACAGTGTCATTGAGAGGCCCTGATTCAGAACGCACGACATCATTGACAACAGTAGAGCCTCCATGTAATATCCCTAAATGGGAACAACAACAATATTAAACAATACTGCTTCAGAAATAACGAAGTTCAAAAAATTAAGTGCAGGAGGCCAATATGGAGGCTCAAAATTTATTTATACATCAGCAAATCAAATTCATAATGAGGCCCATACAATGTATAACAGGAAATAGAAGACTTATACAAAATAAATCCCTCAAAAAGAGGTGCTGCAATCACATATATTCACTGCAAAGGCTTGATAGTGTTATTTTACTGAGCATACAACAGTTGAAGATTACAACTTAGATATAGAGCTAAATAATGTATGAATAGTCAGATATATGATAGATCCATACACTACAGAGTCTCTACTTTACATACCCCTTGGGGTTTTCAGCAATACATGAAGCACATGGAGTAGATCTGAGATCTTATGTAGCAGATCTGCGGAATGATTCAGAATTTCTAAAGCATATACAAGAGCATTCAGATCAGATCTGAACATGACATGGAATAGATCAAAAATCCATGCATCGCCACAGTGAAGGGAATATCCCCAACACTATAGATCACTCCTCAAAGTTTTCCAAAACACCCTGCAACTTTCCTCTTTGTAGATAACACAGTCCTGGAAGACAAGCTGCGCTGTAAACTTGATGGAAAGTTTGGCCTAATGCCAAGGTATGGATCTGAAGCTCCAATGATCCAATACACTCTTGTCAAGGGGATATAAGACTTTCCCACTGAAAAGAGGCACTAGATTGGCCTAGATATGAGTAGATCTAGCCTCCACTTGGTGCAGCTTACAAGGACAACCAAACCCTCAACGGGATCTACATTGTAGTTGGAAGATGAAGCTTTGCCAAATGCCTAATAGTGGAAAAGATCGACAAGACTCCTCCAAGAGCTACTCAATGGAAGAGGTGGGATTCCCGATTAGGAACACCCAGTAATAAACAACACTATTCTCACCTAAATAGCAAGAGAATGATATATGTCTAAACAGACAATAGATTCGGAAATATAATATAATCAACAACCTTCTTCTGATCTCCTCCTCTTCCTTTTATAAGATAAAAGTCTTTGCAAAACCCTAAACCATCTCAATGATTTAGCTCCTTTCACATGTGTAGCTTCCATCTAAAACTGTGTTGTGCATCTAGGAGGTTCACTGCACCTAGACAACATTGTTGATTTGGTCATGGTTGACCCATTCAAACAACTCAATCCCTTCCACACATAATGGTGTTTTATTAAGATAGCCCGGATTTAACCTTGTTCACATGGGGCATTGATTTATTCACTATTTTTAGGAGTTTTAATTGTCCTGCTTTACACATTTATTCTTGTAATAAGATAATGAAGCAAAATTTTATATTCCCATTAGCTTGGGCTAATTTGGAATATTAAAGTTCTCCCCTCCAAAATGTTGCTTGTCCTCAAGAAACTAATAGGATGAGTGTTGCAACACTTCTCCTCCTCCATTTGTGACACCATCAAGGATCAAGTTTTCTTCACAAGCTAAGTGTTCACCAATCCAACCCTCCATGAATTGTTCCTCCAAAGGCATTATGAGATGTACATAGTCCATCCCACAAGGAGTCAAGAATTCAACTGAAACAAACATGGCTGAACCAATACTCTCTGTAAAACATGTGGCATAAGGTACATAGAGAGTTTCCATCCCATGTGGTACATACAAGCTTCCCAACCTCCCTCCATACATACCCATAAAAAGTACAACTATATCATCAAGGTATGGAAGAAAAACTACATATAAACAAACAAAAATTTGAGCATGAGGAGGTGGGTCATTGTCCCACATATGGTACTAGCGCATTGCATCTCTTGCCTACATCAGATCAAGGTGTGGTAAGTGGTTTCCCCACCACTTACTTGCTGCACATGTCATCTCACCATGGATGAAAGTGTGAGATATGTTTGGTGCCTTTGGGAAGCACCCATCATGAAATAAAATCTCCCTATGCACAACAAGGGAGTGGCCAAATTCAGAAATTTTAGTGGCCCAATGTTTGCCATGAGATTGATATCATACATCACTCCTCCTTGGAGTCATGGCCTGTATAAACATGGTGAAAGAATATGTAAAATCAGAAAATGGAACTTGTTTTACATGATCAGATTCTTCACCAACAATGTCTCTCATACACATGGAGTTGTGCATGGATCTTTATCCTCTTTCAAAAGAAGGAAGAGATGGCTGAAATAACGCTAGAATAGAATCACATGGATGCCGCAACTCCACATAGTTCATGCATTCTTGAAAACGCTGATATATTTCCTCCTTCAAGCCTTCCCAATTAAAGCTCCTCATGATGATGTTGTAGATCCTCATGGAATACATGTGGCTGAAACAGAAATCTTTGTAGGCCCTTTGTAGTAACTTCTCCTTGAGCTTAGAAGCTCTATACAAGAAGATTATACCATGATGATAGATGACTCCTTCATAGACTAGATAGCCCTCTTTATGCAACTGGTCATCAAGTATCATACAAGTGTGTAGATCTTTGGAATAATCCACCAACAGTTGGGATTTCCAATACAAATCTAAACTGACCAACAATGACAGCATTGATGATGCACCAACAGAAATTTCTGTCATGTTGCTGCTCTCCTCCTTGACATCCCCCATGCCAAAGGTGTGTGTTGGAAGGTCACTTCTTCCCTTCTTCTCCTCCTTGACATTCCACATGCCAAAGGTATATAATGGAATGTTGGTATTCCTTCCTTGTTGACCTCTTTGCACATGCACATGCTCAAATGAAGATGGAAGCTCTTGGAAGTTAGTCCTCCATGGGAGGCTATCATCTATCCAAAACCTCCTTAGCCTTGCCAAAGTATGCATGTGTGGCCACAATCTTCTATCATGTATGGAAGATCTCTCTCCAAGTGAGATTATCTTCTGAGTCTTCATAGCCAAGGATCTTTCTCCTTGCCCCATGATGGTGCTACCTTTCAATCTTGTAGCCTTTATTCTCAGTGCAGTATGAGATGAGGGAGTGGACAATGGTGATAGTGGGGAAATATTTCCCTCCTCCTTGAGCTTACCCAAGTCTCCCAGCGCTGTAGCTTTATCTTCAAGTGCTCCCATCCCTCTTGGATCTAAGTTTGGAGCAACAAGTTGTGAGGTCTTCCCCACAAAATCTGAATCAGGTGGCCTCCCAGGTGGTTTGCCACAAGAAAGTGAGGTTTCAGGGACTGTCCTCATATGCATAATAGATGGAATCCTCATGTCCCTGCTTCCACTATGAAAGTTCAACTCTGTTTCATGTGTGGAAGTCTCATGAAATTTGGAGACCACTCTTAGTGATGAAAGAGTGCCTCTGATTGGAGCATTTGTTCCATTCTCTTCTCCTATCAATAGTGGATTATCTTCTGCTATGTCAACTTTGTGACCCCTCCTTTGTTCTGTCTCATTGTCTCTTAGCATAGACACATGCTACTCATGTCCTCCATATGGGAGATCCTTAGGAACTACTTGCAAAGATGCAAGAGCCTCTCTAGTGGAAGCAATTGTTTCATCTCCATCTCCTAATAAAAATGGATCTCCTCCCGATATCACAGTGCTGGAGGATCTTCTCAACTCTTTCTCTCCCTTGTCCTCATTAATGGAGAATGCCTCATCATTAAGAGACCCTTTTCCTTGATCTCTTCTTCAAGAAGGAACCCTCATGTCTTCTCCTTGAGAAGAGAGACCTTGTTGTAGTGGGGCCTTTGCCTTTGGCAAATAACGCAACAGATCTTCAACCCCCTCAACGATGTTCAGAAGTGGAGTTGGCTTTATGGATTCTTCCCACTCATGCAAAGATTCAACTTTCTTGGGCTTGATTTTCTCTCCCCAAGAAGTTTCAAAATGTCTTAAATCAAATATTTTCACTAGTCTCCTAGTGAACTTTGCATAAGAAGAGATATTTACACTTTTCAAGGAAGAAGACTCAAATATCCACCAAGCATAAGCCTTACCTTGAAGATGCAGCGTTGCTACTATCATGTCTTCTTCTTCTGAAACTTGATGCAGCTAGAAATATATGTCAAGCTTCCTTACCCAAGACTTGGCTGAGTACTTAGGTGATCCATCAAAAGTAGGTTGAGAGAATCTACCCAAAGTGTGTTGCATGCACCCTCTTCTTCTACTGTAGCTGTTAGATCTCCTTCCTTCTTTAAGTTGACAGAACTCTGGAAAACTAAGATGCTCCTTGAATCTATCTGATTGAGACTCATATTCTTGGAGATAATCACCAAGAGCTTCCTCCTTTGGTGTTCCTCCTTTCCCTTCTTCCTTTGTCAAGAAAGTGGGCATGCTCCAACGTTGTAGATCAGGTTGTGTGGCTGAATGCTCACACACATAATAAGAAGTGTTGGGGCTTCCTTGATGTAACAATATCCTTGAGGGATCTGCATGTCTTTCCCTCCTCATTCCCCGCATTTCTCCTTTCATCTCACACATAGCTTGAGAGAGATTTTTAGAGAACTCTTCTCCTTTGAATCTTCCAGATAAAGGGGTTTTACCCTTTTCTTTTGTGTCTTCAGTGTAATCATACTTCTTTTGTCTTCTTCTTAGATACCTCTTTTCTCTATTAGTAAGAGACTCATCTTCTTCTGAAGACATATTGGCTCTTTAAGAAAGAAAAGCATAGGATGTGCCAATATGATTGCTCCGATACCACTGTAATATCCCTAAATGGGAACAACAACAATATTAAACAATACTGCTTTAGAAATAACGCAGCTCAACAAATTAAGTGCAGGAGGCCAATATGGAGGCTTAAAATTTATGTATACATCAGAAAATCAGATTCATAATGAGGCCCATACAATGTATAACAGGAAATAGAAGACTTATGCAGAATAAAACCCTTAAAAAGAGGTGTTTCAATCACATATATTCACTGCAAAGGCTTGACAGTGTTATTTTATTGAGCATACAATAGCTGAAGATTACAACTTAGATATAGAGCTAAATAATGCATAAACAGTCAGATCTAAGATAGATCCATACACTATAGAGTCTCTAATTTACATATCCCTTGGGGTTTTCAGTAATACATGAAGCACATGGAGTAGATCTGAGATCTTATGCAGCAGATCTGCAGAATGATTCATAATTTCTGAAGCATATACAGGAGTATTCATATCAGATTTGAATATGACATGGAATAGATCAGAAATCCATGGATCACCACAATGAAGGGCAGATCCCCAACACTAGAGATCACTCCTCAAAGTTTTCCAAAACACCATGCAACTTTCCTCTTTGCAGATAACATAGTCCTGGAAGACAAGCTGCACTGTAAACTTGATGGACAGTTTGTCCTAATGCCAAGGTATGGATCTAAAGCTCCAATGATCCAATACACTCTTGTCAAGGGGATAGAATACTTTCCCATTGAAAAGAGGCACTAGATTGGCCTAGATCTGAGTAGATCTAGCCTCCACTTGGTGCAACTTACAAGGACAACCAAACCCTCAACATGATCTACATTGCAGTTGGAAGATGAAGCTTGGCCAAATGCTTGATAGTGGACAAGATTAGCAAGACTCCTCCAAGAGCTACTCAGTGGAAGAGGTGGGATTCCCGATCAGGAACACCCAATACTAAACAACATTATTCTCACCTAAACAGCAAGAGAATGATATATGTCTAAATAGACAATAGATTCAGAAATATAATATAATCAACAACCTTCTTTTGATGTCCTCCTCTTCCTTTTATAAGATAAAAGTATTTGCAAAACCCTAAACCATCTCAATGATTTAGCTCTTTCACATGTGTAGCCTCCATCTAAAACTGTGTTGTGCATCTAGGAGGTTCACTACACCTAGACAACGTTGTTGATTTGGTCATGGTTGACCCAGTCAAATAGCTCAATCCCTTCCACACATAAAGGTGTTTTATTAAGATAGCCCAGATTTAACCTTGTTCACATGGGGCATTGATTTATTCATTGTTTTTAGGAGTTTTGATTGTCCTCCTTTACACATTTATTCTTGTAATACGAAAATGAAAAAAAAATTATATTCCCATTACTTTGGGCTAATTGGGAATATTACAGTCCAGTAGGGGGGGGGGGGGTTTGGGGTCGTGCCTCCCCCCCCCTTCAAGAGCAGTCATTCTGATAGCGATCTTCGCACTGTGGGTAGCATTGCTATTAAAACTGAGGAAGGAGGTCCTCCGGGATGGGATCCGGAGCTCTGTCGGCGCCTGTCGCAAGGCCGAAGGAAACCCTAGGCTTCCGTGACCTAGCTTAGCTCAGCTCGAATCCTCTCCAAATCCGACACAATGTCCCCTATTACATGTAACAGACGAATAGAAATGTTGAATCCCATCGTTAAAGGTGGATGAGGATCCAAAATTGTATGCCAAATCCCATTCTTTAGTTCTAAGGCCTAGTACAAGGGATGGAAGGAAGGAAATGTCAAATGTTGGTTTGATGGTCATATAAATTATCCATGGAAAGTTTGATTCAAAAATCGCATTATCGATAATATCACACCAAAAAATAACAAATTTATCTCAAGAATACAAACTAAATTTAATTGACATAATTCTATAAAATATTACATATAATAATATAAAGAAAAAATATTATAATTTAAATAAAGGATATATATAAATTAAAAAAAAAAAATTATTAATTTTATTAACATTTTGAACAAAGGCTTTTAAAATATTGGTCAATGAAACCATTGTTAGCTTAAAATAACAAAATTAGTTATTAAATAATTTTAAGCTAACTTAATGTTTAATTTAATATGAACATCAAGTACTTCTAGAAATATATTTTAAAATATTTAACAGGTGGAATTTTTATATTTTAAGATATTTAATAGTTAGAATTTTTATTATACACATATATTCTTTTATAAAATGTATTAAAAATATATAATTTTAATTCATAATACTAAAAGATTGAACCAAAAAATCTTAATATTTTATTTAAAATTATAATTTTTTTATTAAAAATTCAAATTATTAAAAAATGTGATTATTTATAGTGAGATTTTTATTACCATAATATAAATTTAAATTAATTTCATAACTATAATAATTATGGATTGAATTTTTTAATAATTTATTTTTAAATAATATTTATAATTTTTTTTGAAAATTTAAAGATTAAGTTTTTTAACAATTTATTTTTAAAAAATATTTATGATTTAATTCATAAAATATATCAAAACATATCACTAAAATCAAATTTAATATTTTTAAAATTTTACCTCAAAAATATTTTATCTATCTAATTTTATTTATAAAATATTATTTACACTACTATTTACAACTTTAAAACTAAACACAATTTTTTTCATTTAAAAAAACTATTTATAACTTATAATATATATAAACAAATTATTTAAAATAGAATAGTGACTTAAACATATACCATTCAAAAATAGTATAAAAATAATAATAATAACAAATAATATATTAATTTATATATATATATATAATGGATATTATATATAATATAATATAATATAAAATATTTTTTCAAAACATAATAAAAACTTCAATTTCAGTCGTGCACTTTATAATTATTACTTTAGTTACATTTACATTCACCGCTATAAGAATATATAGTAAGGAGTGCAGTATTGAGGGTTTCACATCTCTTCTGTGGTTCTGCGGTAAACTAGTTCGGGTCTGCGGTGAGTGCAGTATCGAACGGTTTTTGCATCTCTTACCGGTAAACTATCATATGGTTTTGCGGTAAACTAGTTCGGGGTCTGCAGTAAGACTATCATATGGTTCTGCCGTAGATTAAAAAGGGATTTTGAATTGAGACATATACTCTGCGGTTCTACCTACAGACTCTACGGTTCTATCTATAGACTCTACGGCACTTATAATACGGATCTCTGCGGTGCATGTACTCTCATATGTTCGGGTTTGTTATTTTGTTTTGGCATGGGGTTCATATCGTATTTCTTCTGCAGGTAGAAGCTCCCTAGAAAACATAAATTTTGGCAGTAGCCTTGGCGAGTTCTGAAGATTGGAACCTTATAGAATCTTCATCAAAATATCTCTCATGGCCAAAATATAATTCTCGGCAGTATAATTCTAGGATATCCATAGGTTCGATTTTGGAAGATACAGTAAAGTTTTGTCTAAACCTCTGCTCTCTTCTCTTCATTGAACAGGTTTCAGATCTCTTTTGCAGGGTTCGATAGCATCTCTTCCGCAGTATGGCTCCCAGCTTTGTAAAGATAATTTCTGGCCCAGTTCCGTCTACCTCTGAGAGTCAAGCTCATGCCCATATTGTCACTGAAGCCCCAGCTTCCACTGTGCAGGTGGTCAAGGCCTCACTGGATGAGGCTTTGAAGTTTTCTGAAAGTGCCTTCATCTGCCGGTTTAATGGCTTTTGGCTGCGGCTGACAGCTCTCCACAGTTAGATCTCGAAGGTATGGAAGCCTCTCATTTCTGATGAAATTAATATCTACCCCTATGTTAAGGGTTTATTTATAGTAGATTTTGAAAACTTTGAAAGCAGACAATGCATTTTAGATTCCTGCCCTTGTTTTTGGGAAAAATCGAGCCTATTCATTAAGCCATGGAACCCATCATTTGATCCCTCAACAACAGTCATAATCTCAGCACTTGTTTGGTTTAGATTGCCAAACCTACCTTTGCATCTCTGGAATATCTCCTCGCTAAATGCCATTGGAAATGCAATTGGGAAATTTTACTGCAGGTGCCCAAAAACATAGGAATATGTCAGAACCACCTATGCACGCATCTATGTAGAAATGGACTTCAGCGCCGGATTCCCAGCTGAAATAATCATGACAAGAAAAGACTATGTATGGAACCAGAAACTCAACTATGAAAGTGTCCTCTTCAGATGTCGATCCTGCTTTGAGATAGGCCATCTAGCCAAAAATTGCCCAAAAGTCTCCCAGAAAAATTCTGCTAGAAAGAATCACCACAGATCTAGATGGTGGGAAGGAGCACAAAAGGAACATTACACTGTCATAAAGGAAGAATACTCTCTAGAAAACTATGAATCACAAGAAATCAGGAAAGAAAGAAACAAACCTCAAAACAAGCAGGGAGAAAGCCCTGGCCAACAATAAAAAAACAAACTCGATAGCTCCTCAAGCATCAACAATTATGAGGATTCGAATACCGCGCAAACGAAATATTCATTTAGCAGCAAAGCAGATCTCCCAGATCCCGAAGATAAGACACCAGTGTCCCAAGGATCAGAAAAGTTGAAGGAGTTGCAAGATAAAGGAAGTTAGAAGACCATAGAGAAGAAAAAGAAAGCTACAACACCAATCTCGCTAAGAAAGATGAAAAGCCAGACAATTAAGAACTAAGAAAATTATAGGTCCGATAGACCAAAGTTTGGTAACCATCATTATCATCACCATCATGTATATCTCAATATTTATGTACATGTATTTAAATGTTATTTATTATTTATAATAAATAATAATAGAGTTACACTTAACATTTATATTTCAATTATTAATTTTATTATTGATAATAAATAATTTTAATATAATATATGGATAAATATAACTTTTTATTTAAAAAATAATATTATATATACAAATGATAATAATTATTAATATTTATTAAAACTAAACATTATTTTAAAAAGAATTGGAATGTTTTATCATTTTATTTTTATATTTAACAAACATGAATAATTAGATAAAACATCAAAAAAAATGTTGGTAATATTTACGCTATAAAGCGTCACTATTTGAAAAAAACTCTCCTAAATGCCAGGTGTACTATTATACATCATTGATTTAGATGTTAGACGATTCAAATGTTGTCTACCCTTAGATTGAAAACTGTTATTAATCAATTACACTATCTCACCTACATTATCTCACCACCGTGCTCGACCAACATTCAGAAATTTCGCAGTGTGTTGATAACTGTGATGATAACTGAACCACGCGAGAGCATTCAAAGATTGAATCAGGGGCCACACAAATTTAGCCCAGGCTTTATGACCAGCACCTGCGTCCGTTAAGAGGTAGGACTTTGTGTACTTTCATTGGTGGGGTTTAATGCTACTGAGGGTTTGGAGGCATTCTGTTTGATCTCCATGGATCTAAGATGGATTCCATTGCTTTTGTTTGTGCTATGCCTGATATCTCCATTGAATGTACTCGTTTCAGCCTATGAACTGGTGTTTTATGAGCCCTTCGATGAGCCCTTCGAAGGGAGATGGATTGTATCCAAAAAATACGATTATAAAGGTGTGTGGACAAATGAGAAGAGTGAAGGTCATGAGGATTATGGTCTCCTTGTGAGTGAAGCGGCAAGAAAGTACACCATAGTAAGAGAATTACCAGAGGTCATTGAACCCAAAGATGGGTCATTGGTGTTACAGTATGAGGTTCGCTTACATAATGGATTAGAGTGTGGAGGTGCTTACTTGAAGTACCTTCGACCCCAAGAGAGTGGATGGAAACCAGCAGAGTTTGATAATGATTCCCCCTTCTCCATTATGTTTGGACTAGATAAATGTGGAGCTACTAACAATGTACACTTCATCTATAAGCACAAGAATCCAAAGTCTGGGGAATACGTTGAGCACCATCTCAAGTATCCTCCATCTATGCCCTTTGACAAACTGACTCATGTTTATATAGTCATCTTGAAACCCAATATTGAAGTGAGAATTTTGATTGATGGAGAAGAGAAGAAAAAGACAAATCTTCTCTCTGGGGATGATTTTGAGTCTTCTCTTATCCCACCTAAGACAATTCCCGATCCAAAGGAAAAGAAGCCAGAAGATTGGGATGAGAGAGCAAAGATCCCCGATCCTGATGCAAAGAAGCCTGAGGATTGGGAGGAGGATGCACCAGTGGAAATTGAAGACTTGGAGGCTAAGAAGCCTGAAGGATGGCTCGATGATGAGCCCGAGGAGATTGATGATCCTAAAGGTACAAAGCTAGATGATTGGGATGATGAGGAATATGGAGAATGGGAGGCACCAAAGATATGTAATCCCAAGTGCGATGAGGCACCTGGATGTGGTGAATGGGAAATACCCATGAAGAGTAACCCTCACTACAAGGGTAAGTGGTATGTTGTAGTGATTGACAATCCTAACTACAAGGGTATCTGGAAGCCACAACAGATTCCCAACCCTGACTTCTTTAAACTGGAAAAGCCTGACCTTGAACCAATAGCAGCTATTAGTATTGAAATTTGGACAATGCAAGATGGAATTTTATTTGACAACATATTGATTACACGAGATGAGCTGGTTGCAGAGGAGTTCAGATAAAAAACATGGAAGGGAAAATTTAACATAGAAAAAGAAAAGCAGAAGCTAGAAGATGTAGATGATTCTCTGCCAGGCAGGCACTCAGGCGGGCACTCTGGTTTCCAGAAGAAAATTTTTGATTTCCTTTACGCGATAGCAAACATCCAATTCTTGGATGCATACAAGTAGAATATTGTTGATTTAATTGAGAAGGGTGAAAATAAACCAAATTTGATAATTGGCATTTTGGTGGCTATTTTGGTGGTTCCACTAACGTCGATTTTCATGCTTCTATTTGGTCATAAGAAACAACCTGTTCAAAAGGTGGAGTTAAAAAGCCAGCCTCATCAAGACGGTTCTACTTCTGAGAGTAATAAAGAAGGTTCAAATGGTGCAGCAGCGAAGGAAATATTTGGAGATGAAAATGAAATAGAAGGAGAAGGTGTAGCCCCCCGCCAAAGGAGATTAAGGCATGAGACATAAATTCTGGTTTATGGAGAAGAATTTTGACAACGAATTTCACTGCATGTGATGAACAGATCTATTAAATTGATTCATCCTTTTTTATAAGTCGTAATTAGATTAGGAGGAAAGTTCAGACAGTCCGCATCCCCCATCATTCTTTAGTTGGTGAAGTGGGATGGCATTTTTCCAGAGTTGTTTCAACTGTTTTTATGACACTCGGAAGTATAGGTTTCATTTGTGTATTGAAAATGTGAGCTCTAGATGACTTCTAGATGTGTTGTAAGCCCCACTCATTTAAAAAATTGTATCGATTATTTGCATGTACCAAATTCCAATAATAAAAAAAAAGAGGTAGGTTTGCTGGTGTTGAATTTTATTGGTCGGTTGATCTTCTTGTTCATCTTATATTTTCTCATCTTTCTTTCTATATTAATGTCAGCTGTAGGTGCCTTTGCATCAGTTTTTTCTCGACTGCTCTGGATCTTTGATTTTGGAGCCACCTTGAAGCCCATGGCCATAGATTCAGGTTTACGAATGCCATTGAAGCTTTCAATTTCTTTATCCTCATATTGTTTTTGGTCCAGGCCCCTTTCGTCCTTTTGTAATAGATCCCGTTCTGCTAATTTAGGCGAAATTCTGGGACATTTCATGATAATTATCTGGGAATCGGAGGTCTACTGGCCATCACTCAACGAGAGGCATAATTGGTATATTTTCCATAGATAACTCAACTCCAGTCATTAATCAGATGGTAAGAAATGATTTGCATTTTAAAAATGTTCAACAATATTACAAGTTTAGCCAGTAAGATGGTATTTTGATCTGTGCCTGCTCACAGTTAGTTCATCATCTTTGCATGGTTTTGGAATACCAGCGTAGCTCCTTGAACTATAAGCATAGTCCTTTCATGGTCACTTCACTGATCCTTCTTAATATGATTTAGTCCATTTTGACAGATTTGGTAATCAACCTTGAGATTTTTTAACTATAGATGCACAAAGCATCATAGCAAAACCATGATAAGTTCCCTTGATGGTTCTAAGACATTTCTATGGAGAAACAAATTGAACAACAAGATCATGATATGTGGGGCCCTAACGCCCTGGTCACATGTCTATCATTAGGGTTCAAACTTTGATAAGTTCCCTTGATGGTTCTTAGACATTTCTATGGAGAAACAACTTGAACAACAAGATCATGATAGGTGTGACCCTAACGCCCCGGTCACATGCCTAGGGTTCAAACTTTAATGACAATCCTTAGCATCCCACATAGGGATTGTCTAACCAGAAATGAGTGGTGTATATAAATGCATTTTATGCGAATTTTGGGTTTCCAGATTTATTACCTTTACTGACACAAACCAACTCTATGTGCTAAATATCCAACTCTCAACTAAGCATTTACTTTCGAAAACAAAAAAATTGGGCAACTTTATTTAGAATATTGGGCTTATTTTAATAAAGTAAAATAATTGACCTCGGTCATATCTTTCGGATCCTGGAATATTAAATAATCTACTTCAGGCGAGTGGAAAAATTATCCAAAAAAATCATATTCAGTCACATTCAGTCACTATGTATTCACTATGTATTCGAGGCATCCCCAAAAAATATATTTGAGTATTAAATAAAGCTCATATATGTCGGCTTTAATGGTGATGTTTCCCTTGACGAACCTTCTCCAATTGGCATGAGTTCTGCAGCAGGGATGTTCATAGGAACATTCGTACTGTAAACTTGAAAAATTTAGGAACATCGGCTTTGTTGCAAAATTTAATCACGTAAGCTTGCCTCTACATCTCCCTATTCACGTATGAATATAATTGTTTCCATCTATGGAAAAAGGATAGAATTGTTTTTTTACTTGTGGATAATTTTGAATGGGAATGGAATTACGTCTCTACATCTCCCTATTCACGTATGAATATAATTGTTTCCATCTATGGAAAAAGGATAGAATTGTTTTTTTACTCGTGGAGATTTTTTAATGGGAATGGATGTGATGGGTGTTTTTGTGTTTTATTATTAATTTAACAATATTTTTTTGTGTTTTATTATTAATTTAACAATATTTTTTTATTTATAATTACTGTAGATTCATCTTAATCATGGATCTAATAAAATTTAAGATGAATCAAAATTCTTCCATGTAATTTTTTTTTAAATAAAAAAATAATAATGTAATTTTGTACTGTTTAACATGTACATTAAATCATTTTATCACAACACATTACACTGTTTTTATTTTATTAATATATTTTTAAATATAGTCAATATTAATTCATATTAAAGTATTTTATTCATAACTCATATTTTATTCTATACAACATTAAAATATTTTCTTTTAGCATTTTTTTATAAATATATATAATCATAAAATATTTTTGAAAAATATAAGAGATAACATTTTTAACTTCTAATTACTTTATATATATATATATATATATATATATATATATATATATATATATTATGGTTAACATTGTTTTTTCTATTTAAAAATTAATTTATTTTTATTTTAAAAATGACACATATTTACACATCAACTTCACAATGTATTATAGAATAAACCACTTAATAATCCTGAAATTATTTCAATAAATAGAATATTAAAAACAAACACACACACACACACATATATATATATATATATAGTTTTAAAATTATTTCTTCTGGTTGGAATTTTTAGAAGAGTAATTTTTGGTTGGAGGCATTTCTCTCACATTGCTACAATATTCAATGTCTAACAACTCAAGGGTTGTAATATTTCCAAGTGTTGTGTTGGAGATCGTCAAATTTCTGAAAAATCCGAAATTTAGAGTTTTGAGTCGAAATAAATTCCCAAAAGATTTTTGGAAGCATTTGCAAGATGAAAGCATAACTCAAGTTAACCTACTGGAGGTTTGTGAGCATTCCAAAACTTTATGGAAGCGATCTCTTGTGGCGGAAACGATATAAAGTCAATATAAAGTCAAGTATTTCAAGGAGCTCAGATTGGAAAATTCTTCCGGCAAACTTTTGAGCGGGACTCCTTCTAGGTATGAATCATTGTATGTGGAAATCTTTTGCAGGTGCGTGAGATGCCTTGTGGACTTGGGAAATTTTGAAAGGAGGAAGCCCCGATTGTTAGCTCTCGCAACTTAAGAGGGGCCTGCAATGTTTGTGTTTCATTTATCATGAAGACTCAAATAATTATTTTCATGTCCCAAATTCTCCCACTCTGTTCCCACGTAGAGTAGATTTGTAACAACACATAAAATATTATATATTTGGCTCAGTCAAAGTAATGAAGGATTTACTTCATCCAAGTGAATGGAGATTACCATATTTAATGAACTCTTCTTGTGTATCGGTATGATTTGAACTGTCAGGTGCACTTCATAGTACTGGGGAATAAATGCTATTCTATTCAGACTTAAGGAGACCTTCTTAGTGATTGATTTTCTCCTAAAAATAATCACTTAATTCTTCTTCTAGAAGAACTAGTGTTTCTTCCATATTAGGTACAAAACTTTCAAGTATATCATTCTTTCCTTTCACAAGTTTACACACATCAAAGTTTTAGAATATATAACATCTACAAGTCGCTGGCATTATGGATCATTGTGGACCTCTTGTATTGACAATTTTAAGTGAGGTATTCCAATTTCAAAAGGATACATATAATGGAGTTTGGATTTAAAAAACCAAATTTTCAATTTTTTTATCCGAACAATTCTCCAAACCTATAATTTCTTTTAAATAAAATAATTTATATTTAATAAGTTAAATATTCAATTAAATCACATATGTTTTCCTTTATACTACTCTTTTCTATGTTACTCCTTTACAGCGTTTCCTTTGCAACATATGGTGCAATTGCTAGGATAAATATTTTGAGATTTAAATACTATACCATAGACAATTTAAAAATTACTTAGCATACCATACAGTTTCGCCATGATCTGCGGTCCTCTTTCTTTGTTGTTTTTTTATTGAAATGATACAACAATCTTTATAAAAAAAAAATATTCCAAAAGTGTAATCAAACTCTTACCAAAACATCTAGTTTCACATATCTAATAGAAATAAAACCATATACTCAAAGATAGAAGATTAATAAATCGATTAGACTACGTATTTAAATGAAAGCCTTTGACAGCTCACTTAATATTTTATCACTGACACTTTCACAAAACGTCTACAAAACTAAGCGAAAACGTACTGTGAAATTACAGAAATCATCAAACAACGCAGATATAGAAGATCAGTTTCAAAAGCATGACAGGTCAAAGGAAATAGCATAGGGTGTGTTTTTCACCTACTAACCGACCCAAAGTTTCTTCTCAACAAATACATCACAATCCTTTCTGGATAGGGCTGACACATTGTTTGGTCTACCTCCATTACATCCAAATTCTTCTTGTTGTGACGATGCAAAATCATTTTGAAAGATTGGTTGTTCGCTGAACTGCCAAATATCATACTCCCACAGAGACCCATTAAAAAACCTCGTTAGTTTCACCAAAAGTAATTCAAAGATCGTGGAATTTCTAGGATTTCCTTTAGTCCACATTAAAAACCATTTGGTTGCCGTGGAATTTTTAAAATTTTCTCAAGAGTTCACATTACAAACCAATTGGTACTGAAATTTGTGTTAACTCAATCCATGTGTACAATACCAATACATTACGTCAGTGCTGACTCCCACCCTTTCAACTCTGGGTAGATCATGCGCACGTGACATTGAAAAAATCGAGTTGGCGTGTTTGCATTCACTACCTACAATCACTCAACTTCATTAACGTTGGCGGCGCCCTCGCAATGCATATAACATTGAATATTCTTTTAAAAATATATACTCCATCTTGGTATGCCCTTCCAACTTTTCCACATGCTCACTATCTGCGCTACGCTAACCGTCACAAGTGGAGTTGTGAGATTGGGTTTATATTTTTTCGTTGAGATGTAAATAGTTTTATATATCTAAAATAAGTGATGATGTATTAGTTATGTCACTCCAGATTTTAAAAGTTATCGCAATGATCCACACTATGATGTTGGTGTTTTTTCCGCTCCTGAAATTATGATTCCAATATATTGCACAATTGTATTAAAACTTGATTTATTATAAATATAAAAACAGTTATTATCTCCTCACAATAACAAATCATATATCATGACATGTTCACTTCGTTCTACAATTTTAACAAACACGTTTATTTTTAAATGGGAAGACATCCATTCATTTAATAGAAATGTTTGAAGAGATCTGTCACTTTTTACTGGAACAATTAATAGAAATGTTTGAAGAGACCTGTCACTTTTTACTGGAACAACGATTGTTGGTATGAGCTTTGGATTTGTTACTATAAAAAATCCAATTAAAATTACACAGAACTATTTACAATTTTAGAGTACTATAAGCTAGTCTAATTAAAATGCAGCTCATTTGTATTTAAATTATATTTAACAATACCAATTTACTAGATAAATCAAATCAAATTTATTTTAGTCTTTTAATTATTTAAAAAAAGGGTCATTTTAAACCGTTTGTTTTTTTTTTTTACAAGAGCGGTTATGAATTTATATTAGAACTTGGCCAAATGCCATCCAAGATTACAATGTGTCGGGCCTAGCCCTTAGTTTTTCTGCCTTTGTCTGGGCATAGGTCCCAAGTATTAGAAATCCTTCCGTTTTACACATCACTAGATATTCCATATTTGTTATTTTTCCTAACTTATATAAACACACAAATTGTTGTAGAATAAGACGAAAAAACATGGCAACTTTATGGGATGGAGTCCCACTCCTCGGTTTCATCTATCAAGAGAGAGCCTTCTGAAAGCAGCACCGCCTTGTTGGCCTCCGAATCTGCTTCTTTATTGTTTTCTCTCAAAACATGGAGAAAGCTTGCAGATCGAAAGTCTTTCAGCATGCTTCGAATTCTTAAGATTGTTCTAGCTAGTCGAAGATCTGAAGGAGAGGAGTTCTCCACTAGAACTTTGATGATAGACTGGGAATCTCCTATGACACTTAAGTCTGAAATGCCGGTGGCCTTTGCTTGCTTAATCCCCTGCAGAAGTGCCAAGGATTCGGCTTGGATGCTTGTTGAGTGCCCGAGGCCCCAAGCATACTTAATCTCTGTTCTGCCCTCCTTGTTCTTTATAATTCCTCCTGCCCCAGCGAGACCGGGATTGCCTTTCGCAGCCCCATCGAAGAATAAGCAATGTCTATCTTGTCTGATTAGTAAATCTGATAGTTCTTGTTTGTTTCCTCTGAATTGCCACTCTTTTAAGTTCTTTTGCTGCCTTGTTTCATCAGAGAAGTGAAGGCCCATTGAGGCTCCCCAATCTAGGTCCTTTTGATTTAAATTGGATTCCGATATCTGTTCACCCAAGTTTTCTTTCCAAAGGTTTTTTACTTTGATGCTGATGAGATGAGGATTTAGTTTTTCATCTCTAAAAATTCTTATGTTTCTCTCGAGCCAAATTTGCCAGCATGTGAATTTTGGCAAGGAATGCCATGTTGCTTTGAATCTTTCGTTTTTTGGGAGAGTTCCTGGATACAAGCTGTGCCAATTAGCAAATAAGTCTGAGATAGAGACAGGGAGGTTAAACTCTGATTTCCAATAACTCATAATGATCTGCCAAATTGTTCTAGAAAATTTGCATTCCAGTGTAATGTGCTGGGCACTCTCTTCCATTTCACAGCACAGGTGGCATCTGGAAGGGCCTTCAAAGCCTTTTTTTTTAAGTTTATCTTCTGTTAAAATCGCCTTATGGCAAAGCAGCCAGCAATAAAAGTCGACCTTTGGCATGGATTTATACTGCCACAGCGCCTTCCACACAGTGGGATTTGGGGCGACGTATGGGCGTTCTTGTGTATACCTGTACCCCTGCGCTACTGTGTAGAAGCCTGGACTTGTTCCCCAGCCTCTGACATCGCGTTTGCCTGAATGAAGGGGCGATTTACCGTGAAGCATTGATAACAGTTGAGTTCTGGCCTGCGCGTACTCTGGAGGCACGGAAGGTAAGCGCCAGCGCTGCCATACTCTGTCAGAGAACTGTGAGATGTCCCACAGTGTGTTATACCCAGCGCATTCCATCCACTGTCTCAGCGCTTGCAAAGAGGAAATCGATGCTAAGGGTGGATGCTTCATTACACTGTCCTCCCAGATCTTTACGTTTTTACCATTGCCTGGTATCCAAAACGAGTTATCTTTGATGAGTGCCACTGTTTTGTGACAGCGCTTCACCAGATGCGTTCCTGTTGTGGGTAGAGTGTTTTCCAATGATCTTTTCCTGCTCCCCGTGAGATACTTTTTCCAGAGGGCTCTTTGCGCCCATCCTGGGTATGGAGCGATGATACGCCAATAGAGCTTAGCCCCCATGGCAATGTTTTGGGAACAAAGATCTTTGATGTTTAGTCCTCCTTCCATCAAAGGCATACAGATTTTCTCCCATCTGATCAGCGGAATTTTTCTATCATTTAATTTGCCACCTTTCCAGAAAAATTTACGGATGTAGGCTTCCATTTTCTTTATGATGCCTGAGGGTGCTAAGAGCACAGAAAATTGGAAAATAGGGAGACTGCTTAAAACTGATTTGAGTAGAACAAGTTTGCCTGCAAGATTTAGCCATGAGAAGCCCCAGGCTTGAAATTTTGTCTTGAATTTGTCTAAAAGTGGGGTCCAATCTCTGCAATATACCAGACTTCGAAAGATGGGGAGTCCCAAGTATATAAAGGAGGACCAATTGAGGGTGGCAGCAAAGTCCAGAATTCTGGATATGGCAGAGAGAGAATGAGCAGAGATGTTCCAGCAGTAGGCTTTACATTTGCCTTTGTTTAGGCTGCTTCCTGTTGCATCGCTGAAATCATCTAGAACTTCCTTAAACCTTATAGCAGATCGAGCTGTGGCAGCCCCCAACAGGAGGGTATCATCTGCAAAGAGAGTGTGGTTTACATTTTTCACACCTCTGGCTATATTAAGCCCCAAAATCTCCTGATCTTCCAATTTCTGATCGAGGAAGAAGCTTAGGGCAGAGACTTGGAGAACGAAAAGCAGCGGTGAGAGGGGGCAGCCTTGCCTGAGCCCTCTTGATGCTTTGAAGAAGCCAGCTGCTCTCCCATTCACCAAGGGGGCAATCCATGGGTCGGCAATGCTAGCTCGGATCCAATTTACAAAACCTAATCCAAAGCCGAACCTTTTCAAAACTTCCCAAAGGAAGCTATGTCTGACACGGTCAAAGGCATTTGCCAGGTCTAGTTTAATTACCATACCCTTTTCTTTTCGAAGTTGACTCGAATGGATCGCCTCTTGCACCAGGATGTAGTTATCAACAATCTGTCTCCCTTGAACAAATCCTCCTTGATTCTCAGGAATGATCATTGGAAGGATGCCTGCTAGCCTGTTTGCTATTACCTTTGTGATTAATTTGTATCCAATGTTGCAAAGAGAGATTGGGCGAAACCGACTGAATTCTTTTGCACCCTTTTCCTTGGGGATAAGGGCCAGAAAGGCAGAATTCGTACTGCCCCCAATTTTTTGGCAATTTTGTGATTTCAGGATCATCTTGAAGAAATCTTTCTCCACAATCTGCCAGCAAGTTTGTAGGAATCTGGCCGTGAAGCCATCCGGGCCTGGGGCTTTGTCAGGCTCCATACTGTTCAGGGCCTCTTTTATTTCTTGAATGGTGATCTTTGCTTCGAGCTGCTGATTAATAAAGGGGGAGATCTTTGTAGGAATTGCCTCCAAAAATTTGGAATTTGGATCAGTCTCTCCCTCTTCTTTGTAGAGATTTTGGAAGTGGTTGAAGGCTGCCTTCTTTATACTCTCATTGTCTTTGTGGATCATATTGCCATCTTTAATTTCTGCTATAGAATTGATACTTTTCCTTGCTTGAGCTTGTTTATGGAAGAAGGCTGTATTTCTATCACCCGCTTTGAGCCATAAACTCCTGGATTTTTGTCTCCAGTGCTCTTCTTCTGAGAGGCAGGCTTTGTGGTAGATTTGTTGAAGGACCTCCTCCTTGTCTAAAACTTCTGCGGTGATTTCTGCATCCTCACTTTGGGCTTGGTGCTGAATAAGGTTGTCTTGGGCCTGCTTTCTCTTTTGAGCAGGGGTGGGAAGAGCTTTGGCCCATGTTTTGAGGGCAGCTTTTAGCCTTCTAAGCTTTTCTTCCCAAATGAAGAAGGGAGAGCCCTTCACTGGCATTTTCCAACTATCTTGAACCAAGTTAATAAACTCGGGCTCCTTAACCCAAAGAGCGTTGAACCTGAAAGGGATGGGACCCAGGTCCTTGGGTCCTGACATCTCTAACATGATTGGTTTATGGTCTGAGACACTGCAAGGGAGGATGTGTAACCTGGATTCTAATCCAAGCAAAAGAAAAGAACTCTGCACCAAACATCTATCAAGTCTAGCAGCAATATAACCAGGGCCTATTCTTTTATTGGTCCAGGTGTACTTACCGTTGTCTGGAGGGATGTCGAGAAGGTCCCAGTCCTGCATGAGGTCTTCCACCCACTCCCTTGCTGGGTCCCTAACAATTGTGCCTCCTCGCTTTTCCTCCGAGCGTAGGGTAATGTTTAGGTCACCTGCAATAATGAGATTTCCCAGGTTCTCAGTCTCCGCCAGATGTCTGATAGAGTCCCAGCACTCCCTTTTCTCGCCTATATTATTAGGAACATAGACATTGAACAGGCAGATATCCTCCCTTGTTTCTTCCGAGCGTAGCTTCAGAAATAGCCAATGGCTGTTGTGTACCTCAGAGACCAGTCTGAACTTGAGGGGGTTCCAGAGAGAGCCCAAACCCCCAGAGGCTCCCCTTGATGAAACTGCTAGTCCACTGCTTCCCTTCCAAAGCTTTTTGCTGATTTGGAGAAACTCTTTGTTCTCCATTTTAGTCTCCTGGATCAGAAGAATATCCGGGGTTTCTCTTCTTATTAGACTTCTTATTGCTTCTTCTTTAACTTTACTCCCCATTCCTCTGCAGGTCCAGGAGATGGTCTTCATCATTTATTTCTTTGATGGGAGGCTCCCCTGGAGCCATGTGCTTGATTTTTGACCGTTTTCGTATTCTTGCTGAGGAGTTTTTCCAACGTGGGCTGACTACCCTGAAGTTTGTCTTTGTAGGTTTCCTGGTCTCTCTTTTCTCTTGCAGATTTGCGTCCCCTTGCAGATCTTCTGACCGAAGTATGCGTATCTCCGATTTCTCCTTCTTCCTCGGACTCTTCTGAGTCATGTTCCTCCTCAGAGGCTTCTGTTTGCTTTTCTTTGTCCCTTGCCATGGTACTCTCTTCGGGTCTTGTTCCTGCTGAGGTCGATTTTTCTACTGGTTTGTCGATTCTCTCCTCTTCCCTGGGGGCTTCTTCCGCAGAGCTTAGGATCTCGTACCTATTTTCTTGACTTCTTGATGAGGATACGTTCTGGGCAGCGGCAGGTTGAGGTCCTTGTGCCCCGGATTTCTTGTGGTTTGTCTTTGGCCTTTTGACTTGGTTCCAGCCTTCCTCCTTTCCTTTTTCTGGTTCGCTTTTATTTGGGCATCCTCTGGCAAAATGTCCGTAGATGTGACATTTACGACATTTGAAGGGGAGCTGTTCGTAGTCCAGGACTTGAACATGCGTCCAGCTTCCAACCTTTAGTTTGATGGCCTCCGGAAGACCCACCTCGAGATCTACCTCGACACAGATCCGGGCGCAGTCATATTGATCATTGTTGCTGGCTCTATCTATGAATTTGCCCAGTGAGTTGCCAATGTGTTTGAGAGAGTCCCAGTTCCAACAGTGTACCGGTAGGTTGGGGAGCCTGACCCAAACAGGGACAGCCGACGGTACGTCTATAGCCGGATCAAAGTCTGGGGTCCATTTGTTGAGGTAGAGGCCCTGAGGTCCCATGAAGTAGGGTCCATTCCTGAAGATCAGGTCTTTGTCCTCCTTGGTGTTGAATTCGAACAGGAAGTAGCCTCTTCCAAGAAAGTACGAGGTGACTTTATTCTTGATCAGCGGAGTCCAATTCCTGACGACCCAGTTTTCGGTTGATTTAGGAGAGGGCCAGAGACCCGTAAATTGACCCACCAGGGCCCGATCTGCAAGAGACAAGGCGACCTGGATCGGCCCCTCAGGAGGTAGGTTTACCTCTGGTACATCATCGAGCTTCTTGACAAACTTTGATGCGTCAGGCTTCTTCTTCTTAGGCAACGAGGCAATCAATGAGGAGAAAGCGGCGGAGTCATCCGGAGGAGAAGACTGTGAGGGCCTGAGAGGCGAGCCTTGGGTCTCCATAGTCTAGATCAGAAGCTCAGATTTCCTTCTCCAGACAAGAGGCATTCCGAAACCGAGCTGAGAAGGCGCAGCTTCGATTCTGGGCAGCAGGTCGAGCCACAGATCAAAAGACGCAGCTCTGGGGAGGCCAGAGGCGGGATCTGGAGTCTGATGGGCGGATCCAAGTTGGAGATGGCTGGATCGGGCTCTCCAAAGGCCGTGAGGGCCGAAGCTGCAGCACGATGGCCGTGAGCAGCGCTCATGCAATGGCTGCGCAGGCCAGCAGAGCAGCGCAGAGCGTTTTTCTAATTAAACCGTTTGTTAAAATCATATATATTATAAATAAAATAAAGATAATACTATTATGTATAACTTGACAATGTACTGAACAATATCATCACAACTATTCATATATGTGAGGAAATTTATCATGAGTTTGAATGCATTACATTTTATAGTAAAAACAAAATATATTGTCAATGGATTCAATGTTTTTTGGATTTAATGTACAACTCTTTACTCTTTATTTGGTAAAAGGATGCTCAAAATCAATATGCCTCCTTTCCATTCCTTTTTTGGATTGATTTTGATACTCTTGAAAATCGATAAAGGAATCTAATGTTTTTAAAGTGGTTGTGCTTGTATTTCCTCTCATTGGGAATTAGACAATTTAGCCAATAGGACATGACAATAAAGTGAAATTGGGATTGGGCCCATGAATCACTTAAGCGATGAATATAGTACGTCAAACATCATCATAGATTGCTTTCACCAAGTGGGTTGTTATGTTCTATTAGATTCCAAGGCCCAGACCCACAAGAATGGGGACATGTACAAAGGAAAATAACCATTGATTTGGGCCTAGTAGACCAAGGAACTAATTTGGAATGCTATATCAATCTTCTCATTTCAAAATTTATCAAACTAAGAGAGGAAATAGAAAATGATCTAGCATCATCTAAAAACCCTAGAAATGGGGACTTCATAGGTAAAATCGGTTATGAGTCTATCACTAAATATCAGTTTACAAAGGAGAAAAAATTGTAGTGGAGTCCATTATGGAAACTCCATGCTCCCCTTAAGTGAAAACTCACTTTCTAGTTGACTATTAACAACAATTTATTACCATGGGACGATCTCACAAAAATGGGTTGGGAGGGCCCGAGTTGCTTTCCTTTATGCAAATATTTGAATGAAAATGCCTCACATATTTTAATTTTTTGTTCATACATAGTGCAAATAATTTCCAAAACGCTAATCAAGGTGGTGTCAAAGGTTCTTGGTCAAGTATAGGATTGAAATGTTTCAAAGCATGTATAGAATATGGAGCCACTAATCCATTCAAAGGGTTTCCATGAATTCTTATATATATCCTCTAGTGGGCTAGAAAATCTAGAATTTTCTGCTCAAAATACATTCCAAATGAGGTCATTGTAGGATTGATTGTAAAATTATTCATAGAATTCAAGGTCGATGCAAAGGCTCTAAAAATATTATTTCTTGTCATGCCCCCTTTTATCCAAGATTCAGATGGGGTTTTTCTTATCGTGCCTCATAGGGTGATCTACCCAAGTGTTGCTCGATGTAGTTATTTTCCTCTCTCGGACACTCTATCTATAATTCAAATATACTCATGGACATGAAATAAATAATTGAGAAAAATTCATCGCATTATGCACTCTTATGGAAAATTTTTTACTAAAAAAATTCAAAAACCTCTCAATAATCGGGTATTCGAAACCAGTAATGGATTGGGCCAACAAAAAGGTCATTGCTGAAAATATTTATATCTAGCAAATCCTAGGAGATATCAAAGATACACTCCCATCTATCGAGGGGATTTCCTTTACCCATATACTCATAGAACACAATTCCATCACATATGGATTATTCAAGGAAACTCTAGATTTACTTGTCGGGCCTTTGATACTAACATATTTTATTAATAGCGTGGAGCATGATAAAATGATTATACATGCATAATATGATATATATTTTGGATTGTCTCTCTTCTATCTAATGCGAGTATGGTCGATGATAAAGTTGTGTTGTAACAAATAGTGAAAATGTCATTGTTTCTCATATTTGATTTGTAATATATATATATATATATATATATATATATATATATATATATATATATATATATATATATATATAGTTCTCTTTGCAATTATAATAGACTAAAAAAAGTATTATATATATATATATATACTCTTTTGCAATTATAATAGACTAAAAGAAGTATCCTATAACAAAATTTGATAATCGAAAGAACACTTTTTTTTAAAACAAATTTGTATTAAAAAATGCATATTGTATCTCATATATATATATATATAATTCCTACCTACAAAAATATGTTTAAAGGAAGAAGTAATAGTAAATCAATGATGGATCAATCACTATAGTATGGCATTCTTAGAAATTAATAAGAATAAATATTTGTGATTTTTTTTTTCAATTAATTAATATTTGTCTTTATGTATTTTTTTCTCAAATTTTGCAAGATATATTTTTGTCTCCATGAATATGGTTTTTTGAAAATTGAGAAGATATGAATCATTTTAAAATGGGTTAAAATTAAAAAAAAAATCATATTAAAGTTTTGATTAATGAAATGAAACCATATCGATGTCTTGGATAGATGATGATTGGTTCACTAGTTCAATTTCGCTCCATTCAGGTGTTATTCTTGGACATGACCATGATGTAGCCTCACTATTGCTAAACTTACAAAAAAAATAAAATGGAACTTTCTTGAAAAAACCATTATTGTATTATTGTATTTGTTAGTTTTTATTAAATTTAAGAAAATTCTATTATACTTTTTTTTTAAATCTGGGATAAAGGAATCTCTATAAAGCCATTATAATCAACCAATTTTTAAGTAAGTTGTATTTAAGTATATTTAAAAGAAAGATTCAATGTTTGGCTAAAAATTCAAGAAACAAAAGTTAAATGACAGGTTATATTTAGGATTTCTCATTTAATTATTGTCTTATTAAGTTTAGAATCTTGTTAGGTTAGATTTAGGAGTTCTCATTTAACTGTATATTTTTTTATTAGGTTTAGAATCTTGTCAAGTTAGATTTAGGATTTCTCATTTAAATGTTCATTGTTTTATTAATTTTACAATATTGTTATGTTTAGGTTTATGGTAGAGGAGTAATGTAATAATAAATATAATTTCCTTGTGTTTTACTGACTTTATGAAAACTTTTGACCTAGTGCTCATGTCTACTTTTGCAATAAGATAGAAGAGATAAAACTTCTTTCTCCCCTATCTATTTTGACATATACATTGACTATTTAGGGGTTGATTGGAAGAAATATAGTTATTATGGTCATCATATTTATTATTTATGCTAATTATATAGGTTTTATGGAAATAATTCCCTATAACCTCAACAAGTAAATAAAAATTATCAAGGATCTTTGCTTTAGTACGTGTATAAATTTTAATATTCACAAAACAAATATTATGATAATTAAATCCAAAGGATAAATTATGTGAATTTTATGTATGAAAAAAACACCTTGGAGGAAGTAATTTTCTATACCTATCTCAAAATCAATCTCCATCACAAGCTTAGTTATAACTATAACATTAAAAATGAATTTTGGATGGTGAAAAGCTTATAATGGACTTTAATTCATTTGTAACTTAGTAGACCTTTGGATATGAATTAAAGAATAAGTAATCTTTAAGACCTTATTATCTTATATGATTATGAAGTTTGGGGTTGCAACATTTCTAAAGAATCATGGATAAAGATAGAGAAAATGCAAAAGTATTTTGTAATTTATAATCTCAAAATTGAAGTAATTACACCCTATCATATCCTCATCATAAAAGAGATCATTTATTCCATTGAGAGTGTGACAATGAAGAGGCATCTATTGTGCATGAAAAAGGTTAACAACATGGAATACAATATGTCTTCTAAGATTCCTTTAAACTACAATGAAGTCACTTGTAGCTTGGCTAGGGTTAGTATAGTCTTGGTTAAATAATTGGGGAATAAAAGGAGGTAAATATGCATAGTAAAAATAATATTAGAATTTTTATTACATCTATAATTAATAATAAATTATGGCATGATAAATAATTTGAGTATAAAAGAAAACTAAGATATTATAAGAAGGTGTTCAACTCTAATTAGAAGATAAAAAGTATAAACATGTTTAGAATAAATGAAATAAGAAAACCAACACCATTTTGAAATAAATACAAAGTATGACAAGCAACATGGAATTGAACCATTCCTAAAACATCATGGAATTTGTGTCACTATGAGGCTTGACGTTGAAAACAATTTCTCTTATAATATCCACCATAAACCTACATTAAATCACAATTTAAAAATACAAAATAAATCACACAATTTCTTAATGTTTTAATTAATAAAAACTCTCTACATTGATTTTAGAACATTTTTATTAAAAAAATTAAATAAAAGACAAAATTTTAAAATAAAGCAACTAATTCCTTGTATTTTTAAAATTTAGTAAACTAATTTAGTTTTGATGAATATTGACCACCATTATCATTATCATAAAATAATTTTATAAATAATGTGTTTTATAAATACTTAAGTATTATTAATCTAAATTTATTTAATTTAAAATTTATTAATCTAAATTTATTTAATTTAAAATTTATCAAAATTATAAAAATAAAATTTGGTAAAGTGTAATTCCAAATACACTAGATAATTTACTCTAATTTGTTTTAATAATTTTTTTTCCAAAATATAACATTGATTTTATATTCCAACTTCTTATCCACTTAAAATTTAAATAACTCTTTTAACACCCCAAAATATATTAATCATAATAATTCAATAGTTTTTCAAAATATATTTTTATAAGGTGCATGCTAACTAATCAGCATTTTTGTCTTTTTTATAACAGTACAATTTTGGGTGATATTGTGATTTCTTATTGTTTAAAATGTTCTCTTAAATGCATAAATGGATTCAATGCTATTAAAAACAATTAGAACACTCATGTTTTGTATATTACACAAATCAAACTTATGACTCTAAAGGTTCTTTACTAGATTTTAGGCAAAATTGTCTTGAAAAAATGCCTAAAAAGGTGAAAAAATCTAATAATTGGACTATGTTATTTTAAGCACAGTCAAACTTATAAATGTTTTGGCCTTTTTTTTGTTGGAATACAACAATACAATTTTGGATCATATTGTGATTTCTTATTTTTTAAAATGTGTTTGTGAGTACATAAACGAATTCAGCACCATGAAAAACCACTAAAATACTTGGATTTAGTAGATTACACAAATCAAACTTGCTTTCCAAAAAAAATATCTGTCGAACTTCACTAGAAATTGATAGGAAAAAATGACCAAAATATCTATTAGTTAGAGTACACACTTTTAGGCACAATCTAACTAATATATATTTTGTGATTTTTCACCAAATTTTGGTGATGCAAGTCTAGGAGGTATTAAGATTTTTTTTTGTGTAGAGTGTGTGTTTGAAGGGATAATTGGATTTAATGGCTTGAAAAACCACCTGAACATTTGGAGTCTGCATATTATATAACTCAAACTTATGATTCTAAAAAATCTATGCGGGATTTTAGGCAAAATTGATCGAAAAATGCCCAGAAAGGAACAAATTTTTTTCGGAAGATACCATTTTGAGTGATATTGTTATTTCTTGTTGTGAAAATGTGCTTTTGAATTCATAAATAGATTAAATACCATGAAAAATCATTGGAACACTCCAATTATGAAGATTACGTAACTCAAACTTATAATTCTATAAAATCTCTCCCAAATTTGAAGAAAAAAATTACAAAAAAAACACTTGAAAAAGGGACAAAATTTCTCTTAGTTAGTCTAAATTTTTTTAGGTGTAGTATAACTAATAGATATTTTGTCCTTTTTCATCTAAATTTGAAGATACAATTTTGGGTGATATTGTAATTTCTTATTGTTTAAAATATTTTTTTTGAATGCATAAATTGTCTCAACACCCTCAATAACCACTGGAACACTCTTTGAATGCATAAATGGTTTCGACACCCTCAATAACCATTGGAATAGACAAATTTTGTAGATTACACAACTAAAACCTATGATTCTAAAAAATATGCTAGATTTTTGGCAAAATTGACTAGAAAAAAGCCCAAAATGGCCAAAATGTCTATGAGTTAGATCACACTTTTTAAGGCACATCCAACTAATATATGATTTTTGCATTTTTTTTTGTCCAAATTCGACAATATAATTTTGGGTGATATTGTGATTTATTATTGTTTAGAATGTGTTTTTGATTGCATAGATGGATTCACATATTGAAAAACCACTAGAAAACTAATTTTTTTCATATTACAAAACTCAATCTTATGATTCTAGAAATTCTCTACTAGATTGGGGAAAAATCAAAACATCTATTAGTTAGACTATGATCTTTTAGGGAAAATTTAAGTAATAGACATTTTGGTTTTTTTCACTAGAATCCAAACATAGAATTTGGATAGTATTGTGATATATTGTTGTTTAAAATATATTTTTGAATTCATACATGGATTCAAAGCACTAAAAAACCACTATAAAGCTAGAATTTTGTAGCTTACATAACTCAAAGCACTACAAAACCACTATAACACTAGAATTTTGTAGAGTACACAACTCAAACTTACGATTCTAAAAATGTTTCGGCCAAATTTTTGGGAAAATTTGACTCAAAAATTGCCTAAAAAAACGCTAGAACATGAATTAGTTAGATTACACTCTTTTAGGAGTGGTCTGACTAATAGATGTTTTTTGTTATTTTTTGTGAGAATTTGACCATACAATTTTGGATGTTATTATGATTTTTTATTATTCAAAACATGATTTTGAATGGCATCAACATGCATGTCAACCATAGAGCTTTGGCATCAAAGGTATGGAAATTTAAATCATAATGACCTAATGTTACTTCAATAGAAAATGATGGTAGAAGGCCTTTCAAATATTAAGGGTGAACACTTTGAATGTGAAGGTTGTGCACTAGCAAAACAACATAGGGAATAATTTAATGTGCATGAAAATAGAAGAAAATGTGAAATACTTGAACTAGTGCATACTGATGTATGTGGTCCAATGCAAACTAAGTCACTTGGTGGAGCATATTACTTCCTTATATTTATTGATGATAGCACCAGATACACCTGGGTGTACTTTCTAAGAAATAAAAGTGATGTGTTTGAATGCTTTAAAGAATTCAAGAATATTGGAGAAAAGCAATCACGAAAGAGTATTAAAATTCTTCAATCATATAAAGGTGGTGAGTACACTTCAAGAGCTTTTGTGAAATACTGTAAGAAAAATGGAATTGTGCAACAATTTACAGTACCACATACACCTCACCAAAACGGTGTAGCTGAAAGAAAGAATAGAAAATTAGCTGAATGTGCTCGTAGTAGGTTGAAAAGTAAAGGAATTTCTAATAGTTTGTGGGTTGAAGCCATTAATACAGTTGTATATCTTAAAAATAGAAGTCCTACAAAATATATTGAGAACAAAACACCATTTGAAGCATTTTATGGTTTTAAACCTAAATTTAGTCATTTAAGGATATTTGGATGCAAGGCCTTTGCTCATATTCCTAAAGAGGATAGGAGAAAATTAGATGCCAAAGTTATCAAATGCATTTTTATTGGATATTGTACTAATAAAAAAACACATAAAATGTATGATCCAAATACTCACAAGGTATTTGCAAGAAGAGATGTTATATTTCATGAGCATGTAGATAAACAAATGAAAGAGGATGAATATAATGTATGGCATCCTATTTATGAAAAATTTAAAGAAGAAGATGAAGTTGTGGAATCGTCTCAAGCTCAAGAAAGTATGGACATTCCATAAGACAATTAAAAAAGTCAAAGTCCACAAACAAGTGATGAAGGCACTCCACGGAGAAGAAGAAGAGGAGAAGGTACTCCACAGTGTAATGAACCTCTAAGAAGGTCAACACAAAAAATTCAAACTCTTATCATATATAAATATTATGCTTTAATGTCTCAAGTAATGACTGTATTTGAGCCTTTAAATTATGAAGAAGCCAAAAATCATAAAGAATGGATGGAATCTATGAAAGAAGAATATGACTCTATAATGAAAAAAGAAAATTGGGAATTAATAGAATTACTTAAAAATAAAGTCCCTATAGGATCAAAATGGTTGTACAAGACAAAGTTTAATGCAAATGGTAGCATAGACAAGTATAAGGCAAGATTGGTTACAAAAGGTTATACACAAAAAGAAGGTATAGATTATGAAGATACTTTTTCTCCAGTAGAAAAAATGAACACAATCAGAGTAATGATAACATTGACCACTAAATATGATTGGGATCTATATTAATTGGATGTGAAGTCAGATTTTCTAAATGAGGACTTAAAAGATGAGATTTGTCTTGTTCGATCAGAAGGATTTGAAAAGAAGGGACAAGAACATCTTGTATGAAAGTTAAAAAAGGCCTTATGTGGACTAAAACAGGCACCCAGATCTTGGTATGAGAAAATAGAAAAATTCTTCTTTCAACAAGGATTTAACAAAAGTAAAAATGATCCTAATTTGTATGTCAAGTCAGATAGAAATCGAATAATAGCATTAATCTCTATATATGTTGATGATCTAATAATAACAGGGAGTGCTGATAAAATGATTAATGATATAAAAATGAAGTTATCACGGGAATCTGAGATGAAGGATCTTGGACAAATGCATTATTGTCTAGGTCTTGAATTATGGAGAGATAATGGAAGTTCTTTAATCACAAGAAGAATATATACAAGTGAGGTACTAAAGATATTTCATATGAAAGGATGTAAAGCAGTAAGTACTCCATTGGAATAAAATATCAGATTAAGAAATGATGATGGAACAAAGGAGGCAAATGGAACATTGTATCGACAATTAGTGGGAAGCCCGAATTATCTCACTACCACTAGACCAGCCATTGCTTATGCAGTAAACATACTTAGTCAATTCATGGCTAAGCCTCTTGAAATCCATTGGATAGCTACAAAAAGGGTCCTTCAATATTTAAAGGGAACTACCAATTTTGGTATTGAATATACTAATGAATGTAATGTTGAATTGGCAGGTCATTCTGATTCTGACTGGGTCGGAAGTCCAGATGACAGGAAATCCACCACTGGATATGTGTTCAATATAGGATCAGGAGCGATATCATGGAGCACTAAGAAACAACCAACGATGTCCTTGTCATCAACTGAAGAAAAATATAAAGAATTATGTAGTACCACCTGTGAAGCTATATGGCTCAAAAGAACACTTGAAGATGTTGGTGAAGCTCAAGAGGAACCTACAATGAGTAGATGTGATAATAAAAGCACTATCAAATTGGTAAACAATCCTGTATGTCATGCAAAGTTAAATCATATAGACTCACAATATCATTTTGTAAGGGAAAAAGTCCAATCAAAGGAAATTGACTTCATATATTGTAATACAAATGAGAATGTAGCTCACATATTCACTAAGCCTCTTGGGAAGGCTAAATTTGAGATTTGTAGAAGTAAGTTATATGTTGTAGAAAATCTAAATTATATTGTAAGTCTAGCTGAGACTTAGACCATGAGGCATGTCAATTAAGAGTATGTTTATGTATTATGTATTATGTTATAGTGTGACTGTCATATGGTTGGAATTAAGGGGGAGTGTTGGATATACATTAATTCCAACCAACTCAGTTGGCATCATTAAATGCACCAGGCTGTCTCAGAGTCTCTATAGAATTCATCTAACTTTGTGAAGAAGCTATCTGCACCGATATCAAGCCTCGAGAAGCTTCTCTGCTGTGTATAAATATTTGTTTTCTACAATACAAAATTATGATGTGTTGCGTTCTCTGATTATTGGTTGGGTTTTTCTTTTAGATAACATCACGAGGGAGTGTTATTGGCCAGATTTGATGTCACTTTTTTTCGTTTTCCTTACTTAATATGGCGTGTCTGTTAAAATAGTAATGAGTGATATATTATGATTATTTTATGGTTAATTTTATATTAATTAATTTATATACAATATTATTGATAGACATATTTGAAGTGTTTTTAAACCACTGCAATTAAAATTATAGGTTTTTTTTAGCTTTCGCTGAATTCTTCTATTTTTAAACTTCATCAATCTATAAAGATAGATAAAATAATTTCCAAAACACAAAAACTTCAATTTTAATTGATTTTTTAGTCATTAAGTAATTTTTAAAACTGAAAACATAAACACATTTGGTCCGACATTTTGGAGCTATAAAATACGGTAGAAAAACCCAAGTCCAATTTAGGAATGACACATGGGCATTTGGCACATCTACTATTTTGAGAGATTGCCCTTAGAAAAAGGGAGGCCCGTTGTGAACTCGCGGAAACAACGGAGATAACCTTCAAATTTGCACTTACGGACCAGCAGAAAAAAAACTTTGACTCTACACTTGCGATGCCATTTCTTGATGCAAATTGTCAGATCTGTAACGTAAAGCGAGGCGGCGACAACGTTATTTTAAGCTTCTGAAATCAAACTTGTAATAAAATTAAATCTATAGAAAGGACCTTCCATTAAATGGAGAGCAGAGTCAAGACTGCAACCCGACATCAGCTGATAAGTTCAAATTGATAGTTACATAATATTTTTCACAATGTAGGGGAGATGGCTAGGAAACCCTAGCTACTGAACGAGCTATACAAGGTTCATTTCGATTGACCCAAATTATTATTAATATTTTAGGTGGTATTTTTTTTTTAATTTCAGAAAATATTGTAAAATTAATTAGGTTCATGTAGAATTTCTGTGGAGTGAATTTCAATGATAATATATTAATTTATTTTATCATTAATAATAACTATTATTATTTTATACTCTATGTCTTTAACTAATTAGGGAATTTTATTAGGTGAAGGGTCATTACTTAAGAAGTAGTTAACATACAAATTCTTCATGGTTGTATATTCATGGTGCATCCAATGAAGATGGATTATGAGGGGAAGGTCTCATATTTTATTTTGATGAGCATAAATTTCTAAAATCGAAGATTGGTTTAAACAAGGGTTCCAACAACTATGCCCAATTTTTCTTATTATAACTACTCCTGTGCTTAACTTAGGAATATAATTTTCAATCTATATAATTTTTTGGGGACTCACCGAAAGTATTTCACTATATCAATGCTGTATCAACGCTGCTCAATGTTGTCCGACACATTGTTTCTTATTATTTGGCTATATATATGGTTGTCACATTTACATGCAAAGAAAATATGAAGTGGATCTCTTGTCTAAAGAGAACTCTCCACAAGATATGGGCACCTGGCAAGTTATAGAACATACAAGTGGGAGAATACAGAAATAGGAACACGTCTCTTTTATTGAACCTCAAATCTTCAGATCACTACAACTTTGGATATGGTTCACAATGTAAAACAAAAATAGTTCATTTTGTTTATTTTGGAGGATCTTTACTAGCTATTTTTTTTGTCATGGATATGAATAAATTATATGGACTATCATATTTTTTGATCGTTAGGTAGCAGGTTTTATGTTTTATGGACTCATAAGAGAGTTGATGAATGTACTTTGTTACATTTGCTATATATAACTTTTTATTTGTTGTATTTTCTATATATAACTTTTCATTTCTTAATAGAAAATTATGTTATTTTTTTCAAAATAATAATTATTTTAAACAAAATTATAATTTAATTAATTCATCTATATATATATATATATATATATATATATATATAACAATTTGAGATATATGATGAAGTTAGTGTTTTGATTATTATTATGAATTGATATTACTATCATTTATTATAACTATATAATGTGTAGTTATAAATATGAAAGTTGGCGGCTCCTATTTTATCGAGCAAAAAAATTGATTACTAATCCTATATCGATGGACAAACACAATTCGTTTCCCAAGCTGCTTGGTTTTCAAGATCTATCGATTGTCAGAACTTTACGAGGGGAAGGGAATAGATAGAGTAAAAAAATTCATTTTATCCTTATCAAAAACTTGGGACTAAGTATCCAAAATATTCTTTTTTTTTTCAGCTGTGGTTCACGGTCACTGAGTGGCCGCTACATCCACGGGTAATAATCCGATAGATCCACCCGAAGGGATCAGCCGTTGGCTTTAATTTCGGGGCCTAACCCCAAGGGCGTCGAGGAGATTTGACCCTGTGACCTTCCATATGGCAAGGTACTTTAGCAACAGGAACTCGACCATTTGAGCTATCCCTTGGGGCTTTAGTTGTGGTTCACGGTCACTGAGTGGCCGCTACATCCACGGGTAATAATCCGGTAGATCCACCCGAAAAGATCAGCCGTCGACTTTAATTTCGGGGCCTAACCCCAAGGGCGTCGAGGAGATTTGACCCTTTGACCTTCCATATGACAAGGTACTTTAGCAACAGGAACTCGACTATTTGAGCTATCCCTTGGGGCTAATATCCAAAATATTCTTATCCAAAACTAGATAGGAGAAAAAAAAAATCAAAACAATTAATACTTCAAAATTTACTTACTAATCAACATGATAATACTAATAACATATTATATCAATTTGAAATATATACCAATAATTTTCAAAGTATATATTTTATTTAAATTTCGAAGTTTTAGTTTTAAAAATCGAATATTAAGGATGAGTATTCAAGAATGGTCAACTTATATTATGACTTTTAGTGATTGTAAGACCGATTCGATGTATTGTCACGTAAATGATCCCTGAAATATATTCTTATACGATTCGACTACGGATTAGAATACATTGCCGTTAAATATCTCATATTTAATATTTTGACAAAACGTACGCGAAACTAGGCAAAAACATGCATTTGAAAGACAAAAAATATTAAAGCAGCCCAAAACTACGATTCATAATATAATTCGTTCAGAGCAAGGTTATAATCTACATTCTGGGCTTTCAATACGCTTTTAACTTCCAAACGATGCAAAATTTCTTCTTCACAAGCCTTTCTGGATGGAACGGGAATGCCCATTTAAAGCCAAATATCATCCTCCCACAAAGACCCATGGAAAACCTCCGGAGTCTCAACATAGCAATGCGCCGTATCCGGATACATAATATCGGGAGTCGAATATCCATAAATATGGTTCTGCAGGATTCCATGTTCATCAGAAATAAAATGGTCTGGGAACAAACCATACTCTCCGGAAAAATCGTCGTAATACGGGAAGTCCCCTATATCAAACGTCACGGAGGTTGCTTCAGAATTCTCGTCTGCGCTTAATTCTCCTTGCTTATTTGTACCCATGTGTTCAGTACTAGTATTTTTATCGGTGGGCTCGATATTATTATCTGTTTGCGTCTTCAACCCAATTTCATCTTCTAGAGAATTAATAAGCAGGCTGAGCTCCATCTCGTCCTCGACGTCATTCACATTCACAGAAGTTACATGGATATCTTCTGCATTAGTGTCGATGTTATCCACACTATCGATCTTGTCGAGAAAGGCCATGAGATTATAGTCATGCCCCGACCTTCCGTTTGTAGATCGCTTCGCGTCTGGCGAAGGCAATCCACTATTGAGATATTCATCTCTTCCTCGCTTATTCTGAGAAATTTGAGAGAATGCAGCCATCTCTGCTAACAAATGCTGTGAATAAAACCTATCACATACAACAAAAGAGGCTCTTGTTTGAATCAGTGATGCTTCTTTCTTTGTTGTCTGAGAGTGAATGCAAAGAAGGGGATTATTAAACCTTGCAGCGACGCAGCACTGAAAGTCACCCTACACAAGTTGTTTACAACACATAGATAGCTTGCAGTGGATGGATCTCAAGAAATCTAGTATGATGTGAAACTTCTCAAGAAACACGATATAATATGTTGTTTTAAAGAGCCGGCAAAAAAAGAACACACGGTAACCCGAATCATTTGTTGAAGCACGCAAATTGACCACATTCAGAATCGTTCATCTCCGACCACTCACGAGTTCCGACACGCTGCGACAGGCGCCCATCTTTCCCTTCCGACGAAGCCCGAAAAAGCTGACCACTCTCCATGGCGTTAGTTACCCAAACTTCGGTGTGTTTCGCAAAGCGCTTGAAGCCATTGTTCTTCTACTTTCTCGTACACATTTCCGACCATGTGTTCAATCCTTGCTGTCTGGCACACATTTCTTATGCTATCAGGCTATTGATAGCTCGACTAAGCTGACTATCCTCGACATATTTGATTCTGCATTAATTATCTTATCTATTTTAGAAGCGATTAAATCAATTAATCTATTTTACAAGCGATTGAATCCACAGTTAGATACCTTGAAATGTTTATTTGGCAATAATCACCCAAAATTTCCATGTATTTTGGATTGAATTTATCATAGTGGATAAGCCACCATGTTGATATCACGCTTGGAATTTCAAATCCCTTTGGTTGTGAAATAGAGATTTGATAAGGATTTTGTATTTTTTAATTTGTGAGTGTTTACATCTTTTTATCCGGAGATTTTCATTCAATTATTTTAACATCTCAATTTTCATTATTTTTTTTTCTAAATTTTTTTTTTTCTAAATTAAGATGTGTTTGGGAGATAGCATACAACCACACTTTTAAGATTTTATAATGCTTTTGAGATCGTTTTAATTATGTACTTGAATTTTAACATGTTTTAATTATGTACTTGAATTTTAACATGTGAAAAGGCAATGAAGAAGGCTACATAGGTAGGATGATGAGGATCTTTAACCATCATTGGGTGAGATGGAGTTATCCATGTCTCTAATTATATTAGAGGTGACAAACCTGCCTAAGAAGAAAATAGTAAATGGAGAACCATGGCTCGTCACAAATTACTTGTTGGCTAAGCCCAATCATGACACCTTTGATCTTGTAGCTACAATATATAATAGCTTGTGTTAAAGTAACAATGATTATATATATTATTAATGCAACCCTTTTAAAGTAACAATGATTATATATATTGTTAATGCAATCTATAAAACATAAATTAATGCTTTTAATAATTTTCTTGTACTAAACCTTGTGCATATGATTTTTGTTATTTCTATAAAATCATAGTGATATTTTGAATGTTTAATAACATATATATGTTTTTGGTGTTGTAAATTTCAAAATGACTTATAATGCTTCTTCATGGTTATTTTTCTATAAAATGTTATTTTTACATATTGTTGTATTAATTTCTTTATAAAACATCTAAACTTTTATATTATTATTATTATTTTTTAATATTTAAATTTAATTTAAATATTTCTCAAAAAATGTTAAAAAATTAGAATCCTTTTAACAAAAAAAAAACTTAGCATACCACACAATTTCACCATGATATAACTATCTGTTGTCTGCTTTCTCTATTGTTGTTGTTTGTTTTATTTTTCTCCTTGAGAATGATGTCCATTGTCTTAAGACTTTTGACTTGACAGTTCTCTATTGTTGTTGTTTGTTTTATTTTTCTCCTTGAGAATGATGTCCATTGTCTTAAGACTTTTGACTCGACAGTTTAATTGCTCAACAACTTCATGCAAGTGTTGGAGACACCATTCAAGCACAACCCAGAAGTTGAAGGCCAAATACCAAGTTGCTTGGAGTTTCTTTTCATAATGGTGCGAATCCTTTGTTGGAGGGTCACAGTGGGTTCCATGAAATGATACATGGGGTTTTTCTCCATATGCAATTTAAATTATACATGGGGTTTTTCTCCATATGCAATTCCAAATGTGTCTGATAAGATAAAATCACAAGAGCTTCAAGAAGAGGGAAAAAGGGGAGAAATGCATTGGCCAAGGGAATGGCTAGGGAAACCATGTCCTGATATAAATGTAATTTAAACATTCTTGATTTTTAGCTATGTTTTGATGAAGGGGCTCAAGGAATAGACAAAAGAAATTTTTGAGTGTGTGGTCCATATTACTGAGTTTGAAGAGAAAAACTAGCTCTACATACTTCACAAGTTAACAATGCCTCTCATCTAGATTGACTTTTCTCACACACAATGCTTTCAGTCACATGTTGCATTAATGTGTGGATTTTCTAGGACACAATGTCCCCTGTTACATGCAATATACAAATGGAAATGTGGAATCTCATAATCAGAGGTGGATGAGGATCCAAAATTGTATGCCAAATCCCATTTTTTAGCTCTAAGGCTTGGTACAAGGGATGTGAGGAAGGTATTAACAAAAGTTGGTTTGATGGTCATATTAAATATTGGAAATTTTGATTCAAGAGAATATCATGCCAAAGAATAACAACATTTATCTCAAGAATACAAACTAAATTTAATTGATATAATTCTATAATATATTACATATAATAATATAAAGAAAAAATATTATAATTTAAATAAAGGATATATATAAATTTAAAAATATATATTATTAATTTTATTAACATTTTGAACAAAACTTAATGTTTAAAATATTGTTCAATGCAACTATGTTTAGTTTAAAGTAACAAAGTTGGTTATTAAATCATTTTAAGCTAACTTTATATTTAATTTAATATGAACATCAAGTACTTATATATATATATATATATATATATGATATTTAATAGTTGGAATTTTTATTATATACTTATATTTTTTTATAAAATATAGTAAAAATATATAATTTGAATTCATAATGCTAAAAGATTGAATTAAAAGATAGTAATATTCTATATTAAAAATTATATTTTTTTAATTAAAAAATCAAAGTATTGATGAATGTGATTATTTTATAATGATATTTTTACTACCATAATATAAATATAAATTAAAATTAAGTTCATAACTATAATTTTTATGAACATTTTTGAATTGATTTTTTTAACAAATATATATATATATATATAATGATGATGATGGTTAACGTCCACTGAGACCAATATTTGGTCTATCGAACCTAAAGAAAAGAGTTATTTAATTTGATTTAAGATTTTATTCCTATGCTCAAAAAACTTGGAGAGAAACCTCCCGAGCTCACTATAATTTTGACATCTTAAAAGGTTAGGAAGGTCAGTATTGCAACAAAGATTATGAAATTGAGCTCTAATGTGGTTGTACGCGGGGCACTCTAAGAGGAAGTGATTTTCATCCTCGATGTTCATATTCTCACAGAGATGGCAGATCCTTTCCATCCATGGTGTTTTAGGAACTATCCAACGACCTGTTTCACTATGGAGCTCATGAGAGTTTGTTCTAATCTTGGCTATATTAATTTTCTTCTTTGAGCTAGTTAAAACAGAGAGATACTTTTGATCTTCTAAGGTGGGGTTGATGACCTCCTTATAATACCTTAATTTTCTTTTAGCTGCTAGATCTTTCTCACACCATATTTTTTCTTTGAACTTAGAAGTAACAATTTTTTTAATTTTATTAATGTTTTGCAATGCAACATTCTCGTCGATCTCCCAATGGTTTATCCAAGTCCTGGTGTCTTTATAACAACCTCGTTTAAGCCTTAGGTGGTTTTGGCTCGAATTTAAAGCTAGCTTAGGAAGTCTATGGTCTCCTATGCTATTAAGCTTGTGCTTGTACAATAGAAGCCTAGTCATAGCTAGGCTCTCGATTAGGGAAATACCTACTTCGATAAGGAGAATAGGATAGGGTGCATTGCTTTTAATTTTAAGGTTATACGTTATAAAATGCTTCTGGGTTTGCTCAATCTTTCTCCAGGATTCTCTAGAGATCTTGCAACCCCAAACCTCACATCCATATAAGATAACATGAGTGACTAAAGTTTCAAAGAGGAACTTCTTTCTATCCCTCATTACGAGGTTTACCGTTTTACAATTATTTTCAAGACCAAAATAAGCTTTCCACCCCCCATTAATCCTTTTCTAAATGATATAGTTCCAGTTGAGCTTGTGATGAATATCAATTCCTAGATACTTGTAAGAAAACACTTCCTCTGAGTTACTATTGTCATACATAAATTAGCGTAAGTGTCCTTCTTGAATTTAATAATCATATACATATATATATATATATATATATATATATAATTTTAAGGATTCAATTCTTTAATAATTTATTTTTTAAAAATATTTATGATTTAATTCATATAATATATTAAAAAACATCGCTATAATCAAATTTAATCTTTTCAAAATTTTATCTCAAAAATATTTTATCTAATTTTATTTATAAAATATTATTTACAATTCTATTTACAACTTCGAAACTAAATACAATCTTTTTCATTCATTTTATTTAAAAAAATCATATATATATATATATATAATACTCACTAAACACATAAAATTAAAAAATAATATCAAAAATAAAAAAAATTAATAAATAATATATAAATTTGTGTTAAATTTTAAAACATATTAAAAGAACTAAAAATATTAACAGATTATAATGAACATTACAAATAATATAATATAAAATATTTTCTAAAATGTAATAAAAACATCAATTCATCTCTACACTTCCTTAAGTCCTTATAAAAAAGAAAATACTAATTCTTAGTTACATTTACATGTATATCTCAACATCTATATATTTATTTAAATATTTATTATTATTATTATTTATAATAAATAATAATACAGTTACAAGTAATATTTATATATTATTTTTATTATTATAATAAAGAATTTTAATATAATATATTGGTAAATATAATATTTTATTTAAAAATCATATTATATATATAATTGATAATGATTATTAATACCAAAAATAATTTTAGAAAATTTTGAAATGTTTTACCATTTTACTTTTATATTTAACAAACATTAATAGAAGTTTTATAATATCATTTTAATTTTTATGAGGTAAAACATTTTTGGTAATGTTATAAATATTTCGCCATGATCTGCTGTCCTCTGTCCTCTTTCTTTGTTGTTTTTTTATTGAAATGATATGGCAATCTTTATAAAATCTTGTTATTCCAAAAGTGTAATCAAACTCCTAAGAATGACATCTAGTTGCACATATCTAATGGAAATAAAACCATGTACTCAAACATAGACGATTAGTAAATCGATTCTAATACGGATTTAAGTGAAAGCCTTTGACAGCGCACTTGAATATTTTATCATGGAGACTTTCACAAAACGTCTACAAAACTAAGCGAAAATGTAATGTGAAAATACAGAAATCATCAAGTAACGCAGAAATAGAAGATCAGCTTCAAAAGCATGCCAGGTCAAAGGAAATAGCATCGGGTGTGTTTTTCACCTACAAACCGACCCAAATTTTCTTCTCAACAAATACATCACAATGCTTTCTCGATAGGGCTGACACATTGTTTGGTCTACCTCCACTACATGCAAATTCGTCTTGCTGTGACGATGCAAAATCATTTTGAAAGATTGGTGGTTCATTGAACTGCCAAATATCATCCCACGGAGACCCATAAAAATTAAACCTCCGTAGTTTCACCAAAAGTAATTCAAAGATTTTGCCATCGAATTTCTACGATTCACTTTAGTCCACATTGAAAACCATTTGGTTGCAGTGGCATTTTTTATATTTTCTTAGAGTTCACATTACAAACCAAATGGAATTGAAATTTGTGTTAATCTGTGTGTACAATACCAATACATTACGTGAGAGCTGACTTCCACTCTTTCAACTCTGGGTGGATCATGCGCACACGACATTGAAAAAATCGAGATGACGTGTTTGCATTCACTAGCTACAATCACCCACCTTCATTAACGTTGGTGGCGCCCTCGCAATGCATATAACATTGAATATACTTTTAAAAACATATACACCATCTTGGTATGCCCTTCCAACCTTTCCACACGCTCACTCTCTGCGCTACGCTAATCGTCACAGGTGGAGTTGTGAGATTGGATTTCTAGTTTTTCGTTGAGATGTAAATAGTTTTATATATCTAAAATAAGTGATGATGTATTAGTTATGTCACTGCAGATTTTGAAAGTTATCGCAATGATCCACTCTATGATGTTGGTGTCTTTTCCGCTTCTAAAATTATGATTCCAATATATTGCACAATTCTATTAAAACTTGATTTATTATAAATATAAAACAGTTATTATCTCCTCACAAATCATATATCAAGACATGTTCACTTCGTTCTGCAATTCTAACAAACACGTTTATTTTTAAATGGGTAGACACCCATTTAATAGAAATGTTTGAATATTCTTAAATGGACAGACACCCATTTAATAGAAATGTTTTAAGAGACCTATCACTTTTTACTGGAACAATGATGGTTGGTATGAGCTTTGTATTTGATGCCATAAAAACTCCAATTAAGATTACACAGAACTATTTACAACAACTTTAGAGTACTATAAGTCAGCCCAATTAAAATGCAAGTTAGGTTTCTATTTAACGATACCAATTTACTATAGAAATTAAATCAAATTTATTTTAATCATTTAATCATTTTACATTTTTTAAATTGTTTGTTTAAACTATATATATTATAAATAAAATAAAGATAATACTATTGTGTAACGGCAAAAAAATATTATCACAACTATTTATATATGTGAGGAAATTTACTATTAGTTTGAATGCATTGCATTTTATAGAAAAAACAAAATATATTGTTAATGGATTCAATGTTTTTTGGATTTAATGTACAACTCTTTAGTCTTTATTTGGTAAAAGGATGCTCAAAACCAGTATGCCTATCTTTCATTCCCTTCTTGGATTGATTTGATACCCTAGTAAATTGATAAAGGAATGTAATGTTTTGAAAGTGGTTGTGCTTGCATTTCCTCTCATTGGGAATTAGACAATTTAGCCTATAGGACACGACAATAAAGTGAAATTGGGATTGGGCCAATGACCAAGTTAAGTGATGAATATAGTACGTCAAAAAATTGTCATAGATTGCTTTCACCAAGTGGGTTGTTATGTTCTATTAGATTCCAAGGCCCGGACCCACAAGAATCGGGATGTGTACGAAAGAAAATAACCATTGATTTGGGCCTAGTTGGTCAAGCAACTAATTTGGAATCCTATATCAATCTTCTCATTTCAAAATTTATCAAACTAAGAGAGGACATAGAAGATGATCTAGCATCATCCAAAAATCCTAGTAATGGGGACTTCATAGGTAAACTCGGTTATGAGTATATCACTAAATCTTAGTTTACATAGTAGAAAAAATCATAGTGGAGCCCATTATGGAAACTCCATGCTCCCCTTAAGTGCAGACTCACTTTCTAGATGACTATTAACAACAACTTATTACCATGGGATGATCTCATAAAAATGGGCTAGGAGGGCCCAAGTTGCTTTCCTTTATGCAAATATTTGAACGAAAATGCCTCACATATTTTCATTTGTTGTTCATACATAGTGAAAATAATCTCCAAAATTATAATCAAGGTGGTCGTCAAAGGTTCTTGGTCAAGTATAGGATTGGAATGTTTCAAAGCATGTATAAAATATGGAGTCACTAATCCGTGGGCTAGTGGACTAGAAAATCTAGTATTTTCTGCTCAGAGGACATTCCAAATGAGGCCATTGTAGGATTGATTGTCAAATTATTCATAGAATACAAGGTCGATCCAAGGGCTCTAAAAAGGCGATTTCTTGTCATGCCCCCTTTTATCCAAGGATGCCCATGGGGTTTTTCTTATAGTGCCTCTTAGGGTGATCTACCCAAGTGTTGCTTGATGTAGTTATTTTCCTCTCAGTCACTCTATCTATAAGTCAAATATACTCATGGACATGAAATAAATAATTGAGAAAAAATCATCGCATTATGCACTCTTATGGAAAAAGTTTCACTAAAAAATCTGAAAACCCTCTCAATAATGGGATATTCAAAACTATTAATGGATTGGGCCAACAAAAAAAGTCATTTTTGAAAATATTTATATCTAGCAAATCCTAGAAGATACCAAAGAAACACTCCCATCCATCAAGGGGATTTCCTTTAGCCATATACTCATAGAACTCAACTCCATCACATATTGATTATTAAGGATACTATAGATTTACCTGTCGAGGCTTTGCTACTAACATATTTTATTAATAGTGTGGAGCGTGATAAAATGATTATACATGCATAATATGATATATATTTTGGATGGTGTCTCTTCTATTTAATGCTAGTGTGGTCAATGATAAATTAGTGTTGTAACAAATAGTGAAAATGTCAATGTTTCCCATATTTCATTCGTACCACACACACACATATAAAAAACAATTCAACATATATATATATATATATATATATATATATATATATATATATATATATATATAACAATTCAAAATAGTCTGTTTTGCAACCATATTAGACTAAAAGAAATATACTATAACAAAATTTGATAATCAAAAGAGCATTTTTTCGAAAACAAATTTGTATTAAAAAATGCATATTCTATCTCTTGAGTATATATATGATTCCAAATATATAATTCCTAACTACAACTATGTTTAAAGGAGGAAGTAATAGTAAATCAACGATGGATCAATCACTATAGTATGGGCTTGTTAGAAATTAATAAGAATAAATATTTGTGATTTTTTTTCAATTAATTAATATTAGTCTTTATGTATTTTTTTTTCAAATTTTGGAAGATATATTTTGTCTCATGTATATGGTTTTTTGAAAATTGAGAAGATATGAATAATTTTAAAATAGGTTAAACTTTTAGAAAAAATCCATATTAAAGTTTTGATTAATGAAATGAAACCCTATCAATGTCTTGGATAGATGATGATCGGTTCGCTATTATGACACTCTTAGATGTTAAATCATCAGTTCAATTCCGCTCTATTTAGATGTTATTCTTGGACATAACCATGATGTAGCCTCACTATTGTTGAACTTACAAAAAAAATGAAATGAAAATTTCTTGAAAAAACCATTATTATATTATTGTATTTGTTAATTTTTATCAAATTTAAGAAAATTTGATAATATATGTTTTTTAAAACTGGGATAAAGAAATCTCTATAAAGCCATTATAATGAACCAATTTTTAATTAAGTTGTATGCAAGTATATTTAAAAGAAAGATTCAATGTTTGGCTAAAAAGTCAAGAAACAAAAGTTAAATGTCAGGTTATATTTAGGATTTCTCATTTAACTGTATATCGTCTTATTAAGTTTAGAATCTTGTTAGGTTAGATTTAGAAGTTCTCATTTAACCGTATATTGTCTTATTAGGTTTAAAATCTTATTAAGTTAGATTTAGGAGTTCTCATTTAAATGTATATTGTTTTATTAATTTTACAATCTTGTTATGTTTAGGCTCATTGTAGAGAAGTAATGTAATAACAAAATCAATTTCCTTGTGTTCTATTGACTTTATGAAAACTTTTGACCTAGTGCCCATGTCTACTTTTGCAATAAGATAAAAGAGCTAAAAAAAATTTTGGGATTGAGAGATGCTATGATACGATTGAATAAAATTTATCATTGAGTTTAGGAACATTGTGAGATTGTTAGTAGAAATTAAATATAATATATGGGTTAAGAATTTTTATACATTATCCCCTATATATTTTGACATATACATTGACGATTTAGGGGGTTGAATGGAAGAACCACGTTGCGTAGATTACACAAATCAAACTTACTATACTAAAAAAATTTCTACCAAATTTTGGAAAAAATTGACTCAAAAATTGCCTAAAAGAAGGCTAAAACATGAATTAGTTAGATTCCACTCTTTTAGGAGTGGTCTGACTAATAGATGTTTTTGGTCTTTTTTGTGAGAATTTTACCATACAATTTTGGATGATATTATGATTTATTATTTTTTTAAATATGATTTTGAATATATAAATGTATTCAACATCCTACGCTTGTAGATTACAGAATTCAAACTTAGGATTCTAAAAATCTCTACTAAAAACTAATATCTATTAGTTAAACTACATTAGTTAATAAAATTTTTAAAACCATACTTTCCTAACACATTTCTCTATATTATATTATATATAACTTATAGCAAATCGAGACACATATATAACTTATAGAAAATCCAAATGATCAAAAAAACAATATTTTATGATATAATGTAATATTTTCCTATAAATAATATTATATCATATAATGGAATCTTCTCATATCGATCATGTTAGATCCCACTGCTAGTGACGAGAAGACAAGTAGAAATATGGGGCAATCTGACAGTTTGGTCTGGTAGGAGGAGTCCATTTGGTCACCCTGGTTTCGATGTTTCTCTTGCCCTAGATTTTCCTCTACCAGTGCCTATTCCTATTTATGTATGGGTTATTAGTTGGGTTGTTGTTTTAGATAACATCATGAGGGAAGGAGTGTCATTTTCCATATTTGACGTGGCTCTATTCCCATGTATGTATGTATGTGTTATTTGTGTTGGATATACATTAATTCCATCCAACCCAACCGACGTCATTAAATGCACCAGGTTGTCTCGGAGTCTCTGGAGAATTAGTTTAACTTCTTGAAGAAGCTATCTCCACCAACATCAAGCCTAGAGAAGCTTCTCCGTTGTGTATAAATATTTGTTTTCTGCAATATAAATTATAATATTGTGTGATGTGTTGCGTTCTCTGATTTGGTATCAAATCCAAGTCGAGCTTCTAGAGTGTGAGGTTTCCTTTCTTTATGAGTGTGAGTGATCAGTTGAGAGATCATTGTGTGAGCTTTTGAGAGACACAACGTTGAAAGTGTGAGTTATTTCTTGTATGCATCCAGTGTGAGAAAGTTGTTGCAGAGAAGTTTGTTGAGAGTGTGAGTTCTTTCCTGGTGTGGAAAATTTGTTGCAGAAACGTTTGTTTGAGTTCTTTCCTATTTGTTCCTATGTTGCACGCAAATATATTTGCAGCCAGTAAAGGCTCTAGTGAAGGCTCTGGTGAAGGGCATACTGGCTGAAAGTTGAGACTGATGCATTACTGCGTCATAAATTTTCCTTGCTACCCATGAAGATATTTTCCTTCTTTGTTGAGTTTGATTGAGGTGTTCGAGCCACAAAACCATTGAGTGTGATTGAGGTGTTCGAGCCACCAATGGAGCAAATATATGTTGTATATATGGGCTATAGTCACTATGAGATCAATTTTTTGTGTATTGGCGAGACCGCTGCCTGTTTCTGTTTTGGATTAGAAGGATCCTTGTTGGTACACACAGTGAGTATAAAAGTCATAATATTTGGAAGGGTAAAACATAATATGTGAACGATTTTAGGGTGAAATCGCGAAGTTGGGAAACACTTTTTGGGGGACGGCTAGAATTTGGGAGAAATTTTTAATTTCTCGTCCGAGAAAATATTCAACTCTATTTCTCGACCGAGAGTTTTAAAAACTCTCGTCCGAGAGTTTTATTGGGTTTAATCAGAGTTAAAAATCTCTCAGACGAGAGTTATGCATTTTCTCGTCCGAGAGTTTTATTGACGGAAACTCTCAGGAAGACTTTCGGACGAGAGTTAAAAAAACTCTCGGACGAGAGTTAAAAAAACTCTCGGATGAGAGTTTTAAAAACTCTTGGATGAGAGTTTTAAAAACTCTCGGATGAGAGTTTTTTCAACTCTCGTCCAAGAGTTTTATTCCTATAATAAAACGCCAAAATTATTAAGTTGTTAGAATTGGTACTTTATTTTATATAAAACTCTCGGTACTTTAGAATTGGTACTTTATATAATTTTAATAGTACTTTATTAAAATTAAAAAATTATAAAAAATAATAAAATTATAATTTTATTTTAAATTATTTTATTATTATTAATGATAAAAAATACATGAAGATTTAATTATATAAAATTTGTTACAATATTTTGTAATATCAATATTATATAAAAAACTAAAAATATTTTGTATAAAACTAGTTGATATATTAATATAAATAAAATAAAATTATAAAACATAAATCAAAATAAAAACAACTATATATATATAATATTTTTTTTGAAATTAATGAATAAATTTAAATTTAAAAAACAATTGACTAAATGCAATGAGGTGATAAAGGAAATAATGCAGAACACCTTAATGTCGTTATAAATTCTTGGAAATCTCGAGAACTTTTTGAAGTGAGATGAGCTTCTTGGAATGGGTCACTTTATCTTCCACTTCAGTTTCACACAATTAACTTGAAAGGAAGTCTATTTTCCTAGGTATGGATGTAAGGGGATAAACAATATTATTTGAACATTGAGTGAGATGCCCTTATTGGAATGGGTCCTCTTATCTTCCACTTTAGTTTCATAAGATTAAATTGAAATGAAGTTTATTTTCCTAGGTATGGATGCAAGGGGATAAAGAATATTATCCGAAAAGGAAAGGAATGTTAAGTGTGACATTCCAAGCAGAAGTGTATGGGATTGGAGAATTATGTTATTGCAGAAAACTAACCGTTGACCCCTTAACCGTTGACCCCTTAAACCCTAATTCCTAACCCCTAAACCCTTAACCCCCTAAACCCTAAACCTCTAAACCCTTAACCCCTAACCCATTTACCCCCACTAAACCTCTAATCCCCTAACCCATTTACCCCCTTAACCCTAAACCTCTAAACTCTTAACCCCTACCCCTAACACATTAACCCCTAACCCATTTAAGCCCCTAAACCCCAAAACCCCTAACTTCTAACCCCTAAAATCCTTAACTGCTAAATCCCCTAACCCCCTAAACCTCTAAACCAATTCTAACCCATTTAACCCCTTAAACCCTAAACCCCTAACCCCTTAAACCCTAATTCCAAACCCATAACACTTGACCCCTTAACCCTTGACCCCTTAAAACCTATTTCCTAACCCCTAAACCCTTAACCCCTGACCCCTTAAACCCTAATTCCCAACCCCTAACCAATTCAACACCCTAAACCCCTAAAAACCTAACCCATTTAAGTGTGGATTCCATTTAACCCCCAAAACCCTAACCCCTAACACCTAAAATCCTTCACTGCTAAATCCCCTAACCCCCTAAACTTCTAAACCTCTAACCCATTTAACCCCCTAAACCCTAAATCTCTAAACCCTTAACCCCTAACCCCTTAAACCCTAATTCCCAACCCCTAACCAATTCAACACCCTAAACGCCTAAAAACCTAACCCATTTTACCCCATTAACCCCTAACTTCTAACCCCTAAAATCCTTAACTGCTAAATCCCCTAACCCCCTAAACCTCTAAACCAATCCTAACCCATTTAACCCCCTAAACCCTAAACCTATAACCCCGTAAACCCTAATTCCCAACCCATAACCCATTCAACCCCTTAAACACCTAAACCTTTAAACCCTTAACCCTTGACCCCTTAAACCCTAATTCCTAACCCCTAACCCATTTAACCCCCTAAACCCTAAACCTCTAAACCCTTAACCCCTAACCCATTTACCCCCACTAAACCTCTAAACCCCTCACCCATTTAACCCCTAAACCCTAAACCTCTAAACCCTTAACCCCTACCCCTAACCTGTTAACCCCTAACCCATTTAAGCCCCTAAACCCCAAAACCCCAAACCAATTCAACACCCTAAACCCCTAAAAACCTAACCCATTTAAGTGTGGATTCCATTTAACCCCCAAAACCCTAACACCCAACCCCTAAAATCCTTCACTGCTAAATTCCCTAACCCCCTAAACCTCTAAACATGTAACCCATAGAAGCCCTTAACCCCTAACCCCTTAAACCCTAATTCCCAACCCATAACCCTTGACCCCTTAAACCCTAATTCCTAACCCCTAAACCCTTAACCCCCTAAACCCTAAACCTGTAAACCCTTAACCCCTAACCCATTTACCCCCACTAAACCTCTAAACCCCTAACCCATTTAACCCCTAAACCCTTAACCCCTACCCTTAACCCGTTAACCCCTAACCCATTTAAGCCCCTAAACCCCAAAACCCCTAACCAATTCAACACCGTAAACCCCTAAAAACCTAACCCATTTAAGTGTGGATTCCATTTAACCCCCAAAATCCTAACCCCTAACCCCTAAAAACCTTCACTGCTAAATCCCATAACCCCACAAACCTCTAAACCTGTAACCCATTTAAGCCCCAAAACTTGGAAACCCCTAACCAATTCAACACGCTTAACCCCTAAAAACCTAACACATTTAAGTGTGGATTTCATTTAACCCCCAAAACCCTAACCCATAACCCCTAAAATCCTTTGCTGCTAAATCCCCTAACCCCTTAAACCTCTAAACCTATAACCCATTTAACCCCCTAAACCCTAAACTTCTAAACCCTTAACCCCTAACCCATTTACCCCCACTAAACCTCTAAACCCATAACCCATTTAACCCCTAAACCTTAAACCTCTAAACCCTCAACCCATACCCCTAACCCGTTAAACCCTAACCCATTTAAGCCCCTAAACCGCAAAACCCCTAACCCCTTAAACCCTAATTCCCATCCCATAACCCTTGACCCCTTAAACCCGAATTCCTAACCCCTAACCCCTTAAACCCTAATTCCCAACCCCTAACCAATTCAACACACTAAACCCCTAAAAACCTAACCCATTTAAGTGTGTATTCCATTTAACCCCCAAAACCCTAACCCCTAACCCTTAAAATCCTTCACTGCTAAAACCCCTAATCCCCTAAACCTCTAAACCTCTAACCCATTTAACCCCCTAAACCCTAAACCTCTAAACCCTTAACCCCTAACCCCTTAAACCCTAATTCCCAACCCCTAACCAATTCAACACCATAAACCCCGAAGAACCTAACCCTTTTAAGTGTGGATTCCATTTAACCCCCAAAAACCTAACCCCTAACCCCTAAAATCCTTCACTGCTAAATCCCCTAACCCCCTAAACCTCTAAACCTGTAACCCATTTAAGCCCCTAAACCCTAAACCTCTAAACCCTTAACCCCTAACCCCTTAAACCCTAATTCCCAACCCCTAACCAATTCAACACCCTAAACCCCTAAAAACCTAACCCATTTAACCCCATTAACCCCTAACTTCTAACCCCTAAAATCCTTAATTGCTAAATCCCCTAACCCCCTAAACCTTTAAACCAACCCTAACCCGTTTAACCCCCTAAACCCTAAACCTATAACCCCTTAAACCCTAATTCCCAACCCATAACCCATTCAACCCCTTAAACACCTAAACCTCTAACCCCTTAACCCTTGACCCCTTAAACCCGAATTCCTAACTCCTAACCCATTTAACCCCCCCTAAACCTTAAACCTCTAAACCCTTAACCCTAACCCATTTACCCCCACTAAAACTCTAAACCCCTAACCCATTTAACTCCTAAACCCTAAACCTCTAAACGACCCTACTCTAAACGGTTAACCCCTAACCCGCTTAAGCCCCTAAACCCCAAAACCCCTAACCAATTCAACAACTTAAACCCCTAAAACCTAACCCATTTAAGTGTGGACTCATTTAACCCCCAATCCCCTAAACTTCACCGTTAAACCCCTTTATACATAAACCTCTAAACCCGTAACCCGTATAACCCCTAACCCCCTAAACCTCTAAACCTGTAACCCGTATAACCCCCTAAACCCTAAACCTCTAAACCCTTAACCCTTAACCCCTTAAACCCTAATTCCCAACCCATAACCCTTGACCCCTTAAACCCTAATTCCTAACCCCTAAACCCTTAACCCCATAAACCCTAAACCTCTAAACCCTTAACCCCTAACCCATTTACCCCCACTAAACCTCTAAACCCCTAACCCATTTAACCCCTAAACCCTAAACCTCTAAACCCTTAACCCCTACCCCTAACCCGTTAACCCCTAACCCATTTAAGCCCCTAAATCCCAAAGCCCCTAACCAATTCAACACCCTAAACCCCTAAAAACCTAACCCATTTAAGTGTGGATTCCATTTAACCCCCAAAACCCTAACCCCTAACCCCGTAAACCTCTAAACCTGTAACCCATTTAAGCCCCTAAACCCCAAAACCCCTAACCAATTCAACACACTAAACCCCTAAAAACCTAACCCATTTAAGTGTGGATTCCATTTAACCCCCAAAACCATAACCCCTAACCCCTAAAATCCTTCGCTGCTAAATCCCCTAACCCCCTAAACCTCTAAACCTATAACCCATTTAACTCCCTAAACCCTAAACCTCTAAACCCTTAACTCCTAACCCGTTAAACCATAATTCCCAACCCATAACTCTTGACCCCTTAAACCCTAATTCCTAACCCCTAAACCCTTAACCCCCTAAAACCTAAACCTCTAAACCCTTAACCCCTAACCCATTTACCCCTACTAAACCTCTAAACCCCTAACCCATTTAACCCCTAAACCCTAAATCTCTAAACCCTTAACCCCTACCCCTAACCCGTTAACCCCTAACCCATTTAAGCCCCTAAACCCCAAAACCCCAAAACCCCTAACCCCTTAAACCCTAATTCCCAACCCATAACCCTTGACCCCTTAAACCCTAATTCCTAACCCCTAAACCCTAATTCCCAACCCCTAACCAATTCAACACCCTAAACCCCTAAAAACCTAACCCATTTAAGTGTGGATTCCATTTAACCCCCAAAACCCTAACCCCTAACCCGTAAAATCCTTCACTGCTAAATCCCCTAACCCCCTAAACTTCTAAACCTGTAACCCATTTAACCCCCTAAACCCTAAACCTCTAAACCCTTAAACCCTAACCCCTTAAACCCTAATTCCCAACCCCTAACCAATTCAACACCCTAAACCCCTAAAAACTTAACTCATTTAAGTGTGGATTCCATTTAACCCCCAAAACCCTAACCCCTAACCCCTAAAATCCTTCACTGCTAAATCCCCTAACCCCCTAAACCTCTAAACATGTAACCCATTTAACCCCCTAAACCCTAAACCTCTAAACCCTTAACCCCTAACCCCTTAAACCCTAATTCCCAACCCCTAACCAATTCAACACCCTAAACCCCTAAAAACCTAACCCATTTAACCCCATTAACCCCTAACTTCTAACCCCTAAAATCCTTAACTACTAAATCCCCTAACCCCCTAAACCTCTAAACCAAACCTAACCCATTTAACCCCCTAAACCCTAAACCTATAACCCCTTAAACCCTAATTCCCAACACATAACCCATTCAACTCCTTAAACACCTAAAACTCTAACCCCTTAACCCTTGACCCCTTAAACCCTAATTCCTAACCCCTAACCCATTTAACCCCCTAAACCCTAAACCTCTAAACCCTTAACCCCTACCCCTAACCCGTTAACCCCTAACCCATTTAAGCCCCTAAACCCCAAAACCCCTAACCCATTTGACCCCCTAAACCCTAAACATATAAACCCCTAAACCCTAAACATATAAAACCCCTAACATATAAACCCCTAAACTCTAAACATATAAAACCATAAACATATAAACCCCTAAACATTTTGATTAAAACATTTAATAAAACTCTCGGCCTAGAGTTTTCTAAACTCTCGTCCTAGAGTTTTCTAAACTCTTGGCCTGGAGTTTTCTAAACTCTCGGCCTAGAGTTTTCTAAACTCTCGTCCTAGAGTTTTCTATACTCTCGACCGAGAGTTTTATCGGGTAAACTCTCGGGTGCAAACTCTCGCCCGAGAGTTGTTTAAACTTTCGACCGAGAGTTTGGCCGCGCGGTTAAATGTAACTTTAGGTGGGTAAAACTCTTGGTCGAGAGTTTTATAAATTTCTCGTCCGAGACATTATCTCAGCCGAGAGTTTCTAGTCAACGAAAAACCCAGAAAATTCTGCAGTTTTCAGGAACCTACAACTTTGGAGGGACAGAACACCTACAAAAAAAAATGTTATATGTCGGACCAAGTGCCATTAGATTCATCTCTGAATCTAGTTTCTGATGATATGAGATTTGTGGAGTTTCATTAAAAAATTCAAATTTTTATTAATTTTTTACTAAACTGTGTCACTGTGGAATTTCATTGTTCGAAAAATTGCACTGAATGAAAATTCAATAACTTTCAAATGACGAAACCAAAAAAATCAGAAAAATCATATTGCATTTCCTCTCCCTGTCTAATTCAAAAGGGTACTCTCATTTTTCTTATTGATGATCACATTGAAAAGAAAATCTAGGGATCATAAAATGTACTGAAACATCACTTTTTTTTTGTCTTCGTCCATTTCAAAAAATAATAAAAAATAGTGATTTAATCTGAAAATTACCGAAAAATAGTCTGTGCACTAGTGCAATATATGCAGATTATGATGCTCTGGTTTTTTTCCAAAAAATGAATAACCTTCCCTAAAAAATGTTATGGATCATAAAGTGACTATTTATGTTTGCCTGAAAATTTCAAGTATATGCAGTTAGTAAACAAGAAATTTACCCCCCTATATGTCAATATTTTTTTTTTTTAAAATATGGGTACGGAGGTAAGACAATTCTCTACAATTCTTGTTTTTATGTCAAAGCATAATTTGCAATAAAAATATGAGTTTAGTGGAGTTGAAGTTGAAAAACATAGAAAATTACAATTTTCAACGTCAAAAAAGGGCAAAAAGTGTTTCCCAACTTCACATTTTCACCCTTTATTAAATCAGTGACACAATAATATTTGTAATTAAGTTGAAAATTAAAGTGGATATTTTACAAATTGGTGTTATTTACTGTTAAAATAGTTTTTCCTAAGTGAGAAATCAGTTTGTGGTCTTTGTTATGGGTTCCTAAGTTTATGGAAGTTTCTAATTAAGTGAAAAGTGGTGCCTGGTGTTGATTAATGATTTTTATTTTTTAGATTGGTGCTTTCATTTTAGGAAAAATCTTCAAAGATTGATAAAGCAGGTGTGGAGTGGTGAAATAAGAGCTTTTTTGGTCTTAAAAAAAAAAGAAGGGAAAGAGCCATATTGTCCAAGGAATTTTTTAGGTTGTGAAGCTTAATATAATTTTATGACTTGTGCTTGAGGTGTTATTATTTGTCACTAAGGAGCCATTATATTTATTGGTATTTAATAAGTTTAATACCATGGAAAATGTATTAGCAGACTCTTATCTATCAGATACTAATAAGTTGGCTGGTGAAAATTATGCAAATTTGAAGTTTAAGTTGCAGACTTTGATGAAAGGCTACAATATATGGATGATTGTGTCTAGAGATGAATTGAAGTCAGAGCCCCCTCCAGTCACAGCTATTGCAATTCACGATTGGGAGCGATGAGAAAACAAAGTGAAGGTGTTGTTGCGAATGTCCATTAAGGACAATATTATCCCACACATTAGAGGGTGCAAAACATCCAAAGAGACATGGGACACTCTCAAAACTGTGTATGAGGCGAAGAATACAAATTGAATATTGTATTTAAAGAGTAAGCTTCTTTCAACTAATATGGAAGAAAATGAAAATATCAGTAATTTTATTTCTAGAATTAGGGATATAAAAGATAAATTAGGTGACATTGGTGAAACAATATCTTGTACAGACTTGGTTAATGTGACATTAAAAGGAATGTTGGATGAGTATCAAATCTTTATCACTAGTCTTACAGCTAGAGATAAGGCTCATACATTTAATGAATTGGAAGGTATAATTATGCAGGAAGAAGAGCGAGCAAGAAGCCTTAATGAGAAATCTCCCAATTCAGATTTAGCATTGATGGCTAAAGGGAAGCAAGCCTTCAAAGGAAAACAATGGGAGAAAAATAAAGGCAAAAAGCCACAAGTAAAATCATTTCAAGGTACACTTTCACCAAGGTAAAATATCAAATCAAGTAGAGATGATGTATATTACTATTGTGGAAAACAAAGTCATTTTGCTAAGAATTTCATGAAAATAAGATCTAATTTATTTTAAAAAGGAAGGAATATGGGAAATTATGTTGATGGAGATGAGGAAATCAGTCATGAATTTAGAAATGTTAAATTATTGGTGTCCAATGTTGCTTTATTAGCAGAAACTGATGATGATAATGATAATGCTTGGTTTATAGATTCTGGGGCATCAATCCACATGTCATGCAAAAGAGATTGGTTTGATACTTATCATGAAGTTAATAATGGTGTACACATCTATTTAGGCGATAATATATCACATGAAATTAAAGGATATGGTGATATAAGAGTTACTATGCCTAATGGACAAGAATTCAAAATGTGTTGTATGTTCGAGGGTTAAAGAAGAACTTAATTTTTGTCTCTACTATTACAGATCAACATTTGAAAGTTGAATTTCTGAAATCACATTGTCTGGTAAAGGATGTGCAGGACAACTACATGGTTGTTGCAAAAGGAATGAGAGTTGAAGGATTATACAAGTTGGATGTGACAAATAATGGGCATCAAGCTTTCACATCAACAGGCATGTCAAACATAAAGCTTTGGCATGAAAGGTATGGACACTTAAATCATAATGACCTAATGTTACTTCAAAATAAAATGATGGTAAAAGGCCTTCCAAATATTAAGGATGAACACTTTGAATGTGAAGGTTGTGCACTAGGAAAACGACATAGGGAAGAATTTCATGTGCATGAAAATAGAAGAAAATGTGAAATACTTGAACTAGGGCATACTCATGTATGTGGTCCAATGCAAACTAAGTCACTTTGTGGAGCATATCACTTTCTTATATTTATTGATGATAGCACTAGATACACCTGGGTGTACTTTATAAGAAATAAAAGTGGTGTATTTGAATGCTTTAAAGGATTCAGGAATATTTTAGAAAAGCAATCACGAAAGAGTATTAAAATTCTTCGATCAGATAAAGGTGGTGAGTACACTTCAGGAGCTTTTTTCAAATACTGTAAGCAAAATGGAATTGTACAACAATTTACAGTACCACATACTCCTGAGCAAAACGGTGTAGCTGAAAGAAAGAATAGAACATTAGTCGAATGTGCTCGTAGTATGTTGAAAAGTAAAGTACTTTCTAATAGTTTTTGGGTTGGAGCCATTAATACAACTGTATATCTTAAAAATAGAATTCCTACAAAATATCTTGAGAAAAAAACACCATTTGAAGCATTTTATGGTTTTAAACCTTAAGTTAATCATTTAAGGATATTTGGATGCAAGGCCTTTTCTCATATTCCTAAAGTGGATAGGAGAAAATTAGACGCCAAAGTTATCAAATGCATTTTTATTGGATATTGTACTAATCAAAAAGCATATAAAATGTATGATCAAAATACTCACAAGGTCTTTGTAAGAAGATATGTTATATTTCATGAGCATGCAAATAAACAAATGAAAGAGGATGGAAATAATGTAAGTTATCCTACTTATGAAATCTTTAAAGAAGAAGATGAAGTTGTGGAATCGTCTCAATCTCAAGAAAGCATGGACATTCCAGAAGACAGTTCAAGAAGTCAAATTCCACAAAGAAGCGATGAAGGCACTCCATAGAGAAGAAGAAGAGGAGAAGGCACTCCACAGTGTAATGAACCTCTAAGAAGGTCAACACGACAAATTCAAACTCCTATCATGTATACAGATAATGCTTTAATGTCTCATGTAATGACTGTTTTGAGCCTTAAATTATGAACAAGCCGAAAATTATAAGGAATGGATGGAAGCTATGAAAGAAGAATATGACTCTATAATGAAAAATGAAACTTGGGAATTAATAGAATTACCTAAAAATAAAGTCCCTATAGGATCAAAATGGTTGTACAAGACAAAGTTTAATGCAGATGGTAGCATAAACAAGTATAAGATAATATTCGTTGTAAAAGTTTATTCACAAAAAGAATGTATAGATTATGAAGATACCTTTTCTCCAGTATAAAAAATGAACACAATTAGAATAATGATAACATTGGCCACTAAATGCGATTGGGATATATATCAATTAGATGGGAAGTCAGGTTTTCTAAATGGGAACTTAAGAGAGGAGATTTATCTTGTTCAACCAGAAGGATTTGAAAAGAAGGACAAGAATATCTTGTATGCAAGTTAAAAAAGGCCTTCTATGGACTATAACATGCACCCAGATCTTGGTATGAGAAAATAGATAAACTCTTCTTTCAGCAAGGATTTAACAAAAGTAAAAATGATCCTAATTTGCATGTCAAGTCAGACAGAAATGGAAGAATAACATTAATCTCTATATATGTTTATGATCTAATAATAACAGGGAGTGTTGATAAAATGATTAATGATATAAAAAGGAATTTATCACCGGAATTGGAGATGAAGGATCTTGGACAAATGAATTATTGTCTAGGTCTTGAAGTATGGAGAGATAATGGATGCACTTTAATCACACAAAGAAAATATACAAACGAGGTACTAAAGATATTTCATATGAAAGGATGTAAAGTAGTGAGTACTCCATTGGAACAAAATATCAAATTAAGAAATGATGTTGGAACAAAGGAGGTGAATGGAACATTGTATCGACAATTAGTGGGAAGCCTAAATTATCTCACTACAACTACACCAGACAATGCTTATGAAATAAGCATACTCAGTCAATTCATGGCTAAGCCCCTTGAAAGCCATTGGATAGCTGCAAAAAGGGTCCTTCAATATTTAAAGGGAACTATCAATTTTTGGTATTAAGTATACTAATGATTGTAATGTTGAATTGATAGATCATTCTGGTTCTGACTAGGCCGGAAATCCAGATGATAGGAAATCCACCACTAGATATGTGTTCAATATAGGATCGGGAGTGATATCATGGAGCAGTAAGAAACAACCAACAATGTCCTTGTCATCAACTGAAGCAGAATATAAAGCATTATGTAGTACCACATGTGTAATATTCCCTTTCTTGATCCAGTCAAAGTGGATAGAATTGATCCATGGTATTTTCCCATGGTATTGACCCATGGTATTTTTTGTTGGTTTCTGAGAAAAATAATAAATTAAGATCTCTAGAAAGTCCATCAAGCCTATAAAAGGGGAGAGAAGCTAGGCATTTAGAAGCATTATGGATTATCTATCTTATTGTGTTTGGGTTGAGAAACTGGCCTGGCCAGTTCTAGCATTGATCCCGGGACGAAAACCCCGCGGTGATGTTTATGTGGTGGATCCATCCAGGATTCACAAGTGGGCTTCAGTTTCTTATATTTGTCATTGTCAAGCAGCTGTGCATGCCATTTGTATAATTTTATAGTCTGGGCATGTATTTTAAATCTCCGTGAAAAATAATATAAATAAAATGGATGCATTTCTTGTGTTCTAGTTCTTGATGAAAGACTGTATTAAATGAGAACACTAATATGTTTTAGATCTATAAAAATTTTTATTGTTTGGAATATTACAGTGGTATCAGAGTTGTGCATCTTTCCAGCCTGAGAGTTTTATGCAAGGAACTTCGGTGAACTTTATTTTTCACCCTAGCCATCATTTCTCACTTTGGTGATATTTATCACCCTAGTTGGATTTTTATTTTTTAGTAAATTATTTTTATTGGGAGACATAAGTGAAGGGAAAATCATTTATAATTCTGTGGGTTAAATTTGTGAAAATATTTGAAGGCATGATTGACAAAATCTTCCTATGAAAAATTAATATATTCCTGTTTGGGTATGGGAGAAGATGGACCGTCTTGAAGAAATTTTGAAAAACAACCATAAAATCCTTGATGTACTAGTGAGGTTATATGGTCCTTTAAGTAGCCATATCTCCATAGACCAAAATGATAATCAAATCAAGAACAAAATCAGCAGCAATAATGAAATAAGGAGGAGAGGACTATGCTTTATCTGCAAGGGACCTTGGGCCCTTAACCATTCCTTTTTAGGTGATAAGAAGAAGGCAACAAAGACAGAACAAGAGGAGATTACTTCAAATCATGGGGAATATTTTGTAGATGGATCTATTGATCTTCAGGATGGTGAGCAACATCGTGACATTATTCAGGGAGGCTTGCAGGATGACAAGCATTTGGAAGTTCATGAGGGAATTCTACCTAATGATATCGATGAGGTAGACTCTTATACAATGGAGTTCATAGATTCCCAGGTGAATATCCATAAAGAATATGAACAATCAAGTATACATAAAATTCCACCAATGCATCTATGTTCGACAGTTGAAATGGATGAAGTTATTGTCTCTACAGATGAAGGAGACCTGGGAGATTTGAGTGAGGATCCAGCCATAGTGAACCAGCATGATGAGTATGATCACGAGGAGCAACATGAAAAACATAATGTGCAAAATGGACCATTCCTAGAGAGTTGTTCAAAGGCTCAAGTTGAAGATGTGGTCGTGGGGCATCTAGTGTAGTCAAATACAGAGACATTCAACAAGGTACTAGAATTTCCAGTGAAAGACTTTCAAGAGAGGATCATGCATTTCAAGACAGATCTTATGTTGAAATGGTACCATAACCCACAGGTCCCAGGATTTAGGTGGTATTGGGATCCAGGAGAATCCTTTGAGGAAAGGATTGTTCATGGGATTGTTTGGGATCCAGGAATCGAAGGATCCATTTAGGACCATTCAACATGGAGGGCACATCGGATTGTATGGGATCCTGGTATCAATGTACAAATGCTTCTGTTGTGGATAGAAGTGGATCGCCTGAGGACAAATAATCTTTGGGCGAGAGGATTTGTAATATTCCCTTTCTTGATCCAGTCAAAGTGGATAGAATCGATCCATGGTATTGACCCATGGTATTTGTAGTTGGTTTTCGAGAAAACTAATAAAATAAGATCTCTAGAAAGTCCATCAAGCCTATAAAAGGGGAGAGAAGCTAGGCATTTAGAAGCATTCTGGATTATCTATCTTATTTTGTTTGGTTTGAGAACCTGGCCTGGCCAGTTCTAGCATTGATCCCGGGACGAAAACCTCGTGGTGATGTTTATGTGGTGGATCCATCCAGGATTCACAAGTGGGCTTCAGTTTCTTATATTTGTCATTGTCAAGCAGCTGTGCATGCCATTTGCAGAATTTTATAGTCTGGGCATGTATTTTACTTTCATTGAATAATAATATAAATAAAATGGTTGCATTTCTTGTGTTATGGTTCTTGATGAAAGAATGTATTAAATGAGAACACTAATATGTTTCAGATCTATCAAAAATTTTATTGTTTGGAATCTTACAACATGTGAAGCTATATGGCTCAAAATATTACTTGAAGATGTTGGTGAAGCTCAAGAAGAACCTACAGTGATCAAATGTGATAATAAAAGCACCATCAAATTGGCAAACAATCATGTATGTCATGCAAGGTCAAAGCATATAGACACACAATATCATTTTTTAAGGGAAAAGGTCCAATAAAAGGAAATTGACTTAATATATTGTAATAGAAATGAGAATGTAGCTAAAATATTCACTAAGCTTCTTGGGAAGGCTAAATTTGAGATTTGTAGAAGTAAGTTATATGTTGTAGAAAATCTAAATTATGTTGTAAGCCTAGTTGAGACTTAGACGAGTAGGTGTGTCAATTAAGAGTATGTTTATGTCTTATGTATTATGTTATAGTGTGTCTGTCATATGGTTGGAATTAAGGGGGAGTGTTGGTTATACACTAATTCCAACCAACCCAACCGACATCATTAAATGCACCAGACTATCTCGGAGTCTCTAGAGAATTCGTTTAACTTTGTGAAGAAGTTATCTCCTCGACATCAAGCCTCAAGAAGCTTCTACGCTGTGTATAAATATCTGTTTTCTGTGATACAAATTATAAGTTTGTGTGATGTGTTGCGTTCTATGATTATTGGTTGGGTTGTTCTTTTAGATAGCATCACCAGGGTGTGATTATTGGTTGGGTTGTTCTTTTAGACATCATCACGAGGGAGTGTCATTGGCCATATTTGATGGCACGTTTTTTCGTTCTCCTTACTTGATATGATTTTTTTATGGTTAAATTTGTATTAATTAATTTATATATAATATTATTGATGGACATATTTGAAGTGTTTTTAAACAATTGCAAGTAAAATTATAGGTTTTTTTTTTACTTTTACTAAGATTCTTCTATTTTTAAACTCCATCACTCTATAAAGATAGATTAAATAATTTTCAAAACACAAAAACTTCAATTTTAATTGATTTTTTACTCCTAATTTACTACTTTTTAGTGTGAACTCCTTTAATTGTACGTATGGCTGTCACGAAGAAGAAATATATGAGATAAGAAATATATATTCCTAGATTCCGTATAGGGCCTTGGTAGTAGGTTTTGAGAGTAAAACCACATAAAATGAAACTAGACGTTTAACATCGACTGTTTCAAGTCCTTTAGTTGCGAAAGATACTTGCTAATAAAGTGCATCTAACACAGGCGTCAAGCACGAGGTGAAAGCTACTTAAGTGTTGAGATCTCCCCTCGCACTTAGGTAGTAATTTTTAAAACAGAAAACATAAACACATTTGGTCCGACATTTTGGAGCTATAAATTATGGTAGAAAAACCCAAGTCGAATTTAGGAATGACACATGGGTATTTGGAACATCTAATATTTTGAGAGATTGACCCTAGAAAAAGGGAGGCCTGTTGTGAACTGATGCGGAAACAACGGAGATAACCTTCAAATTTTCACTTACGGACCAGAGGAAAAAAAAAAACTTGACTCTACACTTGCGATTTGCGAGACGGAATTTCTTGAGGCAAATTCTCAGATCTGTAACGTAAAGAGAGGCAGTGGCAACCTTATTGTAAGATTTTGAAACCAAACTTGTAATAAAATTAACACTATAGAAAGGAGCTTCCATTAAATGGAGAGCAAAGTGAAGAGTCAGACCCAACATCAATTGATAAGTTCAAATCGATACTAACCTAAGATTTTTCACAACACAGGGGAGACGGCTGGGAAACCCTAGACGCCGAACGAGCTATACGAGGTTCATTTCGATTTAACCAAATTATTATTAATATTTTAAAAGGTAATGTTTTTTTAAATTTCAAAAAATATTGTAAAATTAATTATGTTCATGTAGCATTTCCGTGGAGTGAATTTCAATAATTAAAAACTTGGTTGATATATATATATATATATATATATATATATATATATATATATATTATTTTATATTTTTAGAGATTATGTCTTTACTCCAAATTTAATATTCGTTAAAATAGTTGTAATCTATGCCTTTAACTAACTAGGTGAAGTGCCATTACTGAGGAAGTAGTTAACATGCAAATTCCTCACGGTTGTATTTCGATCGTGCATCCAATGAAGATGGATCATAAGGGGGAGGTCTCATTCTTGATCTCAATAAGCATAACTTTCTAAAGTCTAATAAGTCTAAGATTGTTTAAACAAGGATTCCAATTATGCCCAATTTCTCTATCTATAACTACTCTTTTTCTCGACTTAGTAAAACAATTTTCATTTATTACAATTTTTTTGGAAACCCACACAAAGTATTTTAATGTATCAATGCTACTCAATGTTGTCCCACACATTGTTTCTTATTATTGAATAAATTTTACACTTAAAACAATTATTTGACTACATATATGGTTGTCACATTTACATGGAAAGAAATTATAAATTGGATGTATTGTTTAAGGAGAGCTCTCCACAACATATGGACACCTTGCAAGTTATAGAACATACAAGTGGGAGGATACAGAAATACAAACACCACTCTTTTATTGAAGCTTAAATTTCATTACAACTATGGATATGGTTCACAATGTAAAACAATAACAGTTCATTTAGTTTATTTATTTATTTATTTTTTGTCATGGATATGAATAAATTATATGCATTGTCATATATTTTGATGGCTAAACAGAAATTTTCATGTTTTATGGATGGATAAGAAAGTTGATCAATGTACTTTGCTAAATTTTGTATATTTAACTTTTATTTTGTTATATTTGCTATATGTAACTTTTCATTTCTTAATAGAAAGTTATGTTGTTTTCTTCAAAATAATAATTATTTTAAACAAAGTTATATATATATATATATATATATATATATATATATATATATATATATTTCAATTTAAGATGTATTATAAAATAAATGTTTTGATTATTATTATGAATTGATATTTATAATATGAAAGTCAATCTAGAAATCAATATAGAAAAAAAATCAAAACAATTAATATTTCAAAATTTTAGTTTAAAAAATCGAATATTAAGGATGAGTATTCAAGTATGGTCAACTTATATTATCACTTTTAGTGATTATAAGACCGATTCGATGTATTGTCACGCAAATGATCCCTAAAATATATTCTTATACGATTCGCTTACGGATTAGAATAAATTGCCGTTAAATATCTCATCGTTAACATTTTGACAAAACGTACACAAAACTAGGCAAAAACATGCAGTGAAAAGACAAAAAAAAAATATTAAGGCAACCCAAAACTACGAATTGTAATATAATTCGTTCAAAGAACAATTAAACATTTTATCCTTAAGATATTGACAAAAGTGTGGGGAAGTAGGCGAAAACATCCTGTGAAAATACATAAATCATTAAAAAAAATGCTACATAAGATGGAAATAAAGTTTCCACGTCAAACTTTTGAGTGACATATTACACAAGGCTTCAAAGCTATGCCAGCTCAAAGGAAATAGTGAGGGACTAAACCTACATTCTTGGCTTTCAGTACGCTTTTAACTTCCAAACGATGCAAAATTTTCTTCACAAGCCTTTCTGGATGGAATGGGAATGCCCATTTAAAGCCATAGCAATGCACGGTATCCGGATATTTTGGAGAAGGTAAAGACATAAAAGCTTCAATTAATGAGAAAATATTTTGAATTCATTTGCATGAAAGAGTCTGATACAATAGAATCATTATTCACATTTTTGATTGGGTTGGTCACCCAAATGATATCTCATGGAGAGACAGTAGAAGAGAGAAGAATAGTGGAGAAAGTGTTGAGAAGCTTACCCTCAAGATTTGATGTGATAGTCACAACCATTGAAGAGACAGAGGATCTCTCAAAGTTTATAGTTGATGAGGTTCATGCATCATTGATGACACATGAACAAATATTGGGCAGAACAATAACCTCATCTTTGGAACATGCCTTCAAGACCCAAATTTCCTTTGGAAGAAGAATAGGTAAAGGCAGGGAAAACTACAGAGGAAGAAACAGCCCTGCAAATACAATTCGAAGGGGAAACAACCAAATTTAGAATCAAAGCCAAGGCAGCAGCCAGCAAGGTGGAAAAAATCAAACACATGGACAAAGGTATGATAAATCCCAAGTCCAATTTCATTAATGTAAGAAGTATGACAATTATGTCAATTAATGTAGGAAGAAATAGAGTGACATGGGTAGTAGACCCAGTGCTAATTTTACAAAATAAAATCTCAGCCAAGAGAATTTGTTTTTAGCATGTAATATGGCTGAAGAAAAGAATGAAGATATATGGTTTCTAGATTTAGGATGTAGCAACCATATGACTGGAAATATTTCAATGTTTTCCATGTTAGATGAAAATGTGAAGTCTCAAGTAACATTGGGGATAGATAGTAAGATCTCTATCATGGGAAAAGGTGGAGTAAGTGTTTTGACAAAGAAATGAGAAAGGAAACCCATATCAGATATATACTATGTGCCTAGTATGAAATGTAACCTTTTTAGCATTGGATAACTCATTCAGAAGGGCTACAATGTATTTTTTGAAGATGATGTATGCACCATCATAGATAAACCACCAAGAAAGCAGAGGATTGCACAAGTGAAGATGACAAGAAATAGAATGTTTCCTCTCAAGATGAGAGCATATTTGAAGAAAGAAGCTGCAATGGCAGTAGTGACACAAAAGACATTCCAAAGAGAAGCAAAAGATGAAAACTAGTTATGGCACTTGAGATTTGGACATATCAACTTTGGAGGTCTGAATTTGTTGCATAGGGAAGGAATGGTAAAGGGATTACCATTGGTTAAGAAACCAGACAACCTTTGTGAAGGCTGCATCTTGGGCAAACAAAACAGAGAAATATTGTCATCATGAAAGAGCATAAGGGCAAAAGCACTCTTAGAGATAGTCCATTTTGATTTGTGTGGACCAATGCAAACACCATCATTAGCAGGCAGCCACTATATGCTGACCTTCATTGATGATTACATAAGAAAACATGGGTTCATTTCTTGAAATTGAAGAGTGAAGTGTTTGAGAAATTCTGCCACTTTAAGGCTCTTGTAGAGAATCAAAGTGGGAAGCATATTAAAGTCTTAAGAATAGACAGAGGAGGAGAATATATCTCCAAAGAATTTCTGCATTTTTGCAGAGAAAATGGGATTCATAAACAATATACAACAAGGTATACACCACAGCAAAATGGAGTTGCTGAAAGGAAAAATAGAACCATCATGGATATGGTAAGAAGCATGTTGCAGGAAAAACATTTTCCAAATGAATATTTGGCTGAAGCTATACATTGTGCAGCATATGTCTTAAATATATGCCCAAAAAAGAGTGTTATGAATAGAGTTTCAGAAGAAGCATGGAGTGACATAAAACAGTGTGTCACCCACATAAGAGTTTTTGGTTGTGTGGTTTATGCACACATTCCAGATCAGCTAAGGAAGAAGTTGGATAGTAAGGGGGAGAAGTGCATATTTGTCGGATATAGTGAAGAATCCAAAGAATACAGATTGTATAACCCATCCACCAAGAAATTTATGATAAGCAGAGATGTACAATTTATTGAGGAAGAAGCTTGGGATTGAAGCATTGAGAAAACATTGAATGTAAAGAGTTTTTTGTCTCATGATGAAGATGAGGAAGAAATGACTAAAAGACATCCCTCACTAGCAACACCACCTCCACCAACACAAGGACAACAAGGGACACCACAAGTAGGTATGAGAACACCATTGAGAAGTGATGATAGTGCTTCTCCAAGCACATCACAAGGAGCAGATTTGAGTGCTTCTACAAGCACAAGTTCAACAAGTGAAAGAGAAGCCAGATTCAGAAATATGAGTGAAATCTATGAGCAAGAGACAACAAATGAAGGTATGAACTCTTTATTTGAATTGTATTGTCATGTAGAAGATCTTATTCATTTTGAAGAAGCAGTAAAAGATAAAAAATGGATAGATGCTATGGATGAAGAGATAAATTCCATAGAGAAAATAAGACATGGGTATTGGTTGATCTCACACAAGGAGAAGAAGTTATTGGAGTGAAATAGGTTTACAAAACCAAAAGAAATGTTGAAGGTAAGATTGAAAGGCATAAGGCCAGACTTGTTGTCAAAGGCTACAAGCAACAACAAGGAAGAGATTATGAAGAAACATTTGCACCAGTTGCAAGAACGAAAATAGTAAGAGTAGTGTTGTCCATAGCAACACAACATAAATGGAAATTTTACCAAACGGATGTGAAATAAACATTCCTAAATGGAGTATTTATGGAAGAGGATTATGTTGAAAAACCTTTGGGATATGAGAAAGAAGGCCAAAAGCATAAAGTCTGCAAATTGAAGAAAGCTCTTTATGGGCTGAAATAAGCACCAAAATCATGGTACAGTAGGATAGATTCCTATCTACTGGAAAATGGGTTTGAAAAATGTGAAGGAGAACCCACATTATACATCAAAGAGAAATATGGTAAGATGTTCATTGTTGTTTTGTATGTTGATGATGTTATATTCACGGGTAATGATGCTTACCTCATTGAGAATTTTAAAACAGTCATGAAGGATGAATTTGAGATAACTGATATGGGACTGCTAAGATACTTCTTAGGAATAGAAGTAGATCAAAATGAAAATAAAATTTTTATTTCTCAAGCAATGTATGTTAAAGAAGTTTTTGAAATATTTAACATGCAGGATTGCAAAGCAGCAATTACTCCTACAGTGATGGGATTGAAATTGAGAAAAGAAGACAACAAAAAGGATTTTGATCCAAGTTTGTATAAGATCATAGTTGGCAGCCTCGTGTATTTGAATGCAACTAGGTCAGATATTATGCATGCTGTAAGTTTAATTTCCAGATTTATGGAAAGGCTAAAGGAGGCACATTGGCAAGAAGCAAAAAGAATTTTGAGGTATGTGAAAGGAACAAAAAGGTATGGAATTTTATACACCACATCAGAAAATTTTGAATTGATTGGATATATTGACAGTGATTGGACTGGAAGTATAGATAACAAGAAAAGCACCTTTGGATATGTTTTCCATATGGGATCAGGAGCCATTTCATGGGCTTCTAAGAAACAGCCAATTTTGGCTTTATCAACAATAGAGGCAGAGTATGTGGCAGCTACAACAACAACATGTCTGTAGGTTTTAACCCTGAACAAAAATTATCTACACACGAATCTTATAACAGAACATAAACAATAGCGAGAGCATAAAACATAAAATAGATAAACACAGAGATTTGCCCCTGGATCCCGAATTTGGATGACCAGCTTGATTTTTCATTATATTCCTTTTAGTGTTACAAAACATATATATACATGCTGAAGCATACATAAACCCCAAACCATTAACCCTGGATTAGAACATAATTGTAGTTCCCTTGACCGGATCTACAAAATACCAGGGGTCGAAAACCATTGTACCCAAAAACCATGTGCAAAATCATGCAAAAAACATGGGTGGGTCCACATATGAGTGGGACCACGTACCAAATTTTTTTTCTTCGGGACTCTGCTCTGGACCCTGATAGGGGGGGTTGTCGCCCCTCCTGTGACCCCCCTGCTGTGCCCAGCGCAACGTACAACGCGTGGGCCTAGTCGTGGAAAGAATATAACACATACCCAACATTCTCCCACTTGTTTTTTTCTTTCCACAGGGGGCCACAGGAGAGATTAGTCATTGGGCCAATTCTTCAACACCCATTGTTTCTCTACACCAAGAGAACTTCTGAGTGCTCATAGACTTCTTCAATGCATCTGCAACATTCTTCAAAGTGTCCACCTTTACCAGCAACACCCTTTTAGCCTCAAACATATCTCTAACAAAGTGATATTGAACATCAATGTGCTTGGTATTTGAATGGTAAGCAGGGTTCTTAGCCAAGAAAATTGCACTTTGGTTATCACAGTCTATCCTTATAGCTTGCTGTACCAATCCCATACTTGAACACAATCTTTGCAACCAAATTGCTTCCTTGCTTTCATGAGTGGCTGCTATGTATTCTGCCTCTGTAGTTGAAAGCGCCAGTACAGATTGTATTTTACTCATCCAACTGACTGCACCTCCAAATAGGCTAAACACATACCCACTTGTAGATCTTCTTTGGTCCAGATCTCCAGCCCAGTCTGCATCAACAAAACCACGAATGTCCAACATTATTTCCAATCCTGGACTTCCCTGGTAGCACATGCTATAATCACTAGTGCCATGTAAATATCTGAAAACCCGCTTCACTGCTGTCCAATGCTCCTTCCCTGGGTTTGACATAAACCTGCTCAATACTCCCACTGCATGTGAAATGTTTGGTCTAGTATAGACCATTGCATACATCAGGCTACCCACTGCACTTGCATATGGAACATGGGACATATCCTTCTCTTCTTCTCGTGTCTTGGGACACTGTTCAGCAGATAGCTTTACACCTATAGGAATAGGAACATTCACCGGTTTACAATCCTGCATATTGAACCTTTGCAATATAGTCTTGACATACTTCCTCTGGTTTAAACAAAGCTTCCTCTTTGCCTGATCTCTCTTAATTTCCATGCCCAAAATATAGTTTGCAGCACCAAGATACTTCATGTCAAATTTGGAGAACAACTGGGTCTTCAAATCTTGGATAATTTCTTTGTCATTTCCAATCAATAACATATCATCCACATACAAGACCAAATAAATAACACGGTCACCAATTAATTTAAAATAAACACAGTGATCCTCCTTGCTTCTAGTGAAGCCAAGTCCCTATATATAGGTATCAAATTTCTGATACCACATCCTTGGTGACTGTTTTAACCCATACAGAGACTTCTTCAACCTGCATACCAGTTCTTTCTTACCCTTCACCATAAAGCCTTCAGGTTGCTTCATGTAGATCTCCTCTTCTAGATCCCCATGAAGAAATGATGTCTTCACATCCATCTGTTCTATCTCAAAATCAAATGCAACAGCAACAGATAAAAGTAATCTAATAGAAGTAACTTTGGCAACAGGAGAAAAAATATCACCAAAATCAATTCCCGACACCTGGGAATAACCTTTCACTACCAACCGAGCTTTGTATTTCTCCACCTTGCCTTCTACATTCATCTTCTTCTTAAACACCCATTTGCTCCCAATGGGCTTCCTTCCAGCCGGCAACTCCACCATATCCCATGCATCGTTTTTATGCAAGGATGCCATTTCATCAGCCATGGCCTCCTTCCAGAGTTTTCCATCCTCTGAATCTACTGCCTCCCTGACAGTTCTGGGTTCATCATCAGTTATAGTTAAGGCAAAACCTGAACAGAAAGCAGATGGACTATACCTTTCTGGTTGCCTTCTTTCCCGAACTGATCTTCTCAAAGCTGGAGTTTGTGGCTCTTCATCTTCTGAGTCTTCTTCTGTTGTAGAGTCTGATTCATCCTCTTTTAGCTCAAACTCTATCTTCTCAGGTTCCTTTGGTATGATTTCATGTTTAACAACATCTTTCACCTCTCTAAACACCACATCTCGGCTGTACACAACCTTCCTTGTTTCTGGGTTCCAAAGCTTGTAACCCTTTAAACCATCCTTATACCCAATAAAGATGCACCTTTCAGATTTATTATCCAACTTGATCCTTTTCTCCTTTGGAACATGTACATATGCATCACATCCAAATACCTTTAGATGTGAAAGAGAGGGTTTCTTACCAGTCCATACCTCATGTGGGGTATTATCCTCCAATGCTGATGAAGGTGATCTGTTAACTAAGTAACATGCAGTCTCCACTGCCTCTGCCCAGAATTCTTGTCCTAACCCGGTACCACTGAGCATGCTTCTTGCCTTTTCCATCAGTGTTCTATTCATTCTTTCTGTAACTCCATTTTGCTGAGGTGTGTATGGAGTAGTCTTCTGTCGTGCTATACCACACTTCTTACAGAACTCTTCAAATTCCTTCTTGCAGAACTCCCCACCATTATCTGTCCTCAACGCCTTTATCTTCTTCTCTGTCTGGTTTTCCACCAGAGCCTTAAATTCTTTAAATTTGTCAAAGACTTTAGATTTATTCCTCAAGAAATATATCCATGTATTCCTTGAGAAGTCATCTATGAATGAAACATATTACACAAACTTTCCCAGTGATGGAACTGACACAGGTCCAAACACATCACTGTGCACAAGTTCTAATATCTTGTTCGCCCTCTTAGCACCAGAAGGAAAACTCACCCGATTCTGATTCCCATATACACAATTTTCACAGAAATCGAAATCTAGATAGAAATTAGAGATACCTTCTACCATACCATTTCTATGCAGTATCCGAAGGCCCTTCTCTCCAATATGTCCAAACCTTTGATGCCATAGCATGGTCTTTTCTCCAGAGACAGCTAGGCTTTCCGCTCCACTTTCAGGAACCATAGAACTTTTACACCCATCAATAATAGTGCTACCTTGTAGCTTGTACAGAGTTCCAGTCTGAACTCCCCACATTAATACTAGTCCTCCCCGAACCATATTGCAAGCATCTTTCTCGAACACTGTTTTTACACCTGCATCATCCATCTTGCTTACAGAAATCAGATTTTTGGCCAATGCAGGAATATGCAGAACACCAGGAAGTGTTCTAAAACTTCCACCTTGCAGCTTCAGCTTGACCTTTCCATGTCCGATTATTTTGGCCTTCCTATCATCCCCCAGGAAGACATCACCATCATATTTCTCATACTCATAGAACCACTCCATATGGGGAGTGAAGTGAAAGGATGCACCTGAGTCAATCAACCATGACTCATGATCTACATGTGTATTTGAAGAAGAAGCCAAATACACATCCCCTCCTTCATCCGAGGTGGTTTTTGCCTCTGCAGAAGGACCTTCATCAGATCCCTTTCCTTTCTCGGGAGCTTTAGATCTGCATTCCTTTTTGTAGTGCCCTTCCTTTCTGCATTTCCAGCACACCTTTACAAACTTTCCAGGAGATTTAGATCTCCCTCTAGATTTAGATCTCCCACTCGAAACCTTATTCTTGTTTCTGTTCTGGGACCTTCCTCGTACAGATAAGGCATCTCCATTCTGACCCTCCATATTTCTCCATCTCATTTCCTTCGACAGCAAGGCTGAGACAATGTCATCAAAATTCAAGGTAGTTGTATTGCTACCTATTGCAATAACCAGACTATCCCATGAGTCTTGTAGAGAACAAAACAAACTGATGCACTTATCTTCATCTGAGATTTTAATATCAATAGATGACAGCTGACTTTCCACAGTATTGAAGGCATTCAGATGCTCTGTCACTGAGTCTCCATCCTTCATCCTCAGGTTATACAACTTTTTCTCCAGGAACAACTTATTCACCAGAGACTTAGATTGGTACAAAGTCCCAAGTTTTTCCCACAAATTCTTCGCCGTAGCTTCCTTAGATACATTCAACAATACTGAATCTGAGACACACAACTGTATTTTGCTCTTAGTCTTCTGATACAGTTTCTTCCAGTCTTCATCTGACATTGCCGTTGGTTTAGTACCTGGACCTACCGCGATCCACTGATCTTTATCCACCAGCAAATCCTCCATCTTGAGCTTCCACAACTAAAAACTCTCACCATTAAATTTCTCGATCTCTATCTTTCTGCCACTCGCCATCGTCTTTCACCGCAAGAATCGATCCCGTAGATCTCCCACTGAACATGGTCTACCTCAGGCCCGAGCAAAAAAAACCCTCAGCAGCAAAGGCGTCCCCTTGAAGCCGAAACAACTCTGATACCAAATGTAGGTTTTAACCCTGAACATAAATTATCTACACATGAATCTTATAACAAAAAATAAACAATAGCGAGAGCATAAAACATAAGACAGATAAACACAGAGATTTTCCCCTGGATCCCAAATTGGGACGACCAGCTTGATTTTTAATTATATTCATTTTAGTGTTACAACACATAGATATACATGCCGAAGCATACATAAACCCCAATCAATTAACCCTGGATTAGAACATAACCGTAGTTCCCTTGACCGGATCTACAAAATACCAGGGGTCGAAAACCATAGTACCCCAAAACCATGTGCAAACTCATGCACAAAACATGGGTGGGTCCGCATATGAGTGGGACCACATACCAAAAAAAATTTCGCCAGGGCGCTGCCCTGGACCCCGATAGGGGGGGCTGTCGGCCCCCCTGTGACCCCCCTGCTGCGCCCAGCGCAACATACAACGCTTGGGGCTAGTCGTCGAAAGAATATAACACATACCCAACATTCTCCCACTTGTTGTTTTCTTTCCACAGGGGGCCATATGAGAGCTTAGTCATTGGGTCAATTCTTCAACACCCATTGTTTCTCTACACCAAGAGAACTTCTGAGTGCTCACAGACTTCGTCAATGCATCTGCAACATTCTTCAAAGTGTCCACATTTACCAGCAACACCATTTTAGCCTCAACCATATCTCTAACAAAGTGATATTGAACATCAATGTGCTTTGTCTTTGAATGGTAAGCAGGGTTCTTAGCCAAGAAAATTGCACTTTGGCTATCACAGTCTATCCTTATAGCTTGCTGTACCAACCCCATACTTGAACACAATCTTTGCAACTAAACTTCTTCCTTGCTTGCATGAGTGGCTGCTATGTATTCTGCCTCTGTAGTTGAAAGCGCCACTACAAATTGTCTTTTACTCATCCAACTGACTGCACCTCCAAATAGGATAAACACATACCCACTTGTAGATCTTCTTTGGTCCAGATCTCTAGCCCAGTCTGCATCAAAAAAACCACGAATGTCCAACATTCTTTCCAATCCTGGTCTTCCCTGGTAGTACAAGCCATAATCACTAGTGCCACATAAATATCTGAAAACCCACTTCACTGCTGTCCAATGCTCATTCCCTGGGTTTGACATAAACCTGCTCAATACTCCCACTGCATGTGCAATGTCTGGTCTAGTACAGACCATTGCATACATCAGGCTACCCACTGCACTTGCATATGAAACACGGGGCATATCCTCCTCTTCTTCTCGTGTCTTGGGACACTTTTCAGCAGATATATTTACACCTACAGGAATAGGAACATTCACCGGTTTACTATCTTGCATATTGAACCTCTGCAATATAATCTCGACATACTTCCTTTGGTTTAACCAAAGCTTCCTCTTTGCCCAATATCTCTTAATTTCCATGCCCAAAATATAGTTTGCAACACCAAGATCCTTCATGTCAAATTTGGAGAACAACCGGGTCTTCAAATCTTGGATAATTTCTTTGTCATTTCCAATCAATAACATATCATCCACATACAAGACCAAATAAATAACATGGTCACCAGTTAATTTAAAATAAACACAGTGATCCTCCTTGCTTCTAGTGAAGCCAAGTCCCCGTATATAGGTATCAAATTTCTGATACAACATCCTTGGTGACTATTTTAACCCATACAAAGACTTCTTCAACCTGCACACCAGTTCTTTCTTACCCTTCACCATAAAGCCTTCAGGTTGCTTCATGTAGATATCCTCTTCTAGATCCCCGTGAAGAAATGTTGTCTTCACATCCATCTGTTCTATCTCAAAATCAAATGCAGCAGCAACAGATAAAAGTAATCTAATAGAAGCAACCTTGGCAACAGGAGAAAAAATATCACCAAAATCAATTCCCGGCACCTGGGAATAACCTTTCGCTACCAACCGAGCTTTGTATTTCTCCACCTTGCCTTCTACATTCATCTTCTTCTTAAACACCCATTTGCTCCCAATGGGCTTCCTTCTAGCCGACAACTCCACCAAATCCCATGCATCATTTTTGTGCAAGGATGCCATTTCATCAACCATGGCCTCCTTCCATAGTTTTCCATCCTCTGAATCTACTGCCTCCCTGACAGTTCTGGGTTCATCATCAGTTATAGTTAAGGCAAAACCTGAACAGAAAGCAGATGGACTGTACCTTTCTGGTTGCCTTCTTTCCCGAACTGATCTTCTCAAAGCTGGAGTTTGTGGCTCTTCATCTTCTGAGTCTTCTTCTGTTGTAGAGTCTGATTCATCCTCCTTTAGCTCAAACTCTATCTTCTCAGGTTCCTTTGGTAGGATTTCATGTTTAACAACATCTTTCACTTCTCTAAACACCACATTTCGGTTGTACACAACCTTCCTTGTTTCTGGGTTCCAAAGCTTGTAACCCTTTAAACCATCCTTATACCCAATAAAGATGCACCGTTCAAATTTATTATCCAACTTGGTCCTTTTCTCCTTTGGAACATGTACATATGCATCAAATCCAAATACCCTTAGATGTGAAAGAGAGGGTTTCTTACCAGTCCATACCTCATGTGGAGTCTTATCCTCCAACGCTGATGAAGGTGATCTGTTAACTAAGTAACATGCAGTCTCCACTGCCTCTGCCCAGAATTCTTGTTATAACCCGGTACCACTGACCATGCTTCTTGCCTTTTCCATCAGCATTATGTTCATTCTTTCTACAACTCCATTTTGCTGAGGTGTGTATGGAGTAGTCTTCTGCCGTGCTATACAACATTTCTTACAGAACTCTTCAAATTCCTTCTTGCAAAACTCCCCACCATTATCTGTCCTCAGCGCCTTTATCTTATTCTCTATCTAGTTTTCCACCAGAGCCTTAAATTCTTTAAATCTGTCAAAGACTTTAGATTTCTTCCTCAGGAAATATATCCATGTATTCCTTGAGAAGTCATCTATGAATGAAACATAGTACACAGACTTTCCCAGTGATGGGCCCGGCACGGGTCATTGTTCTCCGTGTTTTGATATTTTGACAAATCAAAAGACAAGGCAACATCAGAACCAATCTTTAGAGTTACAGGATCTAGTCCTCCTTTAGCCTTTTCTCGAGAGGAGAGGGATATCTCAAATGTTTTTTGTGAGTTTATCTTGTTTTTGTTTGCTTTGATTATGGATTTTAGACTAGTTATTAAGTGCAGATGTTTGTTTGGTTGGGTTGAGTTGATACAACAGAATATGAAAGGTCTAGGAAAGATAGACAGAAAGAGGAAATATCTAGTTCATTGGGCAATGGAGTCAAAATAAGGTCATGACAAACTCTTCAAGGGATATGGGATATCAAAGGGAAAATCTAACTTGGCCACAGGATCCTTTGTTTTGGAATGAGATGGACATTAATGTTTTGGAAAGAGAAGCTTAATTATCAACAAAGGGAACTTGAAAACATAACTTAACAATAAAGAGATATTTAAAAGACAGGGCTAACCATAAATTCCACAAACATTCTTTAAGCAAATAATGACTTCAATACAACTTTTAAAATGAAATCTAAGATTCGGGGAACTCCCTATTTCCTCAAAGATTTTATTTTAAAGGACTTAGAAAACATAAACGATTCACTGATAGCTGCATTCATAAAAGAGGGAACACCTAAATAACATCTATGCTTGCAACTATAAAGACCTTCAAAACAACTGTTCAAGCAGGGGCAAAGGGTAAGATCAAAACCGACCTCTTTGATTAACTTAAGACAATGGTACTTCACAGGGAGACTTCAATAACAGCTTTCAAGTGATGGCAGACAAGCAGGGAGAACCATAAATCATGCTGAAACCAACTATTTGAGCTATTAAGGAAATAAACAAGCATGAAGACTAAAGAGAAGGTTTAAAGCCTCTAAAATACTTCAGCAGAAGAAAACATAAAACAGTGAAGGGTGAATAGGTCTAAGGTGCTTCCAGGAGTCATTTCTTAGCCTAAAACTTTCAGCCTACTGTAGTAAGAGATTATGAAACATAATGAAAACAGGAGAAAACATTAAACAGTTAGAATACTTCACCAAAAACCAAGCTCATGAATCCAATGATAGAGCCTTCTCAGGAACGGGCATGCAACAGCATCATCAAGACATCCAAGACTTCAATTTGTTTTCAACTTCAACAGACTTGTATATTTATTTCAGAGAGTTTCAATGTTACAACTTGTGATCAAACAGCAACCACCAACCAACAACCCCTCACTCATCTTCTGTTGTGGTATATATAGAAAGATGAGGAGGTGAGATCTGAAAAAGATCTCAATTACAATTAATACAGGATTTAAATGGCCCATTGGCCCTTGGGATGCTCAATGAAGAAACAAAAGAGGTGTTCACCATATTAATTGATTCACACTTATGATTTAAGCTGGGTAGGAGTATTTGTTGACCTTTGAGGCACATGTAGTCTGAAGTAACTCTGCAGATATTCTTTGCATTGAAGGCCCTGGCAGAAGTGACTTCTTTGGCTGTGTCGAGGCAAAAATCTGATCCTGATCAATAAATTTAGCTCCTGATTGAATCCTTTGAGGCACAGGTGGCGCTGTGGTGGTTGAGGAATCAATTTGCCTCAGATATGGTGGTGGAGGCATTTTGTCTGATAAACACTTTTAGGTTTTCCTTTTAAACTGTGTTTTAGGCTGGGGATTAGGCTTTTGATAGTCGTCTTAGCCATAATCCCTTCCAATCTGTCCATTAAACTCCTGCTCTGATCCATTTCTGCTTTCTGATACTGTTTTTCTGGGTTTGTTCGAATTTTTCCAGGTTTGACAGGGGCATGCTGCGTCAACGGCTCATGAAACCTTGTTGAAAACATAGTTCTACACCCTGTGGTTGATTTCCTTTGTTAAATCGAAAGAACGGGAGTCGTCACCCTAGTCCTTCAGATCTTCTTTAGACATGGTGAAAGAATTTTAAAACCTGCAAAATTCAAACAAAATTATAAAATCCTGCGTTTATATGGGAAAATCTGCATCGGAGGGCGTGCGGGAGAAACGGGACGATCAGAACTGTTGATTGCGCTGTGATCAACGATCGGGAGTGATTTGGAAAGTCAGCAGAGGAAAAAGGTGGACTGAGTAATGGAATCAGGAAATTGAAGGTGGACCGTCGATCTGCAGAGATCGATGGCAGAGACGGATTCTCGGTTGTGCCGGGACCCGGCTAAACAGTATGCAGCTTGATTAAAGGGCGGGTGACTTCAACGAATGACAGCCGTTGGATGCGGGGGCCCAGATCGGACGGCTATTGTTGATTCCGCTGGGCGGTCATGGTCTGACGGATAATGCGCGGGGGATTTACTTTATGCGGCGGTTTTGGAAAAGTACAAAGGACGCGTGGCAGCCAGCGTATGGAATCGCTGGCTGTCGGGTTAAAACCACCTTTCGCACGAAGGCGGTGCGGAAAAACCAGGCGGATTTGAGAAGTGACGTATGGATGGGGGTTCCACACGATAAGTCGCATGCCGCGCCGTCTGATCTGTGGAGCAGATCGACGATTGAGATCATCCCATACAGTTCACGGGCGGAAAACTTTTGAATTTAAATAAAACCCGGTTTTCAAAGGTTTTTGATGTTTCGAGCGGAGAAAAAGGAGTAAGCGCCCAATGATCACAGCGTGATGAAAAAGGGGTAGGGGCTTAGCTTGGGGGGCTTAAGTCCAGCGCATAGAAAATGTGCGTTTTCTATGGTTTTTAAAGGGAAATGAGGGTTCCGGCAAGGTCAAGAGTGAGTCTTAGACCTTTAGGAAATGAATTTAAATGAAGGAAAAGGAGGAATCATGAAGTTGAGGGGTTTTTGAGGGAGATGGAGAAAATAAATTGAGATTAGATTTGGAGAAGGGAAGGGAAAAGGGGTCCTTTGCAGCAGTACTTTGGCTTTGGAAATCAGCAGGATTTCTGAAAACTGAATGGAAACAGTAGTGAATATTAACCAAGGATAGGACATTATCAAAAAGTCTTCAAGTATCAGCAATTTTAATCATGAAATTGTTTCTTGAAGGCTATCCAACATTATTTAGCCACCATCTGATATGAAATTTTTTTATGGGTGGCTAACAATGGCTCCACTTGGGGATGGTGTCTTTTTTGAGGGCATGAAGAATTGCAGACTTGTATTCTCTGGGGGGCTGATCAGTTGCCTCATCCATTGGGATGTTTCCTTTGCTTGATCTTTCTTTGCTCTGGAAACCAATTGTCAATTTTTGAAACACAATGGAACTCTTATCAACAAACTTTCTACCTACCCAATCCTACTGATCTAACATTTTATCTTCATCAGAGTGCACTTGGATTGGCAAACTCTCTTACAAAATTTTATTCTTTTTTGAAAGCATAAAAACTAATCTAACTCTACTCCTTATTTCTTCATGGATCCAAATTAAACAGTTGGATCCATATGATTCTCTACCTAATCTACTGTCTTTTGGGATTAAGATGTCCAACAGACTTTCATTCTCTAAATTCTATAACATAAATTCAAAAACAGACAAGTCAGGATTAAGCTGTTTAAGTTGCTGTGATCTATGGCATAAAAACAAGCTGCACATAGATTATTATTTGCAGAAAATTAAAATCAAAATGGAAGGCTTAAGATCTGAAAGTTTCTCATCATGGCCTTCTCTTCTCTTCACAGCTCTATCTTTGCTTTTGTTTGAGCAGTCTCTTCCTTGATAACTGATTCAGATTTTGGGCAAATTAGAACCAGTTTTTCTCCTTTATGACTCTGAAAAATAAAACAGTTTTTGAGTTATCTCTCTTTGGAGATTTTGGTTCAGATTTTGAATTTATTTGAACCTTTTAATTTCTATCCTAATCTATCTACTGATAAGCCAAGATTAAACAGTTTGGCAAACCAAATTCACTACCCTATCAGAAGAAAATTTAAAACTAATTAGTCAAGATTAGGCTGTTTGACTAACTAGAAGTGTGGTTATCAGGAGTGGCATTTAAGCTTGCACACTTTCAGATTTGTTTCTCTTTTTGGCATGGGGCTTTGCCTTTCTTGTTTTCACAATCTGCCCTCTTTTCTTTTCTTTGTTTTTGTGTTTTTGATTTTTCATAACTTTGAATGCCATGGTTAGACTATGATATTTACAATGATAAAAACAAAAATGATTTAAAACTTAAGATTCTTGGCAGAAGTAATGCTTGAGCATCCTGCCATTGACATGACCTCCATACAGGTCTTCTCCATTCATTTCTTTCAAGAAAAATGTATTATGACCCCTTTCAGCATGAATAATATATGGCCCTTTCCACAAGTTCTCAAACTTGCCATGTTTCCCCTTCTCTTCTCTCCTTGAATCCCATTTAAGAACAACACTTCCAACCTGGAAGTTGTTTGCCTTAGTCCTTTTATCAAATTGCTTCTTCATATTTTCTTGGACTAACTGTGTTCTTTCATAAACTTCTTCTCTGGTCTGCTGCAAATGGATTTTTTGGTTGATCCTCCTCTGCATATCATTTTCTTCAACTTGTACTTCTTGAAGGAGCTTCATGACTGGAACTCCTAATGAGGTAGGAAAAATTGCATCCATGCCATAAACTAACTGATAGGGGGACATATTTATTGATTTCTTTGTAGTTAATCTATCAGCCCATAAGGCATGGACCAGCTTACTGTGCCATGATTTTCTATTTTCTTCCAACAGCTTTTTAATGATATTAATGAGACTCTTGTTGGAGGATTCAGCTAATCCATTCCCTTGGGGATAGTAAGTAGTGGAATGGCCCAAGGTTATATGGTATTTGTGACAGAAATCAACCATATTTTTAGATCTGAAAGCAGCAGCATTGTCTGTTATGATTTTTCTGGGACAACCAAATCTGGATAGGATATGGGTTTCAAGAAACTTGATAATGACAGAGTCATTAGCATGCCTGGTAGGTATAGCTTCTATCCATTTGGTGAAGAAGTCAGTGGCTGTGAGGATCCACTTATGTTGAGCTGAGGAGGATGGATGAATTTCTCCAATGAAGTCCAGCCCCCATTGTTGAAAAGGTGTCTCAACTCTGATAGGATGTAGGGGTAAGGGAAGAAGCTTTCTCTTGCCATCAAAGATTTGACACTTATGGCAAGACATGACCAGCTTCTGAGTGTCTGGGAAAAGGGTAGGCCAATAGTAACCTGATCTGAGAATTTTGTTTGCTGTGGCCTTCCAATAGAGGTGTCCTCCACATTCACCATCATGCAATTCATGCATGATTTTTCCTGCATCATCTTCAAGCAAAAATTTAAGCAAAATTCCAACAGCATTTTTCCAATATAATACTCCATCTAATATGAAAAAATTCAAAGCTTTTTGTTTCAAGAATCTAGCTTTCGTTTTAGACAAAGAAGGAGGGGTATTTAAATATAAAAGCACATAAACAATGTCAGCATACCAAGGAGAATTCAGAAATTTTTCTTCAACGAAAGGAGCATCAGATTCTTCCACTTCTTCCAACACATCTACCATATTCATGTCTAATGCTTAGAAGTTAGACTCAGCTATGAGTTTTGCTAATCCTTGCCCTTTTACTAGTTTGGTGGGCCTAATTTCCAAGTCATATTCAAGAATAGTTGCAATCCATTTTCCCCTTTTACCATCAGGGTTCTGACTAAGAATATCCTTGACAATAGTATGTGGAACGAAAGAAATTATGTGAGAGTGTAAGATGTAGACCCTAAAGTCTTTTAAAGCTTTCACTAATGCTAAGGCTTGCTTCTCCATGATGTTATAATTTAGAGGAGCGTCTCTTAAGGCCCTACTAAAAAAGGATATCGACTGTTCTTGCCCTAAATCATTTTTCTGAAGCAATACTGCGGCTATTGTATGTTCATATGCAAAAGAAAAAATATAAAAGTCTTTGGTAAAATCAGGACTAATCAGGACTGGTGTTTGGGTAAGAGCTTGTTTGACTAGTTCAAATGATTGTTTAGCTGGTAAAGTCCATTTTACACCCACGTTTTTCTTAAGCATGTTTGTAATGTTTTTTAATAGCTCAGCAAGGTTGGGAATAAACCTTCTCAAAAAATTTATCTTTCCAATGAAGGATTGCAATTCTTTGAGGCTTCTAGGATGGCTAATTTGCAATATGCCATCTATCCTTGTAGGGTCTATTTTGATTCCTTCTTCTGAAATTATATGACTAAGAAGTTTCCCTTCTTGGATACCAAAGAGGGTCTTCTTGGGATTCAGTGATAAGCCAAATTTCCTACACTTCTCAAAAACCTTTCTTAGGTGAATCAAATGTTCTTCATCAGTTTTCGAGAAAATAGTTATGTCATCAAGGTAAATAATTATAAAATAGCCAATATCTTCAGAGAAGGCTATGTCCATGGCCCTTTGGAAGGTTGCCCCTGCATTCATTAATCTGAAAGGCATTTTGACATAAATAAAGGTGCCCCAAGGTGTGGTAAAAGCAGTTTTGATTTGATCACTTGGGAACACTAACACCTGATTGTAACCTGAGAAACCATCTAAAAGGGATATTCTTCTTGACCCAACTACTCTTTGAAGTATATGGTCCATTTTAGGCAAGGGGTAGTTGTCCTTTAAAGAGGCTCTGTTTAAATTTCTGAAGTCAATACAGAGCCTGATTTCCCCGGTTTTCTTTCTAACAGAAACTAAGTTTGATACCCATTTTGAAAATCTAATGGGTATTATGATCCCAACATTATACATTTTCTCAATTTCTGCCTTAACCAAAGGCAGTAAAAGAGGATTTATTCTCCTTAGTTTTTGCTTGAAAGGCTTTTGATTTTCCTTCAAGGGGATTTTATGCTGGATGATGTTGGTATCATATGATTTCAAGTCTTTGTATTCCCAAGCAAACACATCTTTAAACTCTTTGAAAAGCTCTATGTACTGCAATTTTATGTGGCTTGGGAGGGTGCTGGATAGCTTGATCATCTTGGGTTCTGCTAGATTGCCTATGTTATGTTCTTCTATATTTGTTTCCACAGGCTCCATTCTGGGTTCTTTAGCTACATCGTTGAGATCAAACAGGTGTTCTAAAGGTGTGAGACCTCTTGGGATCTTATCATTTTTGCATTGTAAGACTTCCAAGTCTTCTTGGTCTTCATTTTTCACTACCTCTACTTCAAATGGATTTTCGCAATGATTTATATTAGCAGGATACGTCATTTCAGCCTCTGGGATTTGTTCAATATACAAACAGTTTTCTTCATGGCTAGTTTCTGGTGTTGGTATGCTGAAATCATTTTCTGATTTCAAGAAATCATCTATGTGTTTGTCAGATTCAAACACCTGCCAGTGATCTTTGTTATCAGGCACAGCAGGTCTGTGTTTCACCTTTATACTGAGTTGTTCATTTATTTCAGGTACTTGGAAATTGCTGGCCATGAAGGCAAGTTCATTTGCTAGATGATTCAATGCTCTAGGAATGAAAATGAGTTCATATTTTTTGAAAGTTTTTAGCAGGTCTAGGGCAGCATTTCGATATTCCCTAAGCCTTGGATTCTTGGCTGAGTATTCTCCTTTGATTTGTTTGATGATAAGTTCAGAATCTCCTAAGATAGATATCCTTTGGGCTTTTAACTGTTTGAGCAATTGTAAACCTAGGAGGAGGGCTTCGTACTCAGCGATGTTGTTAGTGCACGGGAAATCTAATTTGTATGAAAAACTCTAATTTGTGTTCTGAATCCAGACAACTGCCCCTACACTAGTTTTATTGCAGGATCCATCGAAATTTATTGTCCAGAGTATGTTTGACTCATTTTCACTTTCTTGTTGTTGTTGATTGTCAATATTTTGAAGTTGATTCGAGGTAAGATTGGATTGTTCTGGTGAATTGATTGGGTCCATGTTTTCTTTACCTTGTTGGGTAATTTCATCTTCGTTACACAAGATAAAGGAGTCTAAACTTGATTGAATAGAATAGATTGGAGTGTTGTTTGGCCTGTCCATGTTACTCACCATGTACTTCATATGGGATTCTCTGTATAGTCTTCTGTTTTGGTTGAAAACAGGGATGGTGGCATAAGACATGTCCATTTGAAGGCTGCCCTGAAGTTTGGCTCCCCATGATCTTGATAAGAGCATGCCATACTTAGGGGGAATATCAGCTACAACTATGTCCATCACTAGATTTTTGGCAGGGATCTGAGCTAGGTTAACACATAAATCTTTGATTAAACCCAAACATTTGACTCTGCTTGAGTCAAAAGAATACAAATCTTTGTATGGTTTAGTAATTTCTAAGCCTAAGCTTTCCATTACTACTTTGGGCATTAGGTTGTGTGAAGCTCCGGAATCTAACATGGCATTATGTAGAATTTTATCGTGTATGTTCAAGCTGACATAGAAGGGAGGGAATGGTCCTTCTTGATATTTTCCTTCAACCTCTGGGCCAAACAACAGCTCAGGTTTGTCATCTGTCAAGTTTAAGGTGTCAGTATCATTTCCTAAGTTTAAGGCTTTTAAAACTTGGTTTTTGTACACTTCTTGGGTTACTAGTTCAGCTAGGGGGATGGTAATTTTTATCTTGGCAATCTCTCCCTCAAGGCTGAAAGGAATAATTGAAGTGTTAATATTTACATCTGTTTTTTCAATTGAATTCTTTTCAGCAGCTTTGATTTGCTGAACCTTGCTTGAACTAGTGATAGGAATAGTTTTACTAGGACCACTAGCTAAAGTGCTAAGGGTGCTTTGTTCAACATTTGGTTGGATTCCCTTGTCTTTATTTAAATCTGGTTTTTTGGCCGAAATGTTGGTTTTTTCTGCTGTCTTCTTGGGCTGGTTTTCTACGTTTTTCTTGACAACAATGCTAGTATTCTTATCTTTTGGATTTTCTACACTTCCCTTGCTCCTAAGATTATACTGTTTGTGTACCTCCATGATTGCATTTTCAAAACCCAATCTATAGTCATCAGAATCTTCATAGGTGTTCGTATTCTGATCATTAGAGAAGAAACCTTGTTCTTCCTCAGTGAGGAAAACATCATCGCCATTGTCTGATCCAATCAAGTTTACATGTGATTCTTCCAACCTTTCCAACTCCCCGTCTTCCTCATATTGATCTACATAGTTCTATTGAAAGGGAGGTCTAATTTGTTGGTCACTTTCTTTTTTCTTATCTTGATTGTTATCTCTTCTATAATTCTGATTTCTATTTCTGTTTTGATTGTTTTGAAGTGCAGTCTGGTTTTGATTTTCTTGTGCTTTCTTAATTATGTTCATCTCTTTCATCATTTCTTCCAACATTCTCTCCATTTTTGAGCTCGAAGTAGAGGGAGGGGATTCCTCTCTGAAAGATACTCTCTTTTCAATTTTCATTCTTGCTCTCTTTTCTATTAAGTTGACTTCCACAGAAAGAGCACCCCTTTGCATATCTTTAAGAGTTGCAAAATCTCTTTCTCTCAGTGAATAAGTCATGTCAGAGTCAAATCCTTTAGGAAAATTGTTTAAGGCTGAGCCTTGTGGAGGTTTTAGTTCTAGGGAAAGTGCATTATATACACTGTTAAATCTAGTACAATATGCTTGTACACTTTCCTGAGGATTCCTACGGAAATTATTGTAATCAGCAAGGACTTGGAGAGGATTCTTCTTTACTTCCCATTTGTTTAGGAATGTTTGATGGAAGGCTTAGAGATCGTTAATACTACGGGGGGATAAACCTTTAAACCATTTTCTTACTTCTCCCCCTAAGCTCTGAGAAAATAATCTAAGTTTGACAGAATCATCATCAATTTCTTTCGGTCAAAATAGTCATTCATCTTATCCACATGTTGTGATGCAGTTGTAGCATTATTAGCATCATATAATGGAATTTTGGACTGATAGTCCTGTGGAAGATTGACTAGTGGTACAGTAAGGGCTAAGGGAGCATACCATGCTGCCATGATATGTGGTGGGGGTGGATTAACGAGTGGTGGATTGACAAGAGGAGGATTGGGCTGAAGTGAAGTGGTTTGAACGGCGGATGAAGGATGAAGGGATGTGGATGGAACAACAGTAGATGGCTGAGCTGATCTTGGATGAGAGACACCTAAATTGAGAAGGAAATGTAAATCAGGAGGTGTTGATTCTCTACCAGGATGTTCACTTGTCTCCGGGGATGAAAGCGAAGACTCAGAATCTAGCTGAATTATATCATCAAATGACCTAGTTCTAAACGGGTTTACTAAGTCAACTTGTGATTGTTGTAGAGCTGAAATATTTTCAGGGACTGAATTAGCCCGGACGGGTGATCTGAAAACAGTTGATAATTTAATCTTAAGAGACTTCCTAAGTATAATTTCAGGGTTATCAACTATCTCAGGTGAATCAGGGTCAGGATGGGCTCTAGTGTAGATATTTCTAGAAGCCACTATGGTGTGTTTTTAGACCCAAAATAACAAGAAAAGTTCAACCAAGTATGACAATATTTGAGAGGTTAACTGATCTGTTTACACAAATTTTGATCCTACAGTCCTCTAACTGGATTTGGAAAATGTTATAATTGTAAGGGTTCTTCCCAGTGGAGTCTTAAGGTCTGCTCAAGATTGTGGAGTCGCCAGGTGGAAAATTTTAGAGTATTTTCAAAGAGGTACACTTTCCACCACAGTGCTTGTGAAACATCCCTTTTCAAGGATATCTCGAAACACAACAAACTCTAACCAGAGATTGACTAGGAGGGCATTCACTAGATATATCACCTCTAAAAGAGGATGATATCCAGAGGCTATCTGGCCCTTTCCAGACTCTGTCTAAGAGTACAAGGTAAAACACATCAAAGGTAAGTGATATGTGGGAATGAGTGTTTCACTATAAAGTGGAAGTTTTTAGCTCGTGAGGAGGTAAAAGGTTCTATGGTCCACTACCATGTTTATTATGAAGCCAAACTTGAAATATTTTTGGGTTTTTCTGAGTTTATTTTGGTTTTATAGGTTAAGAGAGTGTTCTAAGTCTGATTTTGCACTTAGCTAAGGTGTTCAAACAAACATAGTTTCTCTTATGGCTTGGTAACTGGTTCCTTCAAGGTTTGATAAGGATTAAAAGGAATCCTAAGGGTTACTTAGTTTGTCACTGATTCAATCAAGTCCTATCATGATTGCCATTATGTTTGGAAGTGCTTGAAGAAAGTTACTTATGTTACACTGGACCTAAAGGTTTTAAGAAAGGTTTTGAAACCTCTAATTCTCAGCACGTCCCACCGTGATCGCCATTATGTTGGTCTCCCGTGTTTTGACAGTTTGGCCAATAAAAAGACAAGGCAACATCAGAACCAATATTTAGAGTTCCAGGATCTAGTCCTCCTGTTCTCAGAGAGGGATCTCTCAAATATTTCTTTGCAAAGGTTTATCTTGTTTGCTTTGATTATGGATTTTAGACTAGTTATTAGTGGAGACGTTTGTTTGGTTGGGTTGAGTTGATACAACAGAACCTGAAAAGTCTAGGAAAGATAGACAGAAAGAGGAAATATCTGGTTCATTGGGCAATGGAGTCAAAATAAGGTCATGACAAACTCTTCAAGGGATATGGGATATCAAAGGGAAAATCTAACTTGGCCACAGGATCCTTTGTTTTGGAATGAGATGGACATTAATGTTTTGGAAAGAGAAACTTAATTCTCAACAAAGGGAACTTGAAAACATAACTTAACAATAAAGAGATATTTAATAGACAGGGCTAACCATAAATTCCACAAACATTCTTTAAGAAAATAATGACTTCAAGACAACTTTTAAAATGAAATCTAAGATTCGGGGAACTCCCTATTTCCTCAAAGATTTTATTTTAAAGGACTTAGAAAACATAAAAGATTCACTGATAGTTGCATTCATAGAAGAGGGAACACCTAAATAACATCTATGCTTGCAACTATAAAGACCTTCAAAACAATTGTTCAAGCAGGGGAAAAGGGTAAGATCAAAACCGACCTCTTTGATTAACTTAAGACAATGGTACTTCAAAGGGAGACTTCAATAACAACTTTCAAGTGATGGCAGACAAGCAGGGAGAACCATAAATCATGCTGAAACCAACTATTTGAGCTATTAAGGAAATAAACAAGCATGAAGAATAAAGAGAAGGTTTAAAGCCTCTAAAATACTTCAGCAGAAGAAAACATAAAACAATGAAGGGTGAACAGGTCTAAGGTGCTTCCAGGAGTCATTTATTAGCCTAAAAATTTCAGCCTACTGTAGTAAGAGATTATGAAACATAATGAAAACATGAGAAAACATTAAACAGTTAGAATACTTCACCAACAACCAAGCTCATGAATCCAATGATAGAGCCTTCTCAGGAACAGGGATGCAACAGCATCATCAAGACATCCAAGACTTCAATTTGTTTTTCAACTTCAATAGACTTGTATAATTATTTCCGAGAGTTTCAATGTTACAACTTGTGATCAAACAACAACCAACAACCAACCAACCACTCATATTCTGCTGTGGTATATATAGAAAGATGAGGAGGTGAGATCTGAAAAATATCTCAATTACAATTAATACAGGATTTAAATGGCCCATTGGCCCTTCGGATGCTCAATGAAGAAACAGAAGAGGTGTTCACCGTATTAATTGATTCACACTTATTATTTAAGCTAGGTAGGAGTATTTGTTGACCTTTGAGGCACAAGGAGTCCGAAGTAACTCTGTAGATATTCTTTGCATTGAAGGCCCTAGCAGAAGTGACTTCTTTGGCTGTGTCGAGGCAAAAATCTGATCCTGATCAATAAATTCAGCTCCTGATTGAATCCTTTGAGGCATAGGTGGCGCTGTGGTGGTTGAGGAATCAATTTGCCTCAGATATGGCGGTGGAGGCATTCTGTCTGATAAAAAATTTTAGGTTTTCCTTTTAAACTGTGTTTTAGGCTGGGAATTAGGCTTCTGATAGTCATCTTAGCCGTAATCCCTTCCAATCTGTCCATTAAACTTCTGCTCTGATCTATTTCTGCTTTCTGATACTCTTTTTCTGGGTTTTTTTGATGTTTTCCAGGTTCGATAGGGGCATGCTGCGTCAACGGCTCATGAAACCTTGTTTACAACACAGTTCTACACCCTGTGGTCGATTTCCTTTGTTAAATCGAAAGAATGGGAGTCATCACCCTCGTCCTTCGGATCTTCTTCAGACATGGCGAAAGAATTTTAAAACCTGCAAAATTCAATCAAAATTATAAAATCCTGCGTTTATATGGGCAAATATGCATCGGAGGGCGTGCGGGAGAAACGGGACGATCGGAACCGTTGATCGCGTTATGATCAACGATCGGGAGCGATTTGGAAAGTCAGCAGAGGAAAAAGGTGGACTGAGTAATGGAATCAGGAAATTGAAGGTGGACTGTCGATCTGCAGAGATCGACGGCGGAGAGGGATTCTCAGTTGCGCCGGGACCTAGCTAAACAGTATGCAGCTTGATTAAAGGGCGGGTGACTTCAACGAATGACAGCCGTTGGATGCGGGGGCCTAGATCGGGTGGCTATTGTTGATTTCGTTGGGCGGTCATGGTCTGACGGATAATGCGCGGGGGATTTACTTTATGCGGCGGTTTTGGAAAAGTACAGAGGACGCGTGGCAGCCAACATATGGAATCGCTGGCTGTCGGGTTAAAACCACCTTTCGAACGAAGGCGGTGCGAAAAAACCAGGCAGATTTGAGAAGTGACGTATGGCTGGGGGGTCCACACAATAAGTCGCGTGCCGCGCCGTCCGATCTATGGAGCAGATTGACGGTTGAGATCATCCCATATAGTTCACGGGCGGAAAACTTTGGAATTTAAATAAAACCTGATTTTCAAAGGTTTTTGATGTTTCGGGCGGAGAAAAAGGAGTAAGCGCCCAATGATCATAGCGTTTGGTTCCAGCGCTTGGGCGCATGGAGGAAAAAGGGGTAGGGGCTTAGCCTGGGGGGCTTAAGTCCAGCGCATAGAAAATGTGCGTTTTCTATGGTTTTTAAAGGGAAATGAGGGTTCCGGCAAGGTCAAGAGTGAGTCTTAGAACTTTAGGAAATGAATTTAAATGAAGGAAAAGGAGGAATCATGAAGTTGAGGGGTTTTCGAGGGAGATGGAGAAAAGAAACTGAGATTAGATTTGGAGAAGGGAGGGGAAAAGGGGTCCTTTGCGGCAGTACTTTGGCTTTAGAAATCAGCAGGATTTATGAGTTCTGAATGGAAACAGTAGTGAATATTAACCAAGGATAGGACATTATCAAAAAGTCTTCAAGTATCAGCAATTTTAATCATGAAATTGTTTCTTGAAGGCTATCCAACATTATTTAGCCACCATCTGATATGACATAATTTTATGGGTGGCTAACAGGTCCAAACACATCACTGTGCACACGTTCTAATATCTTGTTCGCCCTCTTAGCACCAGAAGGAAAACTCACCCGATTCTGCTTACCATATACACAATGTTCACAGAAATCAAAATCCAGAGAGAAATTAGACATACCTTCTACCATACCATTTCTATGCAGTATCCGAAGGCCCTTCTCTCCAATATGTCCAAGCCTTTGATGCCATAGCATGGTCTTTTCTCCAGAGACATCTAGGATTTTCGCTCCACTTTCAGGAACCATAGAACTGTTACACCCATCAATAACAGTGCTACCTTGTAGCTTGTACATAGTTTCAGTCTGAACTCCCCGCATTAACACCAGCGCTCCCCGAACCATCTTGCAGGCATCTTTCTCGAACACTGTTTTTACACCTGCATCATCCATCTTGCTTACAGAAATCAGATTTCTGGCCAATCTAGGAATATGCAGAACACTAGGAAGTGTTCTAATCCTTCCACCTTGCAGCTTCAACTTGACCTTTCCACGTCCGATTATTTTGGCCTTCCTATCATCCCCTAGGAAGACATCACCATCATATTTCTCATACTTGCAGAACCACTCCCTATGGAGACTGAAGTGAAAGGATGCATCTGAGTCAATCAAGCATGACTCATGATCTACATGTGTATTTAAAGAAGAAGCCAAATACACATCCCCACCTTCATCCGAGGTGGTTTTTGCCTCTGCAGAAGGAGCATCATTAGATCCCTTTTCTTTCCTAGGAGCTTTAGATCTACACTCATTTTTTTAGTGCCCTTCCTTTCTGCATTTCCAGCATACCTTTACAAAATTTCCAGGAGATTTAGATCTCCCTCTAGATTTGGATCTCCCACTCGAAACATTATTCTTGTTTCTATTTTGGGAACTTCCTCGTACAGATAAGGCGTCTCCATTCTGGCCCTCCATATTTCTCCGTCTCATTTCCTCCGACAGCAAGGCTGAGACAATGTCATCAAAATTCAAGGTATTTGTATTGCTACCTATTGCAATAACCAGACTATCCCACGAGTCTGGTAGAGAACACAACAAACTGATGCACTTATCTTCATCTGAGATTTTAATATCAACAGATGACAGCTGACTTACCACAGTATTGAAGGCGTTCAGATGCTCTGTCACTGAGTCTCCATCCTTCATCCTCAGGTTATACAGCTTTTTCCGCAGAACAACTTATTCACCAGAGACTTAGATTGGTACAAAGTCCCAAGTTTTTCCCACAAATTCTTCGCCGTAGCTTCCCTAGATACATTCAACAATACTGAATCTGAGACACACAATCGTATTGTGCTCTTAGCCTTCCGATCCAGTTTCTTCCAGTCTTCATCTGACATTGTCATTGGTTTAGTACCTGGATCTACCGTGATCCACTGATCTTTATCCACCAGCAGATCCTCCATCTTGAGCTTCCACAACTCAAAACTCTGACCATTAAATTTCTCGATCTCTATCTTTCCGCCACTCGCCATCTTCTTTCACCGCAAGAATCGATCCCGCAGATCTCCCACTGAACAAGGTCTACCACAGGCCCGAGCAAAAAACCCTCAACAACAAAGGCGTCCCCTTGAAGCCGAAACAGCTCCGATACCAAATGTAGGTTTTAACTCTGAACAGAAATATCTACACACGATTCTTATAACAGAAAATAAACAATAGCAAGAGCATAAAACATAAAACAGATAAACACAGAGATTTTCCCCTGGATCCCAAATCGGGACGACCAGCTTGATTTTTCATTATATTCCTTTTAGTGTTACAACACATATATGTACATGCCGAAGCATACATAAACCCCAATCCATTAACCCTGGATTAGAACATAACCGTAGTTCCCTTGACCGGATCTACAAAATACCAGGGGCCGAAAACCATCGTACCCCAAAACCATGTGCAAACTCATGCACAAAACATGGGTGGGTCCGCATATGAGTGGGACCGCATACCAAAATGCCGCCGGCGCCGCTCGACTTCAACAAAGGGGTCAAGCCGCCCCGGTGACCCCCCCCCGCCGGCGCCTCAGCGCAACGTACAATGTGGATGGGCTAGTCGTGGAAAGAATATAACACATACCCAACATTCTCCCACTTGTTGTTTTCTTTCCACAGGGGGCCATAGGAGAGTTGAGTCATTAGCCCAGCTTTGCAACACCCATTGTTTCTCTACACAAAGAGAACTTCTGAGTGCTTACAAACTTCGTCAATGCATCTACAACATTCTTCAAAGTGTCCACCTTTACCAGCAACACCCTTTTAGCCTCAACCATATCTCTCACAAAGTGATATTGAACATCAATGTGCTTTGTCTTTAAATGATAATTAGGATTCTTAGCCAAGAAATTTGCAATTTAGCTATCACAGTCTATCCTTCTAGCTTGCTGCACCAACCCCATACTTTAACACAACCTCTGCAATGAAATTGCTTCCTTGCTTGCATGAGTGGCTGCCATGTATTCTGCCTCTGTAGTTGAAAGAGCCACTATAGATTGTCTTTTACTCATCCAACTTACTGCACCTCCAAATAGACTAAACACATACCCACTTGTAGATCTTCTTTGGTTCGGATCTCTCGCTCAAGATGCATCAACAAACCATGAATGTCCAACATTCTTTCAAGTAGAATCTCGTAATAAGCAAGATTGGCAGAGTCCAATTACAGAAACAACATCGTTTCAACCAACTTTGGGATTCTAGGATCTAGCCCTCCTGAATTTGGAGAGGGATCTCTCCAATATGTGCAAAGATGGATATTTTCTTTGAAAGCTTAAGATAATGATATTAGGCTAGTTGTGAAGGCCAAGGATTTTGTTTTGGATGGTTGAGCATGAAATACTACTTGAGGTTACTTGAGGGGAAAGTCCTAAGTGTAAAAAGTTTCAAAAGTTAGAAGTTGCAAGCAAATAGAACAGTTTTGGCAGATAGATAGATATAACGCTGGTTTTTACTCCATTGGGCTATGGAGTCATATCTGGGCTTTAATTGAGCAACAATATCAAGAGTGATCCAAGGGGCAAGTCATCTATACCACAATATTGTTGAGTTTAAAATGATGGAATGGAAACATTAAAGTGTTGGAGGGGTGGAAACTGATAATAATTTCTCAGAGGATTTATAGTTAGTCCGAACAAGAAAAGCCTCTTAAGTAACTTTTTAAAACCAACCAAGTGCAGGGCTAACCATTGACTCCTTGGGCAAGTCTGTATTCAAGCAACTTAATTGACAAACAATCCAGTAATCCGCATAATTACCTTCAGAAAGTATGAAAACATATAAGAGAAACAAAGTGTGACTTAAGATCAGATAAAGTACTTTTAAACCTAGTAGCACTGGAGAGGTCCAACACCAGAAACTTTCGAGAATCTGCCTTTGGAGAAAAGAATCTGAGAATCGGGGGCAACCCATATCTTCTCTAGTCTAACTTTAATAGAAAATAATGGAAATCACATTTAAGAACAATGTTTAAGCAAACAGAAATACGAAGGAACGCCAACATTCCTAATTTTTTAAACAATATTGAATCATTCTTAAATAAACAAGTTTGAGGAAAACATCAAGATAAAGATTTCTCAGCCAGAGAAGGTTACTGATATACAGCTGATCCTAACCCTGTTTCAAATGTTCTTTACAACAAAATGTGAACAATATGGCATACATGGAAGGAAAACAATTTAACAAAGAAAGAAGCACTTCACCAGTGATATAGACCAGGATCCCAAGAAACAACTTTTATATTGATGTCAAACCAGTTACAATCTTTAGGTCCAATGTTTCAGTTCAGCAGTCATCTTCACTATTAAAATTAACTATTCTAGCACAAACGAGCTTCAAGGAACGTTGAACACTATGTACAAATAGAAGTCTCGAGCTCAAGTGTATTTCAAAGTTACGCAACCAACAGTTGCTCATCTTCTACTAAGGTATTTATAGAAGGATGAGGAGGTGAGAACTAAAAATATCTCCTTTCTCCTACAAACGCAATTAATACAGATTCAAGACTTCTTGGCCTTTTGAGGGGCTCGATGAAGAAGTTCACAGGTGGAACACTGTATTAACTGTTTTACGTTTATGAATTAAGCTCAACGGGAGCTTTATTTGACTTTGAGGCTTTGGGTAATGTTTGGAGTAACTCTGCAGATATTTCTGCATTGATTTCCTTGCAGAAGTAACTCCCTGGCTGCGCTGGAGGCGAATCTCTGACCTTCTTCAATAACTTCGGCCTCTGTTTTTACAGGTTTGAGGCAACAGGTGGCTCGGTGGTAGCTGAGGAATCAATTCGCCTCATATGTGGCGGTGGAGGCTTTCTGCCTGATAAAACACTTTAGGTTTTATTTAATTCTGTTTTAATTTGGGGGATTAGGCTTTTGATGTTCAATCTTAGCCGTGATCCCCAAATTTGTCTTCAATCTTGGTCCTGTGGTGCTCTATCTAAAAACTTATACTCTTTAACTGTTTTTGAATAAAACAGTGCCTTGTTGATGTGCAGGGGCAGCACAGGCCATTTACGTGTTGTCAACGCTCATGAAACGCTGATAAATCACTGGATTCAAACCTGCGAATGGTTGTGTTTTAATAGCCCGAAGGCGCAGGAAACGTCTTTCTCGGTCTTCGGCCTTTCTTCATAACATAATGGAAAACCATAGAAATACCTGCAAAACACAAAATAATTAGGAAATCCTGCGGAAATAGGTTAAACTGCTTCAGATGGTGGGGGAGGAGCGTAGCCATTGGATAAAAATATCTAACGGTGGAGATCAACGCAAAAACAGGCAAAGGAGAGCGGGGAGAAGAAATAAGGCGGTGTGGTTTTGGACCGTCCGATCTGGACACGTGGACGGTCCAGATCTAATCGGAGGATCGCAATCGGAGGGGAGGAACAAAAGGTGCGATTTGGAAAATGCTGATGCGTTTGCGCGATCGGGGAGACTTGTGCGATCAAGCGATGACTGTTGGATTAGCGGGAAATGGACGGACGGAATTAAATTGGAGCAATCGAAATCGGGGAGCGCAGAAGAGAGGATGCGATTTGAAACTTGCGATAAGAAACTTGCGATTGAGCGCTGGCCGTTGATCTGAGGACCAGATCAATGGCGGGGAAAGAATCGGAGGGATCGCAATCGGAGGTGGCAAATAGGGGCATGCGATTGTGCAATCGGGGAAATTTGCGATGCGATTTGAAACTCCGATGAGATTGAGCGATGGCCTTTCGATCGGCGGTGATCAATGGTGGAGATGAATAAGGGGGAAAACCCTTTCATACATACGAAAACCAAATTTTTTACAATAAAAACAAGTTAAAATGGGGCGGGCGGAAAAAATATATAAGTAAAAGAAAAAAGGCGCCCGATTGCAGGGCCGTGGGATATATGAACTGTAATATGCCCGGGAGTATATATAACAAGGGCCTAATCGCAATCGGAACTGCGGGCCTGTTCTTTCCGATCAACCCATTTGAAATTTCCCCGATTGCGATTGCGCGATCGGTCTTTTCGATCAACCCATTAAAGTATTTCAACATGTGTTTTTAAGTTTTCAACTTAAAACATTCGGAAAGTGGGTTTTTGGATTTACAAAGGAAAATATGATCGGAGAAATTTTTTTTTTCAATGGTTTAGCGCCCAATTGCGGGCCCACAGCTTAAATGAAATAACTATATGATCTGTGTTTTATGATAAAAAGGGTTGATCGCAATCGGAGTTTTGAAATGGCTCAAAAAACGTGCACACTTGAATCTTTCCGATGCGATTAGCACTAATGGGACTAGCGCATGGTTCTGGGGAAAGGGCATGTGGGGGAAGTGGTTTAGGACTTAGCCCAAAGGGGCTTAAGTCCATAGTAATAAAACTTTGACTTTTATGAAAAATTTCAAGGATTTAAATAGATTTGGGGGTTTCGGTAAGGTCTTTTAAAGTAAGTTTCAAACCTTATAAAGTGGTCTTTGTGAATGGAAGAAGGAAATTCATAAAAACAAAGGGGATTTTATAAGTGAAGGTTAATTTGGAGTGGGGAGGAAAGGGAAAATGATAGTTTTTCAGCAGTTTTTTCTCTTGGATTTTTAGCAAAAATTTTCAGAGTATGAAATGGGAACAACAATGTAGGATCTGGACAGAGGCATGAGGCCTTTAAAAGTCTTCAAGAGCCAACAATTTTTTGGTAATAAAAATTGTTCCTTGAAGGCTCAAAACAGATTTAGCCACCTTTGGGTATAACAAATTTTATAGGTGGCTAACAGTGGCTCCACTTGGGGATGGTGCCTTCTTGAAGGCATCAAGAATTTCAGACTTGCATCTTCTGGGAGGCTGATCAGTTGCCCCATCCATTGGGCTGTCCTCCTGTGATTGAAAGATATTTTCTAAAAACATATTTGGCAGCCATGAAAACAATGGACCTTTATCAACCAGCTTGCTACCTACCCAATCCTACAGATCTAACATTTTTTCTTCTTAGAGTGCACTTGGATTGGCAAACTCTCTTACAACATTTTATTCTTTTGAAAGCATAAAAACTAATCTAGTTCTACTCCTTATTTCTCGCCGAACTCAGATTAAACAATTGAGGTCAGATATTTCTCTACCTAATCTACTGTCTTGTTGGGATTAAGCTGTCCAACAGACTCTCATTCTCTAAATTCTATGACAAAAATTTAAAAACAGTCAAGTTAAGATTAAGCTGTTTAACTTGTTGTGATCTATGGCATAAAAACAAGCTGCACATAGATTATTATTTGCAGAAAATTAAAAATCAAAATGGAAGGCTTAAGATCTGAAAGTTTCTCATCGTGGCCTTTTCTTATTTTCACAGCTCTGTTTTGGATTTTGTTTGAGCTACCTCTTCCTTGATATCTGATTCAGATTTTGGGCAAATTAGAACCAGTTTTTCTCTTTTATGACTCAGAAAATAAAACAGTTTTGAGTCGTCTCTCTTTGGAAACTTTGGTTCAGGTTTTGAGTTTGTTTGAACCTTCATTTCTATCCTAATCTAACAACTGATAAGCCAAGATTGAACAGTTTGGCAAATCAAATTTTCTACCTTATCAGCAATAAATTTAAAACTAGTTAGTCAAGTTTAAACGGTTTGGCTAACTAGAAGTGTGTTTTAGGAGTGGCATTTAAGCTTACACACTTTCAGATTTATTTCTCTTTTGGCATGGGGCTTTGCCTTTCTTGTTTTCATTTCTGCCCTCTTTTCATTTTTCTTTGTTTTTGTATTTTTTGATTTTTCATAACTTTGAATGCAAAGGTGGATGAAATATTCACAATGGAACAGGTAAAAGGCTTTAACACACAAAAATGGATCAAGAGAAGTAATGCTTAAGCATCCTGCCATTAACAGGACCCCCAAACAAATCTGTTCCACCCAGCTCTTGTAAGAAGAATGCATTATTTCCAGCAACTGAATGAGTAGAGTAAGGGCCAAGCCATAGATTGTCAAATTTACCATGCTTTCCCTTGTCTTCCCTCCTTGAGTCCCACTTTAAAACTTTGTCCCCAATCTTGAAATTGTTGGCCTTTGTTCTTCTATCAAATATTCTCTTGATATTATCTTGCTTCTGCGATACTTTGTTATACACCTCCTCCCTAGTCTGTTGAAGATGAATGGTCTGATTTATTCTTCTGATCATGTCATTTTCTTCAGTCTGCAACTCCTGAATCAAATTCATAACTGGTACACCAAGGCTATTAGGAAAAATTGCATCTGTACCATACACAAGCTGGAAAGGTGACATACCAATAGATTTTTTCAAAGTCAATCTGTCAGCCCAAAGTGCATGGACCAGCTTTGTGTGCCAAGATTTCTTATTGTCCTCCAACAATTTCTTGATTATGTTCACTAGGCTCTTGTTTGAAGATTCAACAAGTCCATTACCCTGAGGGTAATAGGCTGTGGAATGCCCCAATGTTATCTGATACCTATGGCAGAAGTCAATCATTTTCTTTGACCCAAATGCTGCTGCATTATCAGAGATAAGTTTGGTAGGACAGCCAAATCTGGAGAGGATATTGGTCTCCATAAATTTTATGATAACTGAGTCATTGGCTTGTCTACAGGGAATGGCTTCTATCCACTTAGTGAAGTAGTCTGTGGCGGTGAGGATCCATTTATGCTGGGCAGAAGATGAGGGATGGATTTCTCCTATAAAGTCAAGTCCCCACTGTTGGAAAGGAGCCTCAACAGTGATTGGATGCACAGGAAGGGGTTAAAGTTTTCTCTTGCCTTCAAACAATTGGCATTTATGGCAAGTAGTGGTCATCTTGTGTATATCAGGAAAAAGAGTAGGCCAATAGAAACCAGCCCTCAAAACTTTGTTGGTTGTTGACTTCCAGTACAAATGACCTCCACACTCTCCTTCATGAAATTCCTGCTTAACCTTCTCTGCATCGAACTCAGGCAAACATCTAAGTAATATACCACTAGAATTTTTCCAATAAAGACACCTATCTATAATGCAATAGTTTACTGCTTTCAGCTTTAAGAACCTTGCCTTTGTTTTCGATAAACCAGGAGGTGTATTTAAATTAAGCAAAAAATAGACAATATCAGCATACCAAGGAGAATTCATAAAATGGTTTTCAACAATGGAAGTTGAGAATTCTTCTTGGCTATCCAAAGCATTAATCATATTAACATCAAGAACTTCAAAATTGGATTCAGCCATTAATCTAGCTAGACCTTGGCCTTTGATGAGTTTAGTGGGTTTTATCTCTAAATCATATTCGAGAATAACAACAATCCACTTACCTCTCTTACCATCTGGGTCCTGTGTTAGAATGTCCTTAACAACTGAATTAGGGACAAAGGCAATGATGTGTGACTGAAGGATGTATACTCTGAAGTCTTTCAATGCTTTAACCAAAGCGAAAGCTTGCTTTTCCATAATGTTATAGTTCAAAGGGGCGTCCCTTAATGCCTTGCTAAAGAATGAAATAGGTTGCTCTTGTCCTTGTGGATTTTTCTGTAAAAGGACAGCGGCAATGGTATGTTCTGATGCAAATGAGAAGATATAAAAATCTTTTGAAAAATTAGGACTTATGAGAACTGGTGCTTTGGTTAGAGCTTGTTTTACCAGTTCAAAGGATGTCTTTGCTTCCAAGTCCATTTTACCCCTTGTTCCTTCTTTAACATGTTTGTGATATTTCTAAGGAGCTCTGCCAAGTTAGGGATGAACCTTCTCAAAAATTTAATCTTTCCAATGAAAGACTGCAACTCCTTGATATTTCGAGGATGAGAGATTTGCAATATAGCCTCAATCCTCTTTGGATCTATCTTTATACCCTCTTCTGAAATAATGTGTCCAAGAAGCTTACCTTCTTGGAGACCAAATAGTGTCTTCTTAGGGTTTAAAGATATTCCAAACCTTCTTCACTTCTCGAAAACTTTTCTTAAATTTTCTAAATGTTCTTCATCTGTTTTTGAAAACACCGTGACATCATCTAGATAGATAATGATGAAGAAACCCAATTCTTCTGAGAATGCTATGTCCATGGCTCTTTGAAAGGTTGCTCTAGCATTCATTAGACCAAAGGGCATTTTCACATACATGAAGGTGCCCCATGGTGTAGTAAAGGCTGTCTTTAATTGATCATCAGGGTGGACTAAGACTTGATTATACCCTGAATAGCCATCTAGCAAAGAAATTCTCTTGGACCCTACCACCCTTTGTAGAATATGATCCATTTTTGGTAAAGGGTAATTGTCTTTCAATGAAGCTTTGTTTAAGTCTCTAAAGTCTATACAAAGCCTGATTTCTCCAGTTTTCTTCCTAACAGACACCAGATTAGATACCCACTCATAATATCTAATAGGGACAATAATACCAACATCATACATTTTCATGATTTCCTTCTTAACCAATGGTAATTGGACATGGTTTATTCTGCACAGCTTCTATTTGAATGGTTTTTGGTTATCTTTAAGAGGAATTTTGTGCTGTATTATTTTAGTGTCATAGGACTTAAGGTCTTCGTAACTCCATGAAAAAACATCAGAAAACTCTTTGAATAGCTCTATGTATTTGAGTTTAATGTGAGTTGGCAAAGTTTTGGACAGTTTAATCATTTTCGGTTTTTCCTCACTGCCTATATTGCACTCCTCTACTTCAGTCTCTACAGGTTCCAGTTTTGGTTTATTGGCCACATCGTTAAAATCGAACAACTCCTCTAAAGGGGTCATACCACTAGGAAAACTTTCATCTTTAGAGTACAGAGTTTCTATCTCCTCTGTTTCGAACTCTGCATTCAGTTTTATTTCATTTTCAAGTTTGTCGGACAAAAAATTTACGTTGGCAAGTTCTAGAGATGGCTCTTCTTTATCAAGGAGATTTTCTTCACTGCAGTCTGTATCATAGTCTGAATCCGAACTGTGCAGTTCGAAGTCATTTCTGAATTGCATGAAGTCTTCTATTTGTTTGTCATTGTAAAAAACTTGCCAATATTTCTTGTTATCAGGCACAGCTGGTCTAAATTTGATTGGAGTTGTGTTATCTCCGGTTTCGTATGGCGTTAGACATGTCCTGGCCGCAAAAGCTAAATTGTGGGCAGTAATATTTTCTCTTCTCGGGATAAATATGAGTTTGGACTCCCCAAACGTTTTCAAAAGATCCATAACATCGTTGCGATAGGCCCTAAGTCTGGGATGATTTGCGTTATACTCCCCATTGACTTGCCTAATTATTAACTCAGAATCCCCATACACATTGATTTTATTGGCTCCTAACTTTTTCAGTAAATGTAAGCCTAAGAGCAGGGATTCGTACTCCGCTATGTTATTGGAACACTGAAAGTTTAATTTGCATGAAATGCATTCTGTGTGTTGACTTTCAGTGTTAATAATCCATACACCTGCACCAGCATTATTTCTAGTGCATGACCCATCAAAATACATACTCCATAAAGGACTGTCTTCGGTTTCATCTATTTGGCGATTGTCCTCTTTAACTACGGTGCCTTCTGACTATTCATGATTAGCAGCACCCAATTGAATTTGTTTTACCTCTTTAGATTTTTCAGTGAATGGAGATGTGTTTTCTCGACTCTCGATGTTCAAAGGAAAAGGACACATAGTTTGCATCTCGAGACCCGTGTTTAGTTCACTAGATTGCACAGGTTCAACAAACTGTTTTGACAGTTCCGTGGTATTTATCTCCTCCTCTGTAACGGCCATTAATCCTGATAGTGCAATTTTTTCAGTAAGCGCTTCATCGTTAAACAAGATAAAAGAATCAAGGCTTGAACTTACGGAATAAAGGGGAGAGTTTTGAGGTCTGTCTTGACTTGTGACCGTGTATTGCATATGAGACTCCCTGTAAAGTCTTCTAGTCTGATTGAAAACCGGGATAGTTGCATATGTCATGTCCATCTGCATAGTCCCCTGTAACTTAGCTCCCCAGGATCTTGATAATAGCATTCCATACTTTGGGGGGACATCAGCCACAACAATGTCCATGAGTAAACATTTGGCTAGAATCTGGGCTAGGTTAACACAGAGGTCTTTGATCAATCCTAAGCATTTTACTCTGCTTGAGTCAAAGGAGTATAGGTCCTTGTAGGGTCTGGTAATTTCTAAACCAAGGCTCTCCATCACAGCTTTAGGCATTAAATTATGAGAAGCCCCGGAATCATGCATAGCATTGTGTAGAATTTTGTCATGAGTGTTCAAACTTACATAAAAGGGAGGAACAGGTCCTTCTTGAAACTTCCCTTCAATCTTAGGGCCAAAAATCAACTCTGGTTGGTCGTCACTAAGATTGACTGTATCTCCATTTTCCTCTATATTTAAAGCCTTCAAAATTTGGTTCCTATATACATGTTGGGCAACTAACTCAGTTAAGGGAACAGAGATTCTGACCTTTAAGATTTCCTGTTCCAGGCTGAAAGGAGTTTGATTCTTTGAAGCACTTGTTTCAACCTTATTAGCTGTCACTCTATCAACAATTACAGCTTGCTGATTCGTTTTATTTGACACAAATGTTGTAGAAGGAGTACTAGCGGAAGTGTTAGTACTGCTGGTGCCTGCACTCTGTTTTTCAGAATTTTGAGTGTTTTTCTCTTTATCTTTACCAGAATTATCAGCCACTGTTTTGTCTTTTTGTTTGACTGTTTTAGGCTTGGCTGCAGTGCTTCTTTGAGAGGGTTTTTCAGAGGTTTTGGTGTTGGGGGTTTGTAGACTGGTCTTGCTTCTAAGGTCATATTCTTTTTGAGGTTCTATGATGACATTTTCCATGTCTTGATAATCATTTTTATTACCATCTCTTTTGTCATCATAAGGTGTGTAAAGACCTTGTTTTCTATCATAATGAACTTCCAAGTCTCATCCTCTCCCCTAAACATGTTGATATCCTCTTCCTCTGTTATGTCTTCTGTTTCTTCAACCTCACTTACATAGTTTTGATGAAAGGGAGGGGTGATCTGTTGATCATCTTCCCTAGGTCTGTTTAAAGGTTGGTTCCTTCTAACATTCTGATTCTGGTTCTGGTTTCTATTTTGAGGAGCAGTTTGATTTTGGCTTGCTTGTGCTCTCTTAATTATGCTCATATATTTCATCATTTCCTCCATCATTCTCTCCATTTTTGAGTTGGAAGTAGAAGGGGTAGATTCTTCTCTAAAGGATACTCTCTTTTCAGCTTTCATCCTTACTCTTTTCTCCATCAGATTCACTTCTACAGAAAGAGCACCTCTTTGCATATCTTCAAGAGTCGCAAAATCTCTTTCTCTTAAAGAATAGGTCATGTCAGCATCAAATCCTTCAGGAAATTTGTTTAAAGCAGAGCCTTGTGGAGGTTTTAGTTCCGGGGAGAGTGCATTATATACACTGTTAAATCTGGTACAATAAGCTTGTACACTTTCCCCTGGGTTCCTATGGATATTGTTATAGTCAGCAAGAACTTGGAGAGGGTTCTTCTTTGCCTCCCATTTGTTTAAGAATGTTTGATGGAAGGCTTGGAGATCATTAATGCTATGGGGGGCTAAGCTTTTAAACCATTTTCTGACTTCTCCCCCAAAACTTTGAGTGAATAATCTAAGTTTGACAGAATCATCGTCAATTTTGTTTCTGTCAAAGTAGTCATTCATCCTATCCACATGATGTGATGCAGTTGTAGCGTTGTTAGCATCATACAATGGAATCTTGGACTGATAGTCTTGTGGAAGATTGGCTAATGGTGCATGAAGGACTAAGGGAGCATACCAGGCAGCCATGGCAGGAGGTGGAGGTGGATTTATAAGAGAGTTGACAAAAGGGAAGGTGGGTTGAAGCGGAGTGGTTTGAACAGTGGGTGTGGGGTGAACAAAGGTGGATGGACTAGGAATAGACTGTTGAGATGATCTTGGATGAGAGACACCTAAATTGTGAAGGAAATGTAAATCAGGAGGTGTTGTTTCTCTGCTACCAGGATGTTCACTTGTTTCAGGAGATGAAAGTGAAGATTCAGAGTCTAACTGGATTATATCATCAAACGACCTAGTCCTAAATGGATTCACTAAGTCAGCTTGTGATTGTTGCAGAGCTGAAAGATTTTTAGGGACTGAATTAGCTCTCAAGGGTGATCTGAAAACAGTTAATAATTTAACCTTAGGATACTTCCAAAGGATACTTTCTGGATTATCCACTATCTCAGGTGGTTTCGGGTCCGGATGGGCTCTAGTGTGAATCTTTTTCGAAGCCACTGTGCTGTGTTGTTTAGACCCAAACAACAAGAAAATTTCAAACATATATGACAATCTGGGAGAGGTTAACTAATCTGTTTTCACATTTTAATCCTACAGTCCTCTAATTGAGTTTGAATGATACTATAATGATAAGGGTTCTTCCCAGTGGAGTCTTAAGGTCTGTTTAAGGATTGTGGAGTCGCCAAGTGGAAATTTTTAGCTCCTTTCAGAGGTAAAAGGTCTTATGGTCCACCACCATGTTTATTTAATTCCAATCTGAAATATTTGTAGGTTTTTCTGAGTCATTTTTCAGTTGTGTGGTTTTTAAGAATATCCTAACTCTGTTTCAAAACTTAGCTAAGGAAGTGAGACAAAGGCAGTCTACTCTTATGGCTAAGCCGGCTGATTTTTCAAGGTTAGATGAAGTCTTAAGAGAAACCTAGGGTTTACCTAGTTTGTCACTGATTCAAACAAGTTTCATCATAACTACCTATCCTAGGCAGTGCTTGAAAAGGCTTCTTTTTACTCTCAAAGTGTTCTTGAATAAAGGGTTTTCTGAGGCCTCTAAAAGGTATTAAAAACACTCAGGATCCCCAGCGGAGTCGCCAGAAATGTTAGGTCTTTGTAATAAGCAAGATTGGCAAAATTCCGATCACAGAGTTAGCATCATTTCAACCAACTTTGGGATTCTAGGATCTAGCCCTCGTGAATCCAGAGAGGGATCTCTCCAATAGGTACAAAGATGGATATTGTCTTTGAAAGCTTAAGGTAATGATATTAGGCTAGTTGTGAAGGCCAAGGATTTTGTTTTGGATGGTTGAGCATGAAATGCTACTTGAGAGGAAATTCCTAAGTGCAAAAGTTTCAAAAGTGAGAAGTTGCAAGTGGATAGAACAGCTAAGCTAAACAGATAGATATAACGCTGGTTTTTAGTCCATTGGGCTATGGAGTCATATCTGGGCTTTAATTGAGCAACAACATCAAGTGTGATCCAAGGGGCAAGTCATCTATACCACAAGATTATTGAGATTAAAATGATGGAATGGAAACATTAAAGTGTTGGAGGGGTGGAAACTGATAATAATTTCTCATAGGATTTATAGTCAGTCCAAAACAAAAAAAGCCTCTTAAGTAACTGTTTAAAACCAACCAAGTGCAGGGCTAACCATTGACTCCTTGGGCAAGTCTGTATTCAAGTAGCTTAATTGAAAAACAATCCAGTAATCCACACAATTACCTTCAGAAAGTATGAAAACACACAAGAAAAACAGAGTTTAACTTAAGATCAGATAAAGTACTTTTAAACCTAGTCTGCTTTCAGTCAACACCAAGGGAAATTTTCAGAATCTGCCTTTGGAGAAAAGAATCTAGGAATCAGGGCAAACCATATCTTCTCTAGTCTAACTTTAATAGCAAATAATGGAAATCAAATTTAAGAACAATGTTTATGTAAACAAAAGGACGAGGGAACGCCAACATTCCTAATTGTTTAAACAGTATTGAATCATTCTTAAATAAACAAGTTTGAGGAAAACATTAAGATAAAGATTTCTCAGCCAGAGAAGGTTACTGATATACAGAAGATCCTAACCCTGTTTAAACTGTTCTTTACAGAGGTAAAATGAACAATATGACATACATAGAAGGGAAACAATTTAACAAAGAAAGGAGCACTTCACCGGTGATATAGACCAGGATCCCAAGAAACAACTTTTATATTGATGTCAAACCAGTTACAATCTTTAGGTCCAATGTTTTAGTTCAGCAATCATCTTCACTATTCAAATTAACTATTCTAGCACAAACAGAGCTTCAAGGGCCAGTGAACACTATGTACAAATAGAAGTCTCGAGCTCAAGTGTATTTCAAAGTTCTGCAACCAACAATTTCTCATCTTCTACTAAGGTATTTATAGAAGAATGAGGAGGTGAAATCTAACAAAAGATCTCTCGACGCAATTAATACAGATTCAAGACTTCTTGGCCTTTTGAGGGGCTCGATGAAGAAGTTCACAGGTGGAACACTGTATTAACTGTTTTACGTTTATGAATTAAGCTCAGCGGGAGCTTTATTTGACTTTGACGCTTTGGGTAATGTTTGGAGTAACTCTGCAGATATTTCTGCATTGATTTCCTTGCAGAAGTAACTCCCTGGCTGCGCTGGAGGTGAATCTCTGACCTTCTTCAATAACTTCGGCCTCTGTTTTGACAGGTTTGAGGCAACAGGTGGCTCGGTGGTAGCTGAGGAATCAATTCGCCTCATATGTGGTGGTGGAGGCTTTCTGCCTGATAAAACACTTTAGGTTTTCTTTAAATCTATTTTAATTTGGGGGATTAGGCTTTTGATGTTCAATCTTAGCCGTGATCCCCAAATTTGTCTTCAATCTTGGTCCTGTGGTGCTCTGTCTCAAAACTTATACTCTTTAACTGTTTTTGAATAAAACAGTGCCTTGTTGATGTGCAAGGGCAGCACAGGCCATTTACGTGTTGTCAACGCTCATGAAACGCTGATAAATCACTGGATTCAAACCTGCGAATGGTTGTGTTTTAATAGCCCGAAGGCACAGGAAACGTCTTTCCCGGTCTTCGGCCTTTCTTCATAACATAATGGAAAACCATAGAAATACCTGCAAAACACAAAATAATTAGGAAATCCTACGGAAATAGGTTTAAACTGCTTCAGATGGCGGGGGAGGAGCGTAGTCGTTGGATAAAAATATCTAACAGTGGAGATCAACGCAAAAACAGGCAAAGGAGAGAGGGGAGAATAAATAAGGCAGTGTGGTTTTGGACCGTCCGATCTGGACACGTGGACGGTCCAGATCTAATCGGAGGATCACAATCGGAGGGGAGGAACAAAAGGCACGATTTGGAAAATGCCGATGCGTTTGCGCGATCGGGGAGACTTGTGCGATCAAGCGATGACCGTTGGATTAGCGGGAAATGGACGGACGGAATTAAATCGGAGAAATCGCAATTGGGGAGCGCAGAAGAGAGGATGCGATTTGAAACTTGCGATAAGAAACTTGCGATTGAGCACTGGTCGTTGATCTGAGGACCAGATCAATGGCGGGGAAAGAATCGGAGGGATCGCAATCGGAGGTGGCAGATAGGGGCATGCGATTGTGTAATCGGGGAAAGTTGCGATGCGATTTGAAACTTCGATGCGATTGAGCGATGGCCTTTCGATCGGCGGTGATCAACGGTGGAGATGAATCAGGGGGGAAACCCTTTCATACATACGAAAACCAAATTTTTTACAATAAAAACAAGTTAAAATGGTGCGGGCGGAAAAAATATATAAGTAAAAGAAAAAAGGCACCCGATTGCGGGGCCGTGGGATATATGAACTGTAATATGCCCAGGAGTATATATAACAAGGGCCTAATCGCAATCGGAACTGCGGGCCTGTTCTTTCCGATCAACCCATTTGAAATTTCCCCGATTGCGATTGCGCGATCGGTCTTTTCGATCAACCCATTAAAGTATTTCAACATGTGTTTTTAAGTTTTCAACTTAAAACATTCGGAAAGTGGGTTTTTGTATTTACAAAGGAAAATATGATCGGAGAATTTTTTTTTTTCAATGGTTTAGCGCCCAATTGCGGGCCCACAGGTTAAATTAAATAACTATATGATCTGCGGTTTATGATAAAAAGGGCTGATCGCAATCGGAGTTTTGAAATGGCTCAAAAACGTGCACACTTGAATCTTTCCGATGCGATTAGCGCTAATGGGACTAGCGCCTGGTTCTGGGGAAAGGGCATGTGGGGGAAGTGGTTTAGGACTTAGCCCAAAGGGGCTTAAGTCCATAGTAATAAAACTTTGATTTTTATGAAAATTTTAAAGGATTTAAATGGATTTGGGGGTTTCGGTAAGGTTTTTAAAGTAAGTTTCAAACCTTATAAAGTGGTCTTTATGAATGGAAGAAGGAAATTCATAAAAACAAAGGGGATTTTATAAGTGAACGTTAATTTTGGAGTGGGGAGGAAAGGGAAAATGATAGTTTTTCAGCAGTTTTTTCTCTTGGATTTTTAGCAGAAATTTTCAGAGTATGAAATGGGAACAGCAATGTAGGATCTCGACAGAGGCATGAGGCCTTTAAAAGTCTTCAAGAGCCAACATTTTTTTGGTAATAAAAATTGTTCCTTGGAGGCTCAAAACAGATTTAGCCACCTTTGGGTATAACAAATTTTTTATGGGCAGCTATTGCGCACCAATCCTGTTCTTCCCTGGTAGCACAAGCCATAATCACTAGTGCCACGTAAATATCTGAAAACCCGCTTCACTGCTGTCCAATGCTCCTTCCCTGGGTTTGACATAAACCTACTCAATACTCCCACTGCATGTGCAATTTCTAGTCTAGTACAGACCATTGCATACATCAGGCTACCCACTGCACTTGCATATGCAACACGAGACATATCCTCCTCTTCTTCTAAATGTTGGGACAACATTGGAATAGCTTTACAACTACGAGGGAATAAGAACATTCTCCAGTTCACTATCCTACATATTGAACCTGTGATATAGTCTCGACAAACTTCCTCTGGTTTAACCAAAGCTTCCTGTTTGCCTGATCTATCTTAATTTCCATACCCAAAAAATAGTTTGCAGCACAAAGATCCTTCATGTCAAATTTGGAGAACAACTGAGTCTTCAAATCTTGGATAATTTGTTTATCATTTCCAATCAATAACATATCATCCACATACAAGACCAAATAAATAACAAGGCCACCAATTAATTTAAAATAAACATAGTGATCCTCCGTACTTCTGGTGAAGCCAAGTCCCCATATATAGGTATCAAATTTATGATACCACGTCCTTGGTGACTGTTTTAACCCATACAGAGACTTCTTTAACCTACATACTAGTTCTTTCTTCCCCTTAACCATAAAGCCTTCAAGTTGTTTCATGTAGATCTCCTCTTCTAGATCCTCATGAAGAAATGATGTCTTCACATCCATTTGTTCTACCTCAAAATCAAATGCAGCAGCAACAGATAAAAGTAATCTAATAGAAGTACCTTTGGCAACAGGAGAAAAAATATCACCAAAATTTATTCCCGGCACCTGGGAATAACCTTTTGCTACCAATCGAGCTTTGTATTTCTCCACCTTGCCTTCTACATTCATCTTCTTCTTAAACACCCATTTTCTCCCAATGGGCTTTCTTCCAGCCGGCAACTCCACCAGATCCCATGCCTCATTTTTGTGCAAGGATGCCATTTCATCGACCATGGCCTCCTTCCAGAGTTTTCCATCCTCTGAATCTACTGCCTCCTTGACAGTTCTGGGTTCATCATCAGTTATAGTTAAGGCAAAACCTGAACATAAAGCAGATGGACTATACCTTTATGGTTGCCTTCTTTCCCGAACTGATCTTCTCAAAGCTGGAGTTTGTGGCTCTTCCTCTTTTGAGTCTTCTTCTGTTGTGAAGTCTGATTCATCCTCTTTTAGCTCAAACTCTGTCTTCTCGAGTTCCTTTGTGGTAGGAATTCATGTGTAACAACATCTTTCACACTCTCTAAACACCACATCTCGGTACGTACACAACCTTAGTTGTTTACAGGCTCCAAAGCGTGTAACCCTTGAAACCATCCTTATACCTAATAAACATGCACCTTTCGGATTTAATCCAACTTGGTCCTTTTCTCCTTTGGAACATGTACATATGCATCACATCCAAATACCCTTAGATGTGAAAGAGAGGGTTTCTTACCAATCCATACCTCATGTGGAGTCTTATCCTCCAACACTGATGAAGGTGATCTGTTAACCAGATAGCATGCAGTCTCCACTGCCTCTGCCTAGAATTCTTGTCCTAACCCGGTACCACTGAGAATGCTTCTTGCCTTTTCCATCAGTGTTCTATTCATTCTTTCTGCAACTCCATTTTGTTGAGGTGTGTATGAAGTATTATTCTGCCATGCTATACCACACTTCTTACAAAACTCTTCAAATTCCTTCTTGCAGAACTCCCCACCATTATCTGTCCTCGGCGCCTTTATCTTCTTCTCTGTCTGGTTTTCCACCAGAGCCTTAAATTATTTAAATACGCCGAACTTGGATTTTTCCTCCAAGAAATATATCCATGTATTCCTTAAAGGGGAAGTCATCTATGAGCAAACATAGTACACAGACTTTCCCGGTGATGGAACTGACACAGGTCCAAACACATCACTATGCACAAGTTCTAATATATTGTTCGCGCTCTTAGCACCAGAAAGAAAACTCACCCAATTCTGCTTCCCATATACACAATGTTCACAGAAATCGAAATCCAGAGAGAAATTAGAAATACCTTCTACCATACCATTTCTATGCAGTATCCGAAGGCCCTTCTCTCCAATATGTCCAAGCCTTTGATGCCATAGCATGGTCTTTTCTCCAGAGATAGCTAGGCTTTCCGCTCCACTTTTAGGAACCATAGAACTGTTACACCCATCAATAACAGTGCTACCTTGTAGCTTGTACAGAGTTCCAGTCCGAACTCCCCGCATTAATACCAGTGCTCCCCGAACCATCTTGCAGGCATCTTTCTCGAACACTGTTTTTACACCTGCATCATCCATCTTGCTTAAAGAAATCAGATTTCTGGCCAATGCAGGAATATGCAAAACACCAGGAAGTGTTCTAATCCTTCCACCTTGTAGCTTCAGCTTGACCTTTCCACGTCCGATGATTTTGGCCTTCCTATCATCCCCTAAGAAGACATCACCATCATATTTCTCATACTCGCAGAACCACTCCCTATGGGGAGTGAAGTGAAAGGATGCACCTGAGTCAATCAACCATGACTCATGATCTACATGTGTATTTGAAGAAGAAGAAAAATACACATCCCCACCTTCATCCGAGGTGGTTTTTGCCTCTGCAGAAGGAGCATCATCGGATCCCTTTCCTTTCTCAGGAGCTTTAGATCTGCAGTCCCTTTTGTAGTGCCCTTCCTTTCCGCATTTCCAACATACCTTTACAAACTTTCCAGGAGATTTAGATCTCCCTCTAGATTTGGATCTCCCACTCGAAACCTTATTCTTGTTTCTATTTTGGGACCTTCCTCGTATAGATAAGGCATCTCCATTCTGGCCCTCCATATTTCTCCGTCTCATTTCCTCCGACAGCAAGGCTGAGACAATGTCATCAAGATTCAAGGTAGTTGTATTGCTACCTATTGCAATAACCAGACAATCCCAAGAGTCTGGTAGAGAACACAACAAACTGATGCACTTATCTTCATCTGAGATTTTAATATCAATAGATGACAGCTGACTTACCATAGTATTGAAGGCGTTCAGATGCTCTCTCACAGAGTCTCCATCCTTCATCCTCAGGTTATACATATTTTCCCGCAGGAACAACTTATTCACCAGAGACTTAGATTGGTACAAGTCCCAAGTTTTTCCCACAAATTCTTTGTCGTAGCTTCCCTAGATACATTCAACAATACTGAATCTGAGACACACAACTGTATTGTGCTCTTAGCCTTCCGATCCAGTTTTTTCCAGTCTTCATCTGACATTGCCGTTGGTTTAGTACCTGGATCTACTGTGATCCACTGAGCTTTATCCACCAACAATTCCTCCATCTTGAGCTTCCACAACTCAAAACTTTGACCACTAAATTTCTCGATCTCTATCTTTCCACCACTCGCCATCTTCTTTCACCACAAGAATCGATCCCGTAGATCTCCCACTGAACAGGGTCTACCTTAGGCCCGAGAAAAAAAAACCCTCAGCAGCAAAGGTATCCCCTTGAAGCCGAAACAACTCTGATACCAAATGTAGGTTTTAACCTTGAACAGAAATTATCTACACACGAATCTTATAATAGAAAATAAACAATAGCAAGAGCATAAAACATAAAATAGATAAACACAAAGATTTTCCCCTGGATCCCAAATTGGGATGACCAGCTTGATTTTTCATTATATTCCTTTTAGCGTTACAACACATTTATATACATGCCGAAGCATACATAAACCCCAATCCATTAACCCTGGATTAGAACATAACCGTAGTTCCCTTGACAGGATCTACAAAATACCAGGGGTCGAAAACCATCGTACCCCAAAACCATGTGCAAAATCATGTACAAAACATGGGTGGGTCCGGATATGAGTGGGACCACATACCAAAAAAAGTTTCGTCGGGGTGCTGCTCTGGACCCTGACAGGGGGGGATATCGCCCCCCCTGTGACCCCCCTACTGCGCCCAGCACAACGTACAATGCGTGGGGCTAGTCGTAGAAAGAATATAACACATACCCAACATTCTCCCACTTGTTGTTTTCTTTCCACAGGGAGCCATAGGAGAGCTTAGTCATTGGGCCAATTCTTCAACACCCATTTTTTCTCTACACCAAGAGCGCTTTTGAGTGCTCACAGACTTCGTCAATGCATCTGCAACATTCTTCAAAGTGTGCACCTTTACTTGCAACACCCTTTTATCCTCAACCATATCTCTAACAAAGTGATATTGAACATCAATGTGCTTTGTCTTTGAATGGTAAGCAGGGTTCTTAGCCAAGAAAATTGCACTTTGGCTATCACAGTCTATCCTTATAGCTTGTTGTACCAACCCCATACTTTAACACAATATTTGCAACCAAACTGCTTCCTTGCTTGCATGAGTGGCTGCTATGTATTTTGCCTCTGTAGTTGAAAGCGCCACTACAGATTGTCTTTTACTCATCCAGCTGACTGCACCTCCAAATAGGCTAAACACATACCCACTTGTAGATCTTCTTTGGTCCAGATCTCTAGCCCAGTCTACATCAACAAAAACGTGAATGTCCAACATTCTTTCCAACCCTGGTCTTCCCTGGTAGAACAAGCCATAATCACTAGTTCCACGTAAATATCTGAAAACCCGCTTCACTGCTGTCCCATGCTCCTTCCCTGGGTTTGACATAAACCTGCTCAATACTCCCACTGCCTGTGCAATGTCTGGTCTAGTACAGACCATTGCACACATCAGGCTACCCTCTACACTTGCATATCGAACACGGGACATATCCTCCTCTTCTTCTTGTGACTTGGAACACTGTTCAGCAGATAGCTTTACACCTACAGGAATAGGAACATTCATTGGTTTACTATCCCGCATATTGAACCTCTGCAATATAGTCTCGGAATATTTCCTTTGGTTTAACTAAAGCTTCCTCTTCGCCCGATCTCTCTTAATTTCCATGCCCAAAATATAGTTTGCAGCACCAAGATCCTTCATGTCAAATTTGGAGAACTGCTGGGTCTTCAAATCTTGGATAATTTCTTTGTCATTTCCAATCAATAATATATCATCCACATACAATACCAAATAAATAACACGGTCACCAATTAATTTAAAATAAACACAGTGATCCTCCTTGCTTCTATTGAAGCCAAGTCCCCATATATAGGTATCAAATTTTTTATACCACATCCTTGGTGACTGTTTTAACCCATAGAGAGACTTCTTCAACCTGCACACCAGTTCTTTCTTACCCTTCACCATAAAGCCTTCAAGTTGCTTCATGTATATCTCCTCTTCTAGATCCCCCTGAAGAAATGTTGTCTTAACATCCATCTGTTCTATCTCAAAATCAAATGCAGTAGCAACAGATAAAAGTAATCTAATAGAAGTAACTTTGGCAACAAGAGAAAAAATATCACCAAAATCAATCCCCAGAACTTGGGAATAACCTTTTGCTACCAACCGAGCTTTGTATTTCTCCACCTTTCCTTCTACATTCATCTTCTTTTTAAACAACTATTTGCTCCCGATGGGCTTCCTTCCAGCCGGCAACTCCACCAGATCCCATGCCTCATTTTTGTGCAAGGATGCCATTTCATCAACCATGGCCTCCTTCCAGAGTTTTCCATCCTCTAAATCTACTGCCTCCCTGACAGTTCTGGGATCATCATCAGTTATAGTTAAGGAAAAACCTGAAAAAAAAGCAGATGGATTATACCTTTCTGGTTGCCTTCTTTCCCGAGTTGATCTTCTCACAGCTGGAGTTTGTGGCTCTTCCTCTTCTGAGTCTTCTTCAATTGTAGAGTCTGATTCATCCTCTTTTAGCTCAAACTCTATCTTCTTAGTTTCCTTTGGTAGGAATTCATGTGTAACAACATCTTTCACCTCTCTAAACACCACATCTCAGTTGTACACAACCTTCATTGTTTCTGGGTTCCAAAGCAAGTAACCCTTTAAACCATCCTAATACCCAATAAAGATGCACCTTTCAGATTTATTATCCAACTTGGTCCTTTTCTCCTTTGGAACATGTACATATGCATCACATCCAAATACCCTTAGATGTGAAAGAGAGGGTTTCTTACCAGTCCATACCTCATGTGGAGTCTTGTCCTCCAACGGCGGTAGAGGTGATACTGACTGTCAGTAACATGGGTCTCGCTGTCTGCCCGGAAATTATTTTTGTAACTTGGGTACCACTAAGCATATTGTTTGCCTTTTTATTAAACGTTTTTTTCATTGTAGCGCCTCCGTTTTCGCACGGGGTGTTATTGGGTAGTCTTTTGTTGTGCTTTGTCTACACTTCTTGTAAGTATTCAAATTCCTTCTTCGCGAACTCCCCACCATTTCTGTCGGTCCTCGGGCGCCTTTGTCTTCTTCTTCTCTGTCAACGGTTACGAGGAGACAACAAATTCTTTAAAATATCGAGGTCGGATTTCTTCCTCAAGAAATATGTCCATGTATTCCTTGAGAAGTCATCTATGAATGAAACATAGTACACAGACTTTCCCAGTGATGGAACTGACACAGGTCCAAACACATCACTGTGCACAAGTTCTAATATCTTGTTCGCCCTCTTAGCACCGGAAGGAAAACTCACCCGATTCTGCTTCCCATATACACAATGTTCACAGAAATCGAAATCCAGAGAGAAATTAGACATACCTTCTACCATACCATTTCTATGCAGTATCCGAAGGCCCTTCTCTCCAATATGTCCAAGCCTTTGATGCCATAACATGGTCTTTTCTCCAAAGACAGCTAGGCTTTCCGCTCCACTTTCAGGAACCATAGAACTATTACACCCATCAATAACAGTGCTACCTTGTAGCTTGTACAGAGTTCCAGTCCGAACTCCCCGCATTAATACCAGTGCTCCCCGAACCATCTTGCAGGCATCTTTCTCGAACACTGTTTTTACACCTGCATCATCCATCTTGCTTACAGAAATCAGATTTCTGGCCAATGTAGGAATATGCAGAACACCAGGAAGTTTTCTAATCCTTCCACCTTGCAGCTTCAGCTTGACCTTTCCACGTCCGATGATTCTGGCCCTCCTATCATCCCCTAGGAAGACATCACCACCATCATATTTCTCATACTCGCAGAACCACTCCCTATGGGGAGTGAAGTGAAAGGATGCACCTGAGTCAATCAACCATGACTCATGATCTACATGTGTATTTGAGGAAGAAGCCAAATACACATCCCCACCTTCATCCGAGGTGGTTTTTGCCTCTACAGAAGGAGCATCATCATATCCCTTTCATTTCTCAGGAGCTTTAGATCTGCAGTCCTTTTTGTAGTGCCCTTCCTTTCCGCATTTCCAGCACACATTTACAAACTTTCCAGGAGATTTAGATCTCCCTCTAGATTTAGATCTCCCACTCGAAACCTTATTCTTGTTTCTGTTTTGGGACCTTCCTCGACCCAGATAATGCATCTCCATTGCGGCCTCCATATTTCTAAAAGTCTCATTTCCTTTGACGGTAAAGGCTGAGACAATTTCATCAAAATTCAAGGTAGTTGTATTGCTACCTATTGCAATAACCAGACTGTCCCACGAGTCTGGTAGAGAGAAAAACAAACTGATGCACTTATCTTCATCTGAGATTTTAATATCAACGGATGACAGCTGACTTACCACAGTATTGAAGGCATTCAGATGCTCTGTCACCGAGTCTCCATCCTTCATCCTCAGGTTATACAGCTTTTTCCGCAGGAACAACTTATTCACCAGAGACTTAGATTGGTACAAAGTCCCAAGTTTTTCCCACAAGGTCTTCGCCGTAACTTCCCCAGATACATTCAACAATACTGAATCTGAGACACACAACCGTATTTTGCTCTTAGCCTTCCGATCCAGTTTCTTCCAGTCCTCATCT